>VDFB02000009.1:10231896-10266582 GCA_007258455.2 Sequoia sempervirens | reverse complement strand
ATGGTTCGGCTTGCTGGAATGATATGATTGTGGGTAGAAAGATCTTGGAATTAGGGATAGGATGACATATTAGAAGCAACAATCAAGACATATTCTGGGAGGATATATGGCTTTTTAAGGAGCCCCTCATCAAAATTGAAAGATTTAATAGATGGGTTGAGTTATGCAAAGTTTCTTTTGGGGAGCTTGTCAAAGATTATTGGTATGAAGGAGACTGGGTGGACTTGTGTGTGGTTAGTCAAAAATTGGCTCAGCTTCAATCTTCCTTAAGGGCTGTTAGTTTGGGACAAATTCAATTGGATGATAATCTTGTTTGGATGGACAACCCTTTGGGTAACTACTCTATTTATCCGGATGTCTCTTTGTTATCCCTTTTTAAAACTCCCCCTCCCTTCTGGTCTAAAGCATGGGTTAAACACTTGACTCCAAAAGTCAACATCTTCTTCTAGATTCTGCTTCAAAATAAGGTGCTTACGGTGGATAATCTTTGTAAACGGGGATTTCAAATCCCCAACAGATGTTACCTATACAAGTGTGAGGAAGAGTTAGCTAACCACTTGTTTCTCCACTGCCCATTTTTTTCTATAATCTAGGGGAAATTATTAGCCCTCTGGAATATCTCTTGGGTGTTTCCCCTGTCCTTTGAAGATTTTTTTCATAGTGAAAAGCTCCATCTCAAAATCCATTCATTAGAAGGTTATGTGTTTTTATTTTCCCTTTTGTTGCTTGGGGAGTGTGGAAAGAATGTAATAATATATTTTTTAGGGATAAGGAGATGTCAGAGGTTAATGGTTTTTTTTTTTAAAAAAGGCTTATAAAGGAAAACTTCAATATTATTCCCCAAAAATCTCTTAACCTTAAAGTTATGGTGTGTACTCCCTATGATTTAATGATAGAAAAGGATTGGAATATTAAAATGGATGTTTCTATGGCATCCAGGCTAGCTAAGAAAAGCAGGGAGTGTGTGTGTTGGACCTTTCCTCCAAATGGTTGGTCTAAGGCCAACTTTGATGTTGCTACGAAGGGAAATCTAGGGATGGCCAAAAGTGGAGGCATGTTAAGGGACTCAAATGGTAACTTTATGGAGACTATTTCCATTTCCCTAGGTCATCAAACCAACCATGTGGCAGAGGCTATAGGAGATTTTCAAGTTTTAAAGTTAGCTCATAATTTGAATATTAAATACTTATGAATTGAAGGGGACTCTAAAAACATCATTGGTTGTCTCCTAGGTAGGACCCCCCATCCTGGTCTATAAAGAATTGGATTGATGAAGAAAATTATATTCTATACAAGTTCAATAAAGTTAAAGTTTCACATGTCTATAGGGAAGCCAACAGCGTGGCAGATTACTTTGTGAATGAGGGGGTAAAGAGGAAATGATTGAACACATGGTAGAATTTTAGGGATTTGTGAGCTGAAGTTAGGGCATTATTAGATTATGATGTTACACATGGGAAAGAGGAAAATATATTTAATGATTAAAGGGAAAAGGGATAAGTACATCAAAATCAAGAGATTTTATGGGGCCGTGTCATATTACTTAGCTGGGAAGAAAAAGCGACATGCTTTGTGGGTTCATTGGAATGGCTGTGTAAAATTGCAACAGGTTTTCAAAACTAGTAGAGTTTGCAGTGAGGTGCAAACAAAAATGAGGGGGACAAGAAAAGAGTCGAGCCAAATAGCTATGAGGTGCACATGAGGAATGATAAGGTCTAGAAACAAGTTGTGAGAGGTGGTTTGGTTCCATTTTTGGAAAAACTTCATGGGCTTAATACTATGGCTACGGACTATTTTGAGAAGAACTAGATCAATGGAGAAATAATCCTCTTTGGGAGAAAGGTGAAGCTGGATGAGAAAATTATAAGAGAGGTGACTAGAATGTCCACTGAGGGTGTGAAGTTTTATCATGATAGAAGGTTTTCTGACGAGGCGGTAATTAAATTCCCTAAGAAGGAAAAAGAGAAATTGAAACTAGCCAAAATTTCCAATAGCTAATTTAAAATTGAAACCATCAAGGCATTGTGGAGAAAGGTACTTCATATCATAATGGAATATATTACCCTAGGCGAGAGATTCACCAGAGTTTATGGTCATCATTTTGCAATCCTTAACCACTTCCACCATAAGGTACAGATTTCTCTGCCTCATTATCTTTTCTGTTCGTTGAGTAATAGCCTTGAGGACCACAGGAAAAATCCCAGGAGATACCCTATTCTTCATCCTGGTCTTATTAGGTTAATATATGAACACTATCAAATCCTGTCAACTTTATCCAAATTGGTTGCATCCACAACATTTGAGGAATATGAAACAAACAGTGGTGGTTCATAGAATCATCCTAACCAGGAGAGAATTGTTGAATCCCACCTGCCCCCTATGCTATCTGGTAAGAAAACCAAGCTTAGTAAACCCTAGCTTGCTAAAGCTAACCCTAAAATCTACCCTGACTGTCTAGTTCCCTTAAAGAATCCCAGTCTCAAGGGATCCCCTACCAATAAGTTGGTTTCCTACTCTAAAGATTCTCTGGAGGACAAAACTCTAAACCCTAAAGCTAGCAGAAACTCTGTGTCTACCCCTCCTACCTCTTTCAAAGTTGATAGTACTAGATTTTCTAGCTCCCCCAATCTGGTTGATGTTAACCTCATTTTAGATTGGGTTCAGTCTGGAGATATTCTTGCCTCTGCTAGAAGTGGCATTGGTGACATGTTTAGGGTTTTGAAATGGGCCAATCAAGAAATTAATGATCTTAATCAAATAAATAAAGGTTCTTAATAGCAAGTTGGAGGAATTGGAATTGAAGTTGTCTTCTCTTATCAATGAAGAAGGAAAACAGAAAAAGAACAATATTGGAATGGGAGAAGATGACATTGAGGACAAGTATAAGACTCTGGAAGTTGAGATTGTTAAAATAAAAAATAACATGAAAACTATTGTGGAACAAAACCATAAAATGGCTAAGCACAATGCCATTATCATCAATGCAATGTCTAAAAGGTTGGAGAAGTCACAACAGGGTTCGCTAGTTATTGATCTAGAAGAGGACAAGGATAAAAGCAAGAACGAGGACCAAGGTATATCGAAAATGACCTGTGCCAACCTTAAGAGGAAAGTGCCTCCTACTACTTAGATGGTCCAGATCTTAAAGAGAGGGGTTCAGGAAATGAACGACTTGGAAGCTGAGACTGTGGAAACATTAAAGTCCCAAGTTTAGTTGTTGTTGGCATTTTGTCTGGTCTTTTTAGGTCTTTTATGTGGCCCTTGCTGGCTTTTTTGGTGGCTGTGGCTTTTTCATTTTGTTTTTTTCTTTACATCCTTTCTGTTAATGGTGACTTTGACGATCTAATATTTTGTAGGTAAAATTTGTTGTTTCAGGTCCCTGTAAAACCTTTTTTCCTCTTTCAAAAACATTATGTAATTTTTTATTTTATCTAACACCACTTAGTGTAAATAAATGATATTTATTTTTAATTTGATTTGTTTCTTCATTCTTTCCATAAGAGGAGACAACTCCACTTTGTGAACCTAGCCCATCTAGGTAAATGAAGAGAAGAAGAGGATCATTAATTTATGGCAACTGATTCTTTAATTATTTCATTTTATTCAATATTTCTATACTATTGTATATATGGTTTAATTGCATTAATTGGTGAAGCTAAAAAATTATTGAGCCTAGGAAGTCTATTAATTGGTAAAGGAGAGAAACCAATTATGATATTGATTATCCATATTCTTAACAAAGAAAGAGTCATTGATCATTTTTTTAATTCATAAAAGGATTACTGTAGTAGCTATCAAAAAAAATTACAGTACTTTTTCAAAGCAAGGAAGAACATATCAGAGTGCAACCCAAACCGTGACCACAAAATTGCATAATCTAGCTATGGTAAAAGCAAGAAGTTGGGTACACAAAGAGGGGAAGTTTCGGCCAAAAAAAAATTCTCACAGAAAATGCATATGCGTTATTTTAAAAACGCGTATGCATTATGCTTCGGGTACCCGAGCCTAAAAAACGTGTATGCACTCAAAAACGCGTACACGTTATAACGCGTACGCATTATATAATGCATACACGTTTTATAACATGTAAAAATTGATTATTTAAAAAAATAAATATTTTTTAGAAACGTGTACGCATTTTGAAATGCGTATGCGTTTTGTGTTTCAAAACGCGTACGAGTTTCAAAACGTGTACCCTTTTCTCAAAAATATTTATTTTTTAAATAATCAAGAAAATAAAGAGCGCATATGTGTTTTATAACGTGTACGTGTTTTTTAAATTCAAAATTTCCAACCCACATGCTACCTCGGTTTTAGGATCGGGAAAGGCTTGGCAATCCGAGCCTTAGCCTTTGACCTACAACTAAAAAACTAAGGCAAATTGAAGAAGAATGTCCAACTTTGACAACATGCCTGATGTACTTCTTTTCTGAATCAATCTATAAAATTAAAACCCATTAGAGAACACGATGTCTACTTTCCAAATATATGATTTTTATTAATATTGGATTACGTTTGCTATTTTTTAATTAATTTCTAAGCAAACTAGTCCTTAAACTTGAAATATCAGGCTTTTTTTATTTTTTAATAACATTTTTTTGGTTAAGTTTTTTGTAAAAAGAATTATATGGCATCAAACTTTAGACAATTCTCTAAACAATGAAAAAAAAAGAGTCAAAAATTATTTGGTTTAGGTCCAATTATGTTGTCCGTACACATTGATTTTTAAAAACAACAATTAAGGCCAATAAAAATTTAATAAAAAAAAAATATTCAACCAAAAATTACAAAAAAAATACAGATCAAACTTCATGTTGTTAGCTCTCTTTTCCCAAAATGAATTAGCAAAATAATTTTATCTAGATCAAAAAGTGTTGTCCGTACACGTGCTTGGTATTGTAAAAACACAGGGACTTTTAAAAAGTGGTTTTTATAGATCCCTATCCAAATTGAATTTCTATAATCTGGGTATTTGAATAATTTAGATATTTTGAAACTAGATTCAAAATTCAAAATTTCATATTACTAAATTTTTTTAAGATTCATTGTGCAAGTGCCTCAAATTTTCAATTCACATATAACAAATTCTGAAAAACAGCAAAAACACTTCCACTTTTTGTGTTTTTTGTGTACCCAACTTCTTGCATCAGCCCGCTACCAAGACTAACAATCAACTCCCAATATCCTATACCCTAAAACAAATACCCTAAACCCTAAAACATTAAACCCTCTACATCCCTCTACCCTCAACCTAATACCCTCTTATACCCCTGAATCTAATCCATCAACCCTAGTCCATCAACCCTTAAACCCTTAAACCCAAGTAAAATCTCTACCCTAATCCCTCAACCCTCAACCCTTAATTCCTAAACCCTTAAACCATCAAACCTCAAGTATCTACCCTCAACCCTCAGGTACCCTTGAACCCTAATCCCTCAACCCCTATATCATCTACCCTATACATTGGACCCTCAACCCTAATCCTTCAACCATATACCCTCAACCCTCTACCCTCAACCTTAAACCTTCAACCCTCAACCCTTAAAACCTAAACCCTTACACCCTCTACCAACTTTACCCTCTACCCTATACATTAAAATACCTTCAACCCTCAATTCTCAACCCTTGCCCCTCAACCCTTAATCAATCCCTCCCTCTCTACCCTAATCCCTCAACCCTCACCCCTCAACCCTTAATCAATCCCTCCCTCTCTACCCTAGTCCCTCAACCCTATACCCTCAACCATCAACCCTTAAACCCTCTGCATGGCCTCTACCCTCAACCCAATACACTCTACCCTTGACCATAATCCCTTAACCATAATCCCTCAACCCTAGTTAAACCCTTAAACCCAATTAGTAAAATCTCTACCCTAATCACTCAACCCTCAACCCTTAATCCCACAACCATTAATTAACCCTCTACCCTCAACCCTCAACCCTAGTTAAACCATAATCCCTCAAACCCTATACCCTCTACCCTATACATTGGACCCTTAACCCTAATCCTTCAACCATATACATACCATCAACCCCTATACCCTCTACCCTATACATTGGACCCTCAACCCTAATCCCTCAACAATATACCCTCAACTCTCTACCCTCGACCTTAAAACCTCAAGCCTCAACCCTTAAACCATATACTCTCTACCCTCTAATCTACCCTATACATTAAACCCTCAACCCTCAGTTCTCAACCCTCAACCCTTAATCCCTCAACCCTCAATCCTTAAACCCTAAACCCTCAACCCCTATACCCTCTACCCTCTACATTGGAACCTCAACCCTAATCGACCTTCAACCATAGTGTCCCTCAAACCTTAGCGTCCCTCAAACCTAAAGCCTAAAACCCTAAACTGAACTTAAACCTTCTACCAACCTCTACCCTCAACCCAATACCCTAAACCCTAAACCGTTAAAACCTCTACATCCCTCTACCCTCAACCCTATACCATCCTATACCCTTGACCCTAGTCCCTCAACCCTTAAACCCTTAAACCGAAGTAAACTCTCTACCCTAATCCCTCAACCCCTAAACCCTCAACCCTCAAACCCCTGGCACCCTTAAACCCTAATCCATCAACCCCTATACCCTTTACCCTATACATTGGACCATCAACCCTAATCCTTGAACCATATACCCTCAACCCCTGTACCCTCAACCTTAAACCCAAAACCCTCAAACTTAAACCCTAAAAATTTACACCCTCTACGAGCCTATACATTAAAATTCCCTCAACCTCAATTCACAACCATCAACCCTTAATCCCTCAACCTTTAATCTATCCCTCCCTCTCTACCCTAATCCCTCAAACCTATACCCTCAACCCTAATCCCTCAACCCTATACCCTCAACCCAATACCATAAGACATAAAACATTAAACTGTCTATGTCCCTCTACCCTCACCCCATAAATACCCTCTACCCTAGTCGACTGTAATCCCTCAACCCTTAAACCCTCAACTCTCTACCCTCAACCCTCAAGTACCCTTAAACCCTAATCCCTCAACCCCTATATCCTCTACCATATACATTGGACCCTCAACCCTAATCCTTGAACCATATACCCTCAACCTTCTACCCTCAACCTTAAACCCTCAACCCTCAAACCTTAAACCCTAAACCCTTACACCCTCTACCCTCTACAATCTGCCCTATATATTAAGTTTCCCTCAACCCTCAATTCTCAACCCTCAACCCTTAATCCCTCAACCCTCAACCCTTAATCTACATAAAGTACTGCGATAAAGGCAAAATTTGATTTGTTTATGATTATTTAGAGGAATAAATGGGTATATACTAAGGGAATGCTGGTGAAATTATGGATCTTGTCACACAGATTGTTGCATTTCATCTTAAATACAATGAAAAATCAAAGTCAGTCAATCTTTTGATGCAAGTGAAATGTAGGCATGCAATTGAAGGCCAGTGAATATCATGGAAGCATTTTTTGTTCTAACAACCCTAATCCCTACTAGATCAGAACAATTAGGTTCTAAATTAGGTGCTAAATAAGGCATTGAATTAGGCACTAAAATACACTCTAACCTAGGCACCAAATTAGGTGTTATATTAGGCGCTAATATGGGTGCTAATTTAGGTGTTAATCTAGGCGATATTATAGGTGTTAATTTTAGTGCTAATCTTGGTGCTAATTTCGACATGAATTCGGGTGCTACTCTAGGTGTTAATTTTAGTGCCACTCTTGGTGCTAATTTTGGCGCTCATGTAGGTGCTAATTTGTGCCTAATTTAGCACCTACTTATCCTGATTGGCACAAAAAATGCCAAAAATAGCACCATCCCGATAAAGAGCGCCCAAATTTTTTAAAAAATTGGAGAAAAATACATTAAAACAGTGGGCAGAAGCAAAAAAGGGAGCTAATGGGTATGTGCAGGATCATGATGGGCCAAAAAGTGGTATTATGATGGGTATGTGTAGGGTATGTGGATGATGATTTTTTTTACCCAAAATTGATTAAAGAAAAAGGGTTTTTAAAGGAGATTCTCAACTTTCCACCAATATAAATTATGCTTTACTTTGAATTTAATAAATAATTATTATTCATTTTCTATTTGAATTATGACTAAAGTCCTGATTGATAGGTTGATTGAAAAACATCTATAGATTTCAAATAGTATCACATTTTTTGAATTTGAAACATGTGTCACATTTTATGCTTCACATACTATAAAATAAAATAAAATGAATTTCATGAAGTTTTGACCAAGTTAAGGTGGTTAGACATACAAGTTTTTCTATTTTTAAAAGTTGTAACAAAAAAATAATAATTAATTATTTACTTTGAAAAAAAATACAAAAAAATATGCATCGCATCGGGACATGAGTCCTCTACTTATATCTAAAATATATAGAACAATATTATCATTTTATTGTGGTTAGGGTGGTTAGGCAAACACCTACTTCTTATTTTTTCCCTGAAATTTAAGTACTACTACATTGAAATTTCAAATTTTCACCAAAAATAGATTTTTTTTAATAAAATAAACCTAGTAGTTTAGAAACTACATTCAATTTTCTACAAATTCTATTCTTACATATTTTTGAAATAATATAGATAAGTTATTCAAATTTTTACAACAAGTTGGCAAACTCTAATTTTTCTAAATATTTTGCCACTTAAGGGCCTATTTTTTCCATGATGATCTTGCACATATCCTAATCAAAGGGATTTTTTATAGTGGCCCAAGCCCATGGAACCTATCAAACCAAGGGAAGACTTCTTTTTCTTTTCCTATCAAAAGTTCAAGGCAAAGAATATAATAGAATTATCTCTCTAAAACATGTCCCTATCCACCTCCAAACCCCCCATCATAGATGAAACCATGCTTCAACCTAAACAAGAACCAAACAACCAAGAGCAACCAAAAATAGAAACTACCAAGAGACAATGAAAATAACCTCGTCACACCCCCTAGAATAAAACACATTTACAAATCAAAAGAGAAAGTAGCTAAACAACCTCCTATGGTTCCTTCCATTCCTCCCCTTACAGAAGAAAAGAAATATAATTGATCAAATTTCTCCTACACAAACACAAATTGATAACAAAACCAAAATAAACAAAGGTACTAGAAAGTGTAGGAAAAGATTTCATGCACTTGCTTGCAAGTTACATTAAGAATTAAACAAAGAAAATCAATCTATCTAAACTTGACTAAACAAATGCATGATGAATCCCCTCCCCCACTGAAACAAAATGATCCAATACAAAAACCACAACAAGAGTTGAACTCTTCATTGGACATTATCATTCGACCGCCTGTCATGGTTAACCTGGATGATGATGACGAGACCACTAAAATTGATGAAGAGGTGCATAATGAATTGAACACATTATTTTCCTCTTCTGTGAGCTTAAATAAAAAATATCCTCTAAAGAGTCTTAAACTTGGTGCTTCTCCTAGTTCGACACTTGCCCTTGTCCCTTTGGCTAGTTGCCCACCCTCAACATACATAAAACATGATTGGGAGGTAGATGACTTGCTCATAGCTTGACTCACATTTTCCTTATTAGTTCTTGCATTTTCTTTTCCCCTTTATTTTTATTTTGTGTGATTGCATGTGTGTGATATGATCCCCCGTGATGTTTTGTTTGATGTTCTCTCTCTTTGTGAAATTCCTCTATTTGTACCTTCATTCTTCTCTATGTTATTCATCACTTTCAATTTTCACCTTTATATTTTTCTTGTGTTTTCCTTTTGGGGATGATGCAAGACATCAAGACATTCATGTTGACCCAAAAGGATTTCTTTTTCTTTTCCTTTTCCTTTTCATTTCACCTTTATTTTTTTCTTTTTTTTTCCTTTTGGAAATGATACATGGCATCCAAACACCCTATGTCTCTTCCATGTTGACCCAAAAGGTTTTTCTTTGTTTTCTCTCTCTTTGTGTCATTCTTCTAGTTCTATGTGTATTTGAGGGATGATGAAAGTTCCAAGCTCTCTAAAAAACATTGCAACAAAAAACATATTGACTATAAATCCATAGACACCTTATGTGTTTGGTGTTTTTGTTTTGGGGGAAACCCCTCCCTTTTCTTTTTCTCTCGTATGACACAACTTTACTCGAAAACATATGACTTGGAATAGGGTTTTTCATGTTGGATCTCATGTTTTCTTTCTTGTTTACATTTTTCATTTGCTACTTTAAAGTAATTTTTCATAGTTTGATGTGCAACATTTCCCTTAAAGTGGGGGCACACATTGGCATTATTCTTTTTGCATTTTTTCAAGCAAGCATTTCATTTAGGATCAATAAACATCAAGCAAGATTCCAAGTCCACATCCATTGGACCCATTACTTGCATGATTACAACATCTTATTTCAAGGGTTTGGTGAGTTGCAACATTGCTATTTTTTCATTCATCATTCTCTTTCCTTATTTCATTCTATTTCAAGGTTTAATTACCAACAAGGGGTTTGACCAAGGAAAACCCCTATTCATTAACACCAACAACATATTTCCATCTTTTTGTGTGTGATTTGTAGAGCTAGGTTACAATTTTTCCAAGAAGCAAAGTTGGAGAAAAGTTGTCAAAGTTGTCATCAAGCCTTTGAGAAGCTTGGAGAAGACCTACAGGTGGTATTTTGCAGTTTCAAATCTAGCAACTGGTTAGGAAGAACAAAGCAGAGCAAGAGCCACAAAATCCACTTCAGAATTTCTAGAAAAGGAGAAGTGGACTGATTCACCAAGTTATGTGCAATATCATGATGGGCTAAAAAGTGGCGATATGATGGGTATGTGTAGGGTATGTCGATGATGACTTTTTTTTTACCCAAAATTGATGAAAAAAATATTTTTTAAAGGAGATTCTTAGCTTTCCACTAATATAAATTATGCTTTAGTTTGAATTTAATAAATAATTATTATTCATTTTCTATTTGAATTACGACTAAAGTCCTGATTGATAAGTTGATTGAAAAAAATCTATAGATTTCAAATAGTATCACATTTTTTGAATCTAAAACATGCATCACATTCTATGCTTCACATACTATAGGATTAAAAAAAAGAATTTCATGAATTTTGGACAAAGTTAAGGTGGTCAGACATACAAGTTTTTATATTTTTTAAAAATTTGTAATAAAATATTCAGAATTAATTATTTACTTGGAAAAAAATTGCAAAAAAATATGCATCATGTTGGGACATGAGTCCTCTACTTATATCTAAAATATTATAAAAAAATAATATCATTTTATTGTGGTTAAGGTGGTTAGACAAACACCTACCTCTTATTTTTTCCCTGAAATTTAAGTACTACTACATTGAAATTTCAAAATTTCACCAAATAGATTTTTGTTTTAATAAACCTAGTAGTTTAGAAACTACATTTAATTTTCTATAGATTCTATTCTTACATATTTTATAAATAATATAGATAACTTATTCAAATTTTTACGTCAAGTTTCCTAACTCTAATTTTTCTAAATTTTTTGCCCCTTAATGGCCTATTTTTTCCATGATGATCTTGTACATACCCACCATTATTGGCCAATGTGTCCCACTGCAAAAACCTGAACAAGATTTTTGCTAATCTAGATACCCTTTTGGCTTAAACCTGCTCCTGTGCATTTTCCAAAAAATTGGATTGATTCACCCAGCCTAGTGTATGAGTCCCAGTCATCTTCAATATCATATTTTTTAGGATTCCAGACCTCCATTGTCACTCCTTCAGTTTCCTAGGTGCACATTTCCAATTTCATAGTTTTCTATTGCATTTTGTTTATCTTTCTAGGTCATTTAGCATTTGTTTGCATTTCACATTTTGTTTTCCAACATTTTCTTTTCCAAGTTTACAATTGGTGGTGAGCCCCTCATTAGTTATCATTCAATCCCTATAACCTTTCCTTTGCCAGATTTCAAGCTCCTTTGCATTGAAATATCAAGGGTTTGTTCTTGAGTGAAAGGTTGAAAAATTGGTCTTTCTCCTTTTAGGTCCAAAACCTTAGAAGTGAAAGAAAAGAATCATCATATTTTTCAATAAAAAATCATATACAATATAAAATATTTTCCAACAACCATATACATACATTCTTTGATTGGGTATGTGTAGGATCATCATGGAAAAAACAGGCCCTTAAGTGGCAAAAAATTCAGAAAAATCAGAGTTAGGCAACTTGACGTAAAAAATTGAATAAGTTATCTATATTATTTCACAAATATGTAAGAATAGAATCTATAGAAAATAGAATGTAGTTTCTAAACTACTAGGTTTATTTAAAAAAATATATATTTGGTGAAAATTTGAAATTTTAATGTAGTAGTACTTAAATTTCAGGGAAAAAATAAGAAGTATGTGTCTGTCTGACCACCCTAACCACAATAAAATGATAATATTTTCTTATAATGTTTTAGAAATAACTAGAGCACTCATGTTTGGATGTGATGCATATTTTTTTTATTTTTTTTTCCAAGTAAATAATATATTATGAATTTTTTATTACAACTTAAAAAAATATAAAAACTCGTATGTCTGACCACCTTAACTTGGTCAAAACTTCATGAAATTCAATTTTTCTTTTTTTAATCCTATATTGCGTGAAGCGTAGAATGTGATGCATGTTTTGGATTCCACAAATGTGATACCGTTTGAAAGCTATAGATTTTTTTCAATTAGCCTATCAATCAAGACTTTAGTCATAATTCAAATAGAAAATGAATAATAATTACTAATTAAATTCAAAGTAGAGCATAATTTATATTGGTGGAAAGATGAGAATCTCCTTTAAAACACCTTTTCATTTCATCAATTTTGGGTAAAAAAAAGTCGTCAGCCACATACCCTACAAATACCCATCATATTGCCACGTTTTGGCCCATCATGATCCTGCACATACCCGATTGGAAGTTGGAAAACACAGTGTAAGGTGAGTATATGTTTTCCAAAACATAATGGAAAGAAATTATACTTACAAACAATTCACTGGCTTGTATATGTCTTGGCATGCCATTCCAATCACCATGAAACCATATTTCTTTGAGAAAATTTTCAAACTATTCACTACCTTGTTTGTGTTTTTGCTTACTATTATGCTTGAAAATATGATTTCATAGACAAGGCAGTGAATTATTTGAAAAAATGCCTCAAAAAAGTGTGGTCTCTTGGAATTCCATGACAAAAAAATGCAATTCACAGCTGCAATTATCACTCTAGTATGAATGAATTAACATCTTTGACAATACTATTTGGTTGCATAGATGGAGTTCCCTATAGTTGTGGGTATAGTTTCACAATATATTGTTGATACCTCTACTGAAGATGAAAATAAATATCTCTTAGCCAAACTGTATTTCTTGTTAAATAAGGTGTTTCCCATTTTCTAACAAAATTAGGTTAGGGGGTCTCTATCTACAAATATCACTCTAATTATCATTATATATCTGCAATTATCACTCTAACTATCTACAATTATTTTGGAAAAAATAGTGGGAGATGAGAATGCATGCCAAAACATAGTGGCAAGCCATATATAAGCAATCATACATAGAAATAGTTCATTTCCCTTTCTATGGCTCAGAATGGCATTCCATTGACCATGAGACCACATTTCTTTCAACCATTTTTCCAAATAGTTCACCGCCATGTCTCTATTTTTGTTTACTATTATGCTTTCATAGACAAGGAAGTGAATAGTTTCAAAAAATACCTCAAACAAATATACTCTCATGGAATGCCATGACAAAAAAATACAATTGGCAGCTATAATTATCACTCTAGAATGAGGAAATTAATATATTTCAAAATAGTACTTGGTTGTGCAAGTGGAGTTCCCTATAGTTGTGGGTGTAGTTATTACCAATACAATGTGAAGTAACTCCATAACTACTTTTAGGTTAACTATGTAAATGTTGGATGTTGTGATTGTGTTGTTGATATGTGGTTGTCATTGATGTCAGTACTATTAGCATTTATTGTATTGAAGGTTGTATATGCCGAGGATATTGAGAAAATTGTAAACGTATTAGAAGTTCCCAGTGGAAATGTGAAGGTCATGAAGGTGTATTGTTCTGTACATTGAAGATCAGTTGTTGTGGATTAAAGGGTTTTCTGTTGAGTGTATCTAGTTCATCTACTAGAAGTTTTAGAAGTCTGCATGAAGATTTGATCGTGCTATGAACAATTGTGTTCTGATAGTATTTTTGTGGGTTATGTCAGTGTTCCTGATTGAATTTTATGTACTTCTAATAATTTATGTTGCTGTGGATATTTCTCTATTAGTTCTTGTTGCTCGTGGATGCTTCTAGATCATTCTTTATTCTTGTTGTATGTTTGCATTGATCGGTGTGCTCGTGGTTGAATATTTTTCTCGATATGTTCAATTTTTTTATTCTTGGTTGACATGTTGGTTGTAGCATGTCGCAAATCCTTGAAGATTTAAAATTGAATGTTTGGCATGCTCAAGGATATTTTTTTGGGTCACATCATGGTATTGGTCGATGGTGTTTGATCCAAATTGAAAATTTATTTGTAAATTTAGGCCGACATTGAAAATATGTTTTATATTTCTGGCTGACTAAGTTGTTAATGTAATTTCATGTTGT
Organism: Sequoia sempervirens; assembly: GCA_007258455.2. Lineage (NCBI taxonomy): Eukaryota > Viridiplantae > Streptophyta > Pinopsida > Cupressales > Cupressaceae > Sequoia > Sequoia sempervirens. The sequence continues at coordinate 10,252,010 of VDFB02000009.1, read as the reverse complement.
GGATATATAAGAGCGATTGTTTGAGTGAAGTTAGTGTGTGCATAAGAGTGAATGTATTCTAGAGAAACTGCAGATGTGTGAATAGTGTCCTAATCATTCGATTGCAGAGAAGAGTGAGAAGAAGTTTAAGTGAAGTGTGAAGAAGGTTTTATGTGCTTAACTAGAATTATAATTAGGCTTGTGAAGAAGCTATTTTCTTAGTTCATACTCTGTGAATCTAATCCATATTGTTGTGTATTGTTGGGAAATGAGCCCTCTTGTATTTGAGCAGTGAGTTCTAGGTAGTGTGCTTGAATGCATGTGCATTCCCATTATTTTTCATTATACTTTTAACAGGGTATAATATTATGGACTAACATCCACCATGGTTTTTCTCCTAACAGGGTTTTCCATGTAAAATCTTGGTGTTCTCTATGTTTATAATGTGTTGAGTGTTTATGGTTTATTGTTCATTCATCATATTTGAGATTAAGTTAAGTAAAGTTAGAAAAGTTTAAATATTTTGTGACAACTGATTCACCCCCCCTCTCATTTGTGGAACAAATTACTAGATTTGATGGAAAAAATTACTCATTGTGGAAAGCTAGGATGGAGTGTCATTTGAAGTGTATTGGTGAACCCTTCTATAAAATTACAAAGAATCAATATGTTATTCCTCAAAATGGTCCTTCCACTACTAATGAGATTAAAGAGGCTGAGAATAATGTCTGGGCTATGGAACCTTTGTTGAGTGCTCTAACAGATTCAGAAATGACAAATGTGTTAGGTTTGAAGGCAACTCATGAGATGTGGAAAAAGCTAGAAACTTTGTATGAAGGAGATGTACATGTGAAGATGGCTAAGCTATAGAGTTTGAAAGGAAAGTATGAAAATATGAAGATGGGTGAAGATGAAAATATTTCTTCTTTTATGCAAAGAGTAAATGAACTAGTGATGGGTATTAGATAGGTTGGTGGTATCCTTGATGAGGAAGAAATTGTAGCTAATGTTCTTAGATCATTTCCTCCCTCCTACAAAGTAAGGGCTCATGTTATTGAAGAAACCAAATCATTGACGAATGTGACAAGAGATACACTAATTGGTAAACTTGTTTCCTTTGAGTTGAGAAAATTTGGTGATTTTGTTCCTAAGACTAAAACTACATTCAAGGTTGCTATATCTAGAAGAAACAAGCAAAGATATGATCTGGGAGAGAGTTCTAGAAAAACATTCAATTATGAGGAAGAAATGAAATAGCTTGAAGATGGAGAAAGAGATGTAGAAGAGTTGGAAGGACTTATTGTAAAGAAATAAGGTAGAGGACAAGGTAAGTATAAAGAAAAGCTTCCTATCAAATGTTTTTCTTGCAATAAAATAGGTCATTTTGCATCAAGGTGTCCTAAAAGAGTCCCTAGATCTAAGCCTTACAAATCTAGATTCCAAAAGAAATGTTATTTTGCTGAAGAAGGTGTGATTGATGAAGAGTCTGATAAAGAAAATGGAAATGAAGATGATTGGGTTTTCATTGCTATCAAGGAAAATGGTCATGTGGCTACTGAATCTACTAAAGTTGAGAAATCTCTTGCAGCTTGAATTGAAGAAAAGGATGAGTGGGTCATTGACAGACAATGCTCACATCATATGACTGATGACAAAAGAAAATTTGTAAGTCTAGAGAAGTATGACAGTGGGCTTGTAAGATTTGGAGATAACAATGCTTGTGTGATTCATGGAAGAGGATCTATTTGTCTTGGTGGTAAGAATAGCATTGATGATGTTCTTTATGTTGAAGGCTTGAAACACAACCTGTTAAGTGTTGGACAAATGGTGGAAAAGGGTTATGATATTTAGTTCAAACATGGAAGATGTAGGATATTTGGAAGCTCTGGAAATGTAATTGGTTTAGGTAAACAAACAAAAGGTAATATTTTTCACCTAAATGTTGCTAGTGAAAGTTGTTTAATTGCTCAAATAGATGAAAGATGGTTATGGAATAGAAGGTTGTGTCATGTGAATTTTGATAACATTGTCAAAATAAGTTCCACACAAGTAGTAAGAGATCTACCTAAGCTAGTGAAGCCTGCTAGCACAATTTGCAAGGAGTGTCAAATGGGAAAATAGATGAGTTTCTTTTCGGAGAAAAAAAAATCATTCAAATGGATTATAGGAGCTTGTGCATACTGATCTATGTGGTCCATCTAGAGTCAAAAGTATCCATGGTGAAAGGTACTTTATGCTGCTTATTGATTATTACTCTAGAATGATATGGGTTGCTTTCTTAAGAGAAAAATGTGAAGCATTAGAAAATTTCAAAAGTTTCAAAGCTATGGTAGAGAATGAGAAAGGTCTGAAAATAAAATGCTTAAGGTCAGACAGAGCTAGTAAGTTCACCTCCAAGGAGTTTAATTCTTTCTGTGAAGAGCATGGAATTAGAAGACAATTATCTGCTCCCCGAACCCCTCAACAGACTGGAGTTGCAGAGAGGAAGAACAAAACAATTCTGGATGCTTCTAGAAAATGATGATTGAAGGAAATGTTCCTCACATCTACTAGAGTGAAGTTATAAGTACTGTTGTGTACACATTAAATCGGGTAAATGTAAATGGTAATTTTGGTAAGACTCCTTTTGAACTATGGTTTGGTTATAAGCCTACTGTTAAATATTTCAAGATCTTTGGAAGAAAGTGTTATATCAAGAGAGATGATGATATAGGAAATTTTGATGCAAGAAGTGATGAAGGAATATTTCTAGGCTATTCTACTAGAAGTAAGGCCTACGGGTGATATAACAAAAGATTAAGAAAAATGGTTGAGAGTGAAAATTTCAGAGTTGATGAGCATTATGCTAGATCATCCAGACATTGTGGATATGATTCAGATGAAGACAATAAAAACAAAGGGAAGAATGTTTAGACACAAAATCAAATTCAAATTGTGCCATGTGTTCCAGTAAGACAACTTCAATTTGTTATGGTAAATCAAGATAGTCAAGAAGCAGAGATAAGTGGAAGTGTAGAAGAAAGAATAGAAGAATCAGAAGTTCAAGAGAATCCTAAAACTCTTAAGGTATGTAAAGCTAAATCATTCTGAAAATAAAATTATAGGAGATAAGAATAAAGGTGTGCAAACTAGAAGAAAGATTGCATAACAGTATTTCCTAATATCCAAGATTGAACCTAAAGATGTCAATGAAGCTTGCAATGATGAACACTAGATGGAAGCTATGAAGGAAGAATTAATTCAGATTGAAAAGAATAATACATGGGTACTTGTTCCTAGACCTAAAGATAAGAATGTGATTGGTACTAAATGGGTATTTCAAAATAAGTTGAATGAACAAGGTGAAGTCCAAAATAAAGCACAATTGGTATGTAAAGGGTATTTACAAATGGAAGGTATTGATTTTGAAGAAACATTTGCCCCTGTTGCCAAAATTGAAGCTGTAAGGTTATTTCTTTCTTATGCTGCATATAAGAACTAAAAAGTCTATCAAATGGATGTGAAGTTAGCTTTTTTGAATGGTGAGCTAGAAGAAGAAGTAGGGTATGTGCAGGATCATGATAGGCCAAAAAGTAGTGATATGATGGGTATGTGTAGGGTATGTGGCTGATAGCTTTTTTTTTACCCAAAATTGATGAAATGAAAAGGGTTTTTAAAGGAGATTCTCATCTTTCCACCCATATAAATTATGATTTACTTTGAATTTAATAAATAATTATTATTCATTTTCTATTTGAATTACAACTAAGGTCCTGATTGATAGGATGATTGAAAAGCATCTATAGCTTTCAAATGGTATCGCATTTTTTGAATCCAAAACATGCATCACATTCTATGCTTCACATACTATAGGATTAAAAAAAAAATTGAATTTCATGAAGTTTTGACCAAGTTAAGGTGGTTAGACATATGATTTTTTTATATTTTTTAAAAGTTGTAATAAAAATTTCATAATTAATTATTTACTTGGAAAAAAATTACAAAAAAATATACATCACATCCGGACATGAGTCCTCTACTTATAGGTATGTGCAGGATCATCATGGAAAAAGCCAGGCCCTTAAGTGGCAAAAAAAAAAATCAAAAATCGCTGTTAGGCAACTTGACGTAAAATTTGAATAAGTTGATTATATTATTTCAAAAAATACGTAAGAATAGAATCTGTAGAAAATTGAATGTAGTTTCTAAACTACTAGGGCTATTTAAAAATAAATAAAATCTATTTAGAAAATTTGAAATTTCAATACAATAGTACTTAAATTTCGTGGAAAAAGAAGAAGTAGGTGTCTGCCCCACCACCCCTAACCATAATAAACCGATAATATTTTTATAAGATTTTATATAGTAGAGGACTCATGTCCAGATGTGATGCATATTTTTTGTAATTTTTTCCAAGTAAATAATTAATTGAGAATTTTTTATTACAACGTTTAAAAAATATAAAAACTCGTATGTCTGACCACCTTAACTTAGTCAAAACTTCATGAAATTTAATTTTTCTTTTTTTAATCCTATAGTATGTGAAGCATAGAATGTGGCGCATATTTTGGATTCAAAAAATGTGATACCGTTTGAAAGTTATAGATGTTTTTCAATTAGCCTATCGATTAGGACTTTAGTCATAATTCCAATAGAAAATGAATAATAATTATTTATTAAATTCAAATTAAAGCGTAATTTATATTGGTGGAAATCTGATAATCTCCTCTAAAAACCCTTTTTGTTTCATCAATTTTGGGTTAAAAAAAGTCGTCAGCCACATACCCTACAAATACCCATAATATTGCCACTTTTTGGCCCATCATGATCCTGCACATACCCATATCTAAAATATTATAGAAAAATATTATCATTTTATTGTACTTAGTGTGGTCAGATAGACACCTATTTATTTTTTCCCTGAAATTTAAGTACTACTGCATTAAAATTTCAAATTTTCACCAAATAGATTTTTTTTTAAATATACCTAGTATTTTACAAACTACATTCAATTTGCTACAAATTCTATTCTTACATATTTTAGAAATAATATAGATAACTTATTCAAATTTTTATGTCAAGTTGCGTAACTCTGATTTTTTTGAATTTTTTGCCACTTAAGGGCTTATTTTTTCCATGACAATCCTAAACATACCTAGTATATATTGAATAGATGGATGGATTTTAACTAACTGATAAGAAAAACATGGTTTTCTGATTGTAGAAATCTCTATATGGACTCAAGCAAGCTCCCAAAGCCTGGTATACTAGACTGGACAAATACTTATTAAAGCTTGGATTCAATAAAGGTACTACAGACAACAACCTGTATTTCAAATTGGATTATGATAAAGAGTTAATTATTGAGGTCTTTGTTGATGACATTATTTTTGGAGGAGATGATAATCTATGTATGAGGTTTGCTAATGAAATGCAAAATGAATTCGAGATGAGTATGATTGGAGAGATGAAGTTATTTCTGGGATTGCAAGTTACTTAGTTAAACAAGGGGATCTTCATATCTTAGTCCAAATATGTGAGAGAGATGCTAAAGAAGTTTGGTATGGAAGACTCAAAACCTGTTGGTACCCCCATGGTAACCAGATGCAAATTAACACAAAATGATGATTCTCTGAAGGAAAATCAAACCAGATACAGGTCAATGATTGATGGATTTCTCTACTTAACTCAAATTAGACCAGACATTATGAATGTTGTATGTATGGTTGCTAGACTTCAAGTTGATCCAAAAGAGTCTCATGTGACTATTGTAAAGAGAATCTTCAGATATCTAAAAGGAAGAGTTGATTTTGGACTTTGGTATCCTCAGGATGATGATCTTAATTTGAATGCATATACTGATGCAGATTGGGCAGGAGATGTAGATGACATGAAGAGTACTAGTGGTGGTGTCTTTTTCCCTGGGAAGAAACTGGTGTCTTGGTTGAGAAAATTTGGCAGAATTTCATTTCTCTCTCTACTACTGAGGCATAGTATATTGTTGTTGCAAACAACTGTACTCAAGTGATGTGGATGAAATAGATGCTGAAAAATATCAGAGTAGTATGTGATGAACCTATTACCATATACTATGACAACTCAAGTGCAATAAACATAACAAATAATCTGGTTCTACACTCTACGACCAAGCATATATCAATCAAGTTTCACTTCTTGAGGGAAAAAGTAAGTGAGGAAGAAGTAAGATTGGAGCATGTACCTACCAAAGAGTGGATTGCAGACATTTTCACCAAGTCTTTGCCAAAGGATACTTTTGAGTATCTCAAGGGGATGCTATGGGTGATTACCCCTCGTGATATAAAATAAAGATGCATTTTCTTGCATCAATCTGTGTGCTTCATAGATATTTTCTGATTTGGATTGATGTTTTTGTGGTTGCTACTCAAGGGGAGTAGTCAAATGTGTAGATATGTGGTTTAGATCTTGTATGTGGGAAGATAATGCTTATCTTTTCCATTGATGTCAAAGGGGGAGAAGAGTAACGTGAAAAAATGTTGCTTACCTGGAGTGAAGAGTTATGTGGGAAGAAGATCATGTAGAAGAGGTTAAGAAGAGTCAGAATCTAAGGGGGAGTAAGTGTTGATTGGGAGTTGGGTTGATGGTGTTTTTCAAATCATGTGTTGCCATCAATGCCAAAGGTGGAGATTATTTGATGTTGTGATTGTGCTGTCGATATGTGGTTTTCATTGATGCCAACACTATTAGCATTTATTGTATTGAAGGTTGTATATGTCAAGGATATTGAGAAAATTATAAAAGAAAGTATTACAGGTTTCGAGTGGAACTGTGAAGGTCATGAAGGTATCTTTTTTTGTACGTTGAAGATCAATTGTTGTGGATTAAAGGGTTTTCTATTGAGTGTATCTAGTTCATCTACCAGAAGTTTCAGAAGTCTGGGTGAAGATTTGATTGTGCTATAAACAGTTGTGTTTTGATTGTATTTATGTGGGTTATGTCAATGTTCCTGATTGAAGTTTATGTGTTTTTGATAATTTCTATTGTTGCGGATATTTCTCTATTAGTTCTTGTTTCTCGTGGATGCTTCTAGATCATTCTCTATTCTTGTTGTACATCTGTGTTCATCGGTGTGCTCATGGTTGAATATTTTTCTCAATATGTTCAATTTTTGTGTTCTTGGTTGACATGATGGTTGTAGCATGTTGTGGATCCTTCAATATTTAAAATTGAATGTTTGGCATGCTTGAGGATATTGTTTTGAGTCACATCATGGTATTGGCCAATGGTGTTTGATCCACATTCAAAATTTATTTGTAAATTTGGGCCAACATTGTAAATATGTTTTATATTTCTGGCCAACTAAGTTGTTGATATAATTTCATGTTGCAGATATATAAGAGCAATTTTTTGACCGAAGTTAGTGTGTGCACAAGAGTGAATGTATGCGAAAGTGCAGATATGTGAATAGTGTCCTAAACATTCGATTGTAGAGTAGAGTGAGAATAAGTTTGGGCGAAGTGTGAAGAAGGTTTTCTATGCTTAATTGGAACTATAATCAGGCTTGTGAAGAAGCTATTTTCTCAGTTCATACTCTGTGGATATAATCCATATTGTTGTGTATTGTTTGGCGATGAGCCCTCTTGTATTTGAGTAGTGAGCTCTAGGTAGTGTGCCTGAATGCATGTGCATTCCCATTATTTCTCATTATAATTTTAATAGGTTATAATATTGTGGACTAACATGCACCATGGTTTTTCTTCTAACAGGCTTTCCACGTAAAATTCTCAATGTTCTTTGTGTTTTTGATGTGTTGATTGTTTATGGTTTATTGTTCATTCATCAAATTTGAGATTAAGTTAAGTAAAGTTTGAAAAGTTTAAATATTATGTGACAAATTATTCACCTCCCCTCTCAGTTCTCTATCCTCATTTTTCCAACAGTGAAAAAACTATATTGTAATTTAAATTTTTTCATCTATCTATGACCATCTACTTATTAGTTATGTAATGTGAAGTAATGCTTTCATTTTGAAAGATGTGTAATGCAATGAAATGGAAAACACTAGGTGTTTATACATCTACAACCCACATCACAACAAACCCAAACCCTCGTGGTTTCTAAGCTTGCATATGTACGTGTGGATTACAAGTAGCAAGAACACAAATTTCTCAAGACATTATTGTCGATAATGAGTAAACTTGTTGAAAGTGGTGAAACACAAGGTGTTAATGCTTTTTAGAAAATGATGGGTGTTTATAAAACAATTCCTTTCATTACATTCTTAAGGTCTAAATAACAAAAGCTTTTAAAGACATTCATATTTTTTTCTAAAATTCTAAGATGCAAAACATTGGGCTTTACTAAACCTACAACCCATTTAAAGTTTGAAAATAATTTACAAACAAAAACCCTCATAACATTTTAAACCCCTTTACAACTAACAACCCAAATTATTAGAAACTCTTCAACTCACTTCAGATGTTTTCTTAGTCTCCCCTTTCTCTCCAACCTTTCACTTTCAACCTATAGAATGAAAGAGCATAATACACAGAGTGTTAATGGTTGTTGGAAAATAATGGGTGTTTGTAAAATAGTATGCATTTCATTACATTCCTACAGTTTTAATAAAAAAATATTTTGAAGACATTCATATTATTTTCTAAGATTCCAGGTTCTCAAAACACTGAGAAACCCGCAACCCACAACAACACACCTATATACATACAAAAATGCATGAAACCATACATAAAAAAATACACCATTACATACAATTAGTTAGAAACCCCTCACCTCTAGTCGGTTGGTCATCTCCCTTGCCTACAATGCGCCCTTGTTGTCCAACATTTCAATTTCAACCTACAAAATGCAAAAACCCAAAACATAGTGTGTTTTCCAAGAACAGTACTCGTTACAATTTAAGCCACATGTCTTAAACACATCACTTCCCTTCCCACCACCCTCACATAATGGATATCTTCTCGCACAACGAAAAAAAATACCAGTGTAATTTGAGGATGGGACACCTCCCCACTTTCCTCGTTGTGACGTTTCCTTTCATTGTCAGTTCTGTCACTTCTATCATTTGTCTGGCATACCATGCACTAAGTCATCTCTTCATGTTATGTATCATGTATGTTGTTATGTATTTTTTCATGCATTTTTGTATGTGCATAGGTGAGTTTTGTCTAGGAGTTATCCGACTCCATAAAAAAAAAGAAAAAAGAAAAATACAACCCCCTAAAACCCTAGTCTAAATCTTCCAGACACCAATAATTCAAATAAACAGATTGTGAATGTAATGCATACAACCATATGTTGAATTCATAAAATGCAGTATTGGGTTACAAATTAAAAGAGGGGAAAAGAAGATAAAACCTCTTAGATGAAATAATGGAGAAATTGATAAAAGATCTAAAGACGATGAAAGACTAATTCAATGACATAAAAAGTAAATCCTCTTCTTGCAAACCCTATAGCACAAAATTGAAGGCAAACATTTTCAGCTTCATTGAAGAATTCTCATATTCATCCTTCAAAACCTACAAACAAAATGAAGCAAGTGAAAAAAAAGAAAAGAGTTAAATGCGTTAAAAGTTTATCCTTAAGATATAAGGTAACATGGAGTTGCCCTAAGATCCAAGGGCTCAGATTATTTAATCCAATGGCTAAGATTTAGTGCACAAATAGTTAACTTTAATTTAGGGATTTGATAGATTTTGAAAGAGGAAAAAATAGGTTTTATAGGGACCCGAAACCACAAAGTTTACAAAAAAAAGATAAGATCGTCAAAGACCCCATTAACAGAGAGGCTGTAAAGAAAAAAACAAAATGACAAAGCCATAGCCACCAAGAAAGCCAACAAGGGCCACAAAAAAGACCCAAAAAGACCAGACCAAATGCCAGTAGCAACTAAACTTAAGACTTTAACGTTTCCACAGTTTTAGCTTCCATGTCGTTCAATTCCTGAACTCCCCTCTTTAAGATTTGGAACATTTGGGTAGTAGGAGGTGCATTCCTCTTAAGGTTGTCATGGGTCCTTTTCGATATACCTTAGTTCTCGTTCTTTCTTTTATCCTTGTCCTCTTCCAAATCAACATCCAGCGAGCCCTGTTGTGACTTTTCCAACTTTTTAGACATTACATTGATGATAATGGCATTGTGCCTAGCTATTTTATGGTTTTGTTCCACAAAATTTTTCATGTTTTTTTTTTTTTAACAATTTCAGCCTTTAGAGTCTTATACTTGTCCTCAATGTCATCTTCTCTCATTCCAGTATTGTTCTCTTTCTGTTTTCCTTCTTCATTGCTGAGAGTAGACAAATTCAAATCTAGTTCCTCCAACTTGCTATTTAGAACCCTATTTTTTAGATTAAGATCATTAATTTCTTGATAGGCCCATTTCATAACCCTGAAAATGTCACCAACGCCACTTCTAGTAGAGGCAAGGATATCTCTAGACTGAACCTGATCTAAAATGAGGTTAAAATCATCTAGATTAGGGGAGATAGGAAATCTGGTACCATCATCTCTAAAAGAGGTAAGAGGGGATTTAGGGATTTGGTAATTAGTCTCACTAATTAGTCCGTTAAATCTTTGGTGGGTTCCATGAATTTAGGCTTTCTTTAAAAATTAAGTAACAACTTAAGTCATTTAAGGAAACTTTTACAAATAAGTTTCTATTCATTCTTGCAAAATTTAAATTAAGGAAACTTTTACTAATAAGTTTTTATTCATTCTTGCAAAATTTAAATTAAGGAAACTTTTACTAATAAGTTTTTATTCATTCTTGCTAAATTTAAATTTTAGAAAATATAAATTGAATTGACCCTCAACTCAAAAAGGAAAAAAGCCATATTTTTTTTGTAATTTATTTTAATTCAATTTAACTAGTGGGCTTTAAATAAAATTATTAGTGTCAGTTTAAATAATGGTATTTAAAAAAAAGGAGAATAATATAAATATTGTTTATAAAAATAAAAGGTATAACTATTAGTGGGCTCAATGATAACAATTTTATAAATTTGAGTATTTTAGATGAGAATAGTAATTACTAATTTAAGCTTTTGGATTCATTTGTGTCAATTTTTTTATGCGATATTTGAGGATCACCTCAATGATCCATCATCGGGGAAGAGGAAAAAGTGCCTTATTTCTCTTTTCATTTATTTATTTATTTATTTATTTTTAATTTATCATTCTTTTACTCCTGCACCTTGCTTGTTTTATTCTTTTAAGTTTGTTTCAATTCATCTCTTGTCTTCTTATTTGTTCTTTCTTTTATTTTTTTGCACTTACTTATCTTTTCAGTCATTTATTTATTTTTATTTATCTATTATTTTTTCACTCTTGCACCTTACTTGTTTCATCCATTTTAGTTTGTTTTAGTTCATCTCTTGTCTCGTCTCAATTATTTCCTTTTCTTTCTTTTATTGCCTTATGGTTTGATTTTGAATTCATTCTAGTCTCATGTTTTTTATCTTTTATAACTTTTGCTTTCTTGTTATCTTTAAATTGTTACATCAATTTTAAACTAATTATTTTTTGGTCTTTTTGTTTCCTTTCTATCCTTTGACCTTTTATTTTGATTTTGATTTTTTACTAGTTCTAGTTTTTTGTCCTTTTTCACCTTATTTATCTCTTGTTTCTCTAGTATTTAATTATAATATATTCATTTTCTCCCTTCTTCTTTTTGTCCTTTGACACTTCTTCATCTTTGTTACTTTCGCTAGCTTTCTATTTTATTTTAATTCTATTATTGGCTTTTACTTATTTATTTTTTCTTTCCTTGGCATTATTATTTTATTGTTTTGTAAGTCTCTTCTCTCTTCTTCCTCCTCCATCTCACCCTTTATTAAGACTTGTTCTGCAATCTTATCTCACTTTTTTCCTCTTCCTGATGATGGATCACTGAGTGTGATCCGAAACATCGACAAAAAAAATTGACACAGTCGAATCCAAAGCAAGTTAAGTACTATTAGTATAATCCATCCTCAAATTTACAAAATTGTTATCATTGAGCCCATTAATAGATTGCTGTAATTATACAATTGCCTTCTTATTTTTCTTTTAAATTATTTCAACCATTCTAGGCTAATTATTTTTTTTAGTCTTTTTTGTTTTCTTTCTATCCTTTGACCTTTTATTTTGAATTTGATTTTTTACTAGTTCTAGTTTTTTGTCCTTTTTCAACTTATTTATCTCTTGTTTCTCTAGTATTTAATAATTATAATATATTCATTTTCTCCCTTCTTCTTTTTGTCCTCTTGACACTTCTTCATCTTTGTTACTTTCTCTAGCTTTCTATTTTATTTTAATTCTATTATTGGCTTTTACTTGTTTATTTTTTCTTTCCTTGGCATTATTATTTTATTGTTTTTTAAGTCTCTTCTATATTCCTCCTCCATCTCACCCTTTATTAAGACTTTTTCTGCAATCTCATCTCATTTTTTTCCTCTTCCTGATGGATCAGCTGAGGTGTGATCGAAGCATCGACAAAAATTGGCTTGAGTCAAATCAAAAGCTTAAGTTAATTACTATTATTATCATCTAAAATACTCAAATTTACAAGATTGGTATCATTAGGCCCATTAATAGTTATACCTTAATTATCTATAAATTTCCTTCTTGTTTTTTCTTTATATTATTTCAACCATTCCTAAACTAATTATTATTATTGGTTTTTTTGTTTCCTTTCTATCCTTTGACCTTTTATTTTGATTTTGATTTTTTACTAGTTCTAGTTTTTTGTCCTTTTTCACCTTATTCATCTCTTGTTTCTCTAATATTTAATTTAATATATTCATTTTCTCCCTTCTTCTTTTTGTCCTTTGACACTTCTTCCTCTTTGTTACTTTCTCTAGCTTTCTATTTTATTTTAATTCTATTATTGGCTTTTACTTGTTTATTTTTTTCTTTCCTTGGCATTATTATTTTATTGTTTTTATGGCCTCTTCCATCTTCCTCCTCATCTCACGCTATTGAGACTTGTTACGCAATCTCATCTCATACCATAATACGTTGATGGATCGCGAGGTGTGATCCGAGCGTCGACAAAATTGGCCGCGGTCGGATCAAAGAAGCAGAATTAATTTTTAATAATAGTACTATTAATAATTATATGGTGATTAAACAACAATGTCATTATTACTTATTTTCTTTATTTATAAGATTTTGGATAAAGGATGAACAAATATTATGTTCTTATAATAAATAAATAAATAAATAAATAAAACCTATGAGTTGGACAATAAATAATGATCTTATTAATTAAGTATTAAGCATTAATCAACTAATGATAATATTAATAATACCTAATTTAGGATTGGGAACATCGTTAATTTAAGGATTGAATGTGGGCAATATCAATGTTAATATATAATGCAAGTTTAAGAAATAATGCTCTTTTATTATGTTTGAAAGATGAATAATCGGTAACATTTTTTTATAGTCTAGTTGATTGATTAATAATATTCTTAATATTCATTGTATCAATACCTCTTGATGAAGATATGGAATATTTCTCTTAAATTGAATATGTGTATCTTAGAAAATAGAAGGTCGAGGTCTATCACCAACAATGGGATATTCCTATGAGAGACTAAAATGGAATCAAAAATTATTATGAGATCTAAACTTTCTTCTCACACATTTGAGTATTTGAATGCAAGGATAGATGCAACTCTTATCAAGGTGATCAAAGATACCCGAATCTAGTGGTATAAGATAGGAAAGTTGAGATTAAGATCCTATGTTATGTCATTAGATAATGGTAGTGGCAACATTGATAAGACTTATATTTGGTATTAACTATAATATTAGATTTAATAATGGTATTAAATTATATGCTCAAACAATGTCAATCCTAGTGGCCATACGATTAACATAGGCCCAAACTTTGTAGGCGAACAATATTACTTATGTGAATACCATGAAAAGTATGGGTTATCGTTATGCCGTAAGCATTTTGAGAGACAAATTACTTAATTAATGTATAAAAAAAATATTACAAGTGTTTTACATGTTATTGAAAGAAAAATTGATGGTTGTGTTGCATGTTCTCATGCAAAATTTATGGGAATGACATAATACATATGTTTTATTATTAACATATTTTTTCATTCACATTATTTTATTTCTTTGAATTCAATTGACAATTTATTAGATGAAATGTTATTTTATAAATCAGATTGTAAATTGCCTACCAAAACATACACAAATTTGCTCAAAAAAATTCTCCCAAAAATAGATATAAATTTTCTGAGAAAATTAACACAATAGATCAAAATTGTCCAAGATTTATATAACTTTTTAGGATGATTGTGTAAAGTTGTTTAGTACTTCCACATATGCTAGATTAAAAGCAAAAGAAACTTAATGACAAAAGCAAGATATGCACAAATCGATTGAATCTCAGTTGAATTTATAAGTTTTGAAATGTGATAGTCAAAGTAGCATTGTGATAGTCAAAGATGCAGATAATAGCTTAGTGGTGTTGTTTTTTTTGTCTCTAACAAATTCAATCTTTACTCTTCCTCCATTTTTGCCACCAATAATATTCAATTTTTAAATAATAAAGATTAATATTTATTTATGTAAAGTTAAAAATGAAAAAGTTTGACCATTCTAAATAACAGAAAAAAGCCCTTAGTAAAACCACAGATTTTTATTGATGAAGAGCAAAAATTAATATTTAACCACTGTTATTTAGTCTTTAAAATAAGAAGAGAAAACAAAATCAGAAAGATAATTATGCATTTAAGAGTTTAAACAATATATTTTAAGTTTTTGTTTGTTTAGATGATTCATCTGAAATTAGATTAGCTTTTTCAGTAAATTCATTTATTACTATGACTTCAAGTGATCCATCTAAAAGAGCCAAATCTTGAATGTGTTGTTTAAGGTCCTATTAACATGATCTCCAATGATCCACTAAACGAATCAAAGCTTGCGTGCATTGTTTAAACCAAAAATACATCTGATAAAGAAAAATAGAAAGCAGCAGAAGGAGATCATGGCCGCACAGAAGTATATGCCTTCTCCTTGTGTGGGCAGCATCTTTTGTCTGGAATGTCACCGCCGCAGCTAGGTTTTGATGGGCATGGTGACTGTATCCTCTCCGCGCTTGGGATAAGCTTAGCAGTATTTGCAGTATGTGCTAAGAGATTGCGGCCATTGACGATACAAATAACGCAAAGGAGGAGAAAAGCTTTAGTCAATTTCTTAAGCGCTGAGCTGCCCATTATATTCGCAGTTCATTCCTTGTTGGAGAAACACAGAAAAATGGTTTATATAAGAACTATTTCTAAGCAATATGAGAAGAATATACGTAAATTGAACAAAGCATTAGACTAAGAAACTTAACAAGATTACTTTGAAGCGCAGGAGGGGAGTCTATTTATAGTTCAAAATGTGGTGATTTCGTAAGCAAACTGGGTAATGAATGCAAGCTTATAATAGTGTTTGAGATGTCTGCCATTGGGAATGCATCACTTTGAATTATCTTGTCCATGAATTAACGTGGAAAGAGGTGCTTTGAATTGTCTTTATAGCTGCCCACCAAAGAGCAAAAAGGGTAATGCGAGCCTCTTTTATTGCAGGTTTTTGGGAAGAAAAGTTGAAGGCATCTCTTCTGAAATGAAGAAGAAGGGATTTCCGTACAAATATTTGTACGATATCTTCTGTTACCTATTGAGACAATGTTATTATTTATGAAAAGATTGGTCAGAATACATTCTGTTGGCTCACAGGAGAACACCTATTGAAACACGTTATTATTATTTGTGAAAAAGTCAAGCTCCACTTCTTATGAATGTGACCACATTGACGTATATATTTGTAATCCTCCAACTTGCTAAATTCATGTAGTTTCTTATTTATTTTTAATATAATTATGCACTATTTAATGGATTTGTTTTTTTAATTTTCAATATATTTATATTTATATTGATTCAATTAGATTATTATTTATTTATTATTATTATTTTTTACTTATGTTCATATTTTATTTTTCTCTTCAAGATTTACATATTTTTATTTAGAATCAATTTTATAGTGTTTGAGTTTAATCTTGTGTAACAAAAAATTTATTCTTAAAGTTCAAAACTTCAAATATGAATTGTCTTGACTCATTATTTTCAATAGTCATTATAAGTTTACTCGATACATATTTGTGTGATTTATTGCTATATCTTGATTAGGGCTAGTGCCCTAAAATACTCAATTAGGGACACAGTACAAATCGCCAATACAATCCACAATTCTTGAACAACCTACCATTTTTTTTAGAGCACTTACTTTGTTAGAAAATTTCAATAATAACTATAAAATTATCAAGTTACCTCTTAACATTTAGTTAAATAATTCAGTTGATTTATTAAATTCCAAATAGAGAAATATACATAAGTTAGAAAATTACATCCTTTGGAAAGAATAATTAAATTTCACTCATACTTTCCAAACATATTCATGTCTCATATCAAATAAATTTATTCTAGATAGAGAGAATGCCCATGGATCAGTTTAAAACAATAAATCTTTATGTTGTTTTATTTGATATAACATAATGTTTCATTTATTTAATCAACATTGAGTATTCCAAGAACAAAACTAAAATACATCTCTTAACTATAAGATATCACCATAAGATTCCACCAATCTTTAAGAAATTAAGAAGGAAGATTAAACAACCATCTCTTACCCTAGTTCTCTTTGCATTTCCTCATAATGATATTAGAGATCCACTTGTTTCCAATAACATGTACCTGCAAGATGTCTATACAACTAGATACACAATTATTCCTCCATCAAATAAAATAAGTATAATAATTTTTGAAGAAAATTTTCAAATACTAAGGCCAAAGGGGGCCAAACCTATGCCTCAAGGTCTCATACAAGATGGCCTTTCCTATGCAACTAGATCAAAGGATTTGTATTTTACTTTCTTGGACTTGAACCAACACATATCTGGTTGGTCAATAATAGTATATCAACTAGGTTTAAATTCTCACAATATTTTGACTATAATTCAACCATAATCCAAAGTCACTGGTCCATAATATAATAGGGGAAACAATAATTTAAGATCAATATTATCACTAAGCACACATATAGGATCATCCAAGAATTATTAAGCTACTAGATGATGCATAAAAGCCTCATGTACAACCAAAAAATACCCCTACAAATAAAAACTACGTATTTCAAAGAAAGGTGCAAAAATTATGAATTACATATAGGATCCACTAACAAATGAACCTTCTTACACAAAGTCAAGAGATAGATTATTTATTATTTTGAAAATGTAAGATTACTATACAAACATCGAGCAAAGATCATCCCAAAATCATCACTAAATGTAGTCACTCCCATACTAACCATATAGTAACTCTATTTATAACATACACCCAAGTATTCCAACTAATCTCTTTTAAAGATCAAATATTGATTTCCTCCTAAGAAATATACTTATGCTTCTACTTATGCCAAGTATTGTTTTCAAAAGACTTCATTAGTCAATTATCAATAAAACCTTTACTATTCCATTCTCTAACTATCAAATTCAACAGGAGTTCTGCGAGAGGAAGATTAGCTAGGATGGAGAGCAATATGTCAAAGGAGTTAGCCAAAATATTAGGAGCCCTTGTGGTATAATCATAAAATTTCTAAGAGCACTTAAACGCCATTATCATTAATGCCATGGTGGAAAAGCTAGAAAAAAATCAAAAGGGCTCGTTGTTCGTGGACTTGGATGTAGACAGAGGTTGTAGCAGAGTTGTTGTTGAAGGGATTTCAACTTGCACCTGGGCTAATATGAAGAGGAAGGCCCTTGCTTCTACACATATGGTTCAAATCCTCAAGCATGGAATACAAGAGATGAGTGAAGTTGAGAAGGAATCTGAGGAGTTTATGAACATCATGGAGTAGTGTTGTTGTGGTCTTCTCTGGCTTTTTGGCAGTCCTTTTTTTGGACCCTGTTGTCTCTTTGTTGCTATCGTTTCTTTTTTGGGCGGTATGCATTTTCCTGGACTTTTTGCTCTATCTTTATGTTAAACTTTGTGGTTTTGAGTCCTGTAAAACCTGTTTTCCTTTTCAAAACTATCAAATTCAAGAGACTAGTCTATACACAAAGTAGTGACTATAGCATTGTAAACTAATGACAATATTTTATAATAATTGTCATAATCAATAATATTGCTTATAGTATTATGACAACAGTAATGATTCCCATATTAGAATTGTATCAAAAGAATCACTAGGAAGGTACACAAATTAAATAACTTATTTAATAAAACTACTTAGAAGGTATCATTAAATTTTAGCTATTTACAATAGAAATATCAAGAATTTACCAAGTCTAGAAAATAATATTAATAATAATCAAGACAAATTTTCCAAATAATTCTCTAGGTAATTATAATCATCAGTAATATTAGTACTATATGACCAGAAAAATGACTCTAAAAGTGAATAATAATCGTAAATAAAGAAAAATCACAATCAAACTCATAAATCACACCAATAGAGCATCAAAAAGTTGCATAACAAGAAATACAACAAACCTACACATAAAATTCCTTACACAACAACCTTGTTTAACTCCATTGTTCCCTTATTTACACCTTGGAAAAATGTGTAATGGTGATTGATCTCGGATTTTTAGAACACAGAACTTAAGATAATATTCTTATAGATTTCTTGCAATGAGTGAGAGAGAGAGAATAGATGAATGATTGTTGAATTTATAGATTTCAGATGATATCGATCAATGGTTGAGATCGAATGTGAGGCTGAAAAGATCAATGACTAATATTGTTTAAGAGGAATTGATGAGAAGTTAACTGACTTCTTGATTTGAGCTAACTGATCACATGGGTCAGTTAAGAGACTTAATTGAAGAGATAGGTGTAGCTAACTATTTGTGAAACAAAATTGATTGATTAGAGGATTGAATTGATTGAGTGAACTTGAAGTGAGTGCGAGTTAACTGGTGAGGTGGAAATGCATGGTAATTACTAAATAATTAAATATTTATTTATTTATTTCATGTGCAAAGGAGAAATAAATAAAATAAATAATTTTATTTATTTTAGAAGAGGATAATGTTGAGAAGAATAATTATTTTTAATTAAATAAAATTATAAATAATTATTTAATTAACATGATTTGGGAAATGTTGAAATAAATTATTTAATCAATTCACAAGAGGGGAATATATTAGTAAATTAATTAAATACTAAAAACTATTTAATTGATAAAGGAAATGTGGTGAAATAGGTAATTTAACTAAATAATTCAAAATTATTCAATTAAAATAGAAATGGAGGGAATATTTGAAATTTAAGTAATTAAATAATTAAAAATTATTTAATTATCTAGGATGAAGGTGAAATAATACTAATTTAATTAAATAATAAAGAAGATGGATTGATGAGACATGATGACAGAAAATTATGATGCTTTGGAAGAAATTATGTGTTAGTGAGATTTAGGTGTCTACATTTTTTCCCTCTTTGAGATAATGCATTTTACACCATAGTTTCAAGGAAAGTGTGAAGGACTTTGTGATGACATGCCCCAGTTTTCCCTAGTAAATGACAAAATGGAGGTAGGATCACCCCTCAAGAGGTTGGAAAAATAATGAAATTTTTTAGGCAAAAATGGTTGGATAGATGTGATATAGGTGAATAAAATGGTAAGATTAGGATATGAAAGGTTAGGATGATGTAATGATTGGGTTGAGGAGAATGGTGGGGAAAGAGGAGTTTGAAGATACATATGCGATTGTAGGTTATTATGGTAGAAGAAAATATAGGATGATGATGGTTATTGATCAATATCTTGTAAAAGAATGTTTAACGAATGAGATAAAATAGATAGGTATGAGAGAGTTTGATATCAATGGATATGAGATTGATAGATATTGTATTTTTTGTTTATGATTTTTATCATTGTAAAGCTTATTGTGGAAAATGGATATATGTACACTAAGTTATGAAAAAGCAAGGTGACTTGGGTATCCTTTATATGGACCTTGGCTTTGCAAACAAGAAGGATTGTCCTCATTCATATTAGACATAATAGAACCTTGTCATAATATTTGAGAGAAATGATCTCTTAGCATGATATCCCTAGTGTAAAAAGGTATTTAATGACCTTATATGCAAAGGAAGTTTTCCAATT
>VDFB02000009.1:10080769-10231796 GCA_007258455.2 Sequoia sempervirens | reverse complement strand
TTGTGAAGAATCACTTCTTCTTCTTTGGACCAACTATGGTTCCTCTTCTTCCAATTCTTCCTCTTCTTCAACAACATTAATACCTATGCTCTTTTCTCTCATGGCTTTCTATTTTACTCTTCTCTTAGTAGGGACAATAGTTGATGTAGTAGTGGTATTCTTATTATTAGCTAGCCCTAGTGATGTTCACAACCAAAGGAGATTTCTCCATTACTAGAGGAATAACTATGGTCTTTCTTTTCTCTCTAAGAAAAGGTAAAGACCCAAAGGACTTTTGAGTAGCAGGTGGAGTGGTAGCTATCCAACATGTTCTTCTTGAGCTCTCAGATGCTTCTATAGAACTTAAATCTTTGTTGTCTCTTTCTCTTTCCCATTTTACTATTTCCTTTGAAATTCCCATTTCTTTTGCATACACATCATCTATCTTATCCACATTCTTCTAGATCTATGGCTTCCTTTGTTCCATGTGAACTTCCATAGAATTTTATTCATATGTGCCATATCTTGATTTTGTGGTGTCTTTGGGGCTCTTCAACAAAATATCAACATGACCAATAAGATCTACTTTTATCACCTCATAACCTAGTATAAGAATCCAAACACTTCTTGGTTCCACTACCTCCATAATGCATTGGTTTGTAGATACAATAAATGTGATATCATTTTTGTATCTTTCAAAAATTATCCTTGGAATTCTCTCTCTCATGCATTCTCTTCTAGAATACTGCAAAGAAAGTAGTATAAGGGAATCATCTTGTGCTTTAACATCTCCATGATTCCTCAGATGATCTGCAATTTGAAGTGCAACAAGCCTTACTCTTATCTAGGTTACACTTCCAATTACGTGAAGCTCCTTCGAGAAATAAAAGAGTAAGCACATGACCAAAGTTCCATACATAAATACATATTTCTTTTCCTTAGTTAGCTTCAAATTCTCCATCAATTATTGCCTAAGAAACTCACACAGGTCATAATTTGCACCATTTTCTACCACCTCATACACCACATTGATTACAGTGGTAGATATAGAGTTGTCTCTATTTATACAATAAATTTTGTGATCGATCATCATAGTTGTGTATCTCATAGTTGGTAATGGGATTTATTGCAAGGGATCTCTTGTCATAGACTTAGTGACTTTTCTTTTAACTTCCTTAGTGACCATATTAATAATATTGATCTAGATAAATTGATCATTTACTCTGCTCAAAGCCATTTTGATCTACTTGACATCATAATAGAAATTAGGGAACCATTTCCATACATCCATTTTCTTCTCAAATAGGTTTTTACATTTTGGTTTTAGGGTGAAGTCATCTCCCATAATTAACTATTTTTCCCACTAACTTATTGGGAGGATGCTCTTCCATTTTTCCATGAATATAAGCCCTAATATCTTCAGTCGGTAAAACCCATTGAATGTGTGAGAATATCACTAATGGGTCATCTTCTATGGCTTTTGTAGGATTCCTTTTGAATTTTGGTTGTGTTTTTTTGGTAACCTCTATAACCCTCGATGTAGCCATTATAAAATAAGTTCAAAACTATTTCCAAGAAAAATTCTTCAAAAATTAGGGTAAGCAAATTCATAAATACCTTTTTCTTTGCTCGCCAAACTAGGGTTTTGATATACTGAAAGACAAATCACCTTGAACACTTTGAATTATTTCTTCGCTGCTCTAATCCTTCTAAAATTTCCTTTGTGAAATGAATTTTACTTAGTGAATTTAATAATAACCTTTTGATTAGACCTAATTATACATTGAATGCTTCAACACATAAAGATAACAACACTTTATCTATATATAAAGATAACTTCCAAAGCTCTCAAAATTTCCACATCATCATATTTTCTTCCACAATCTTCACCAATAGATCAAGCATGTTGATCTACATCACATATCTTTGTGATAAGGCATCAACACATCTTCCTTTGCGAGGGACAAAGGATATCCTTAAAGCTCCCCTTAAGCCATAATTTTTTTCTTAGTTTCTAGAGGAAACATCTAAACTAGAGGATGGTACAAATTCTTCCTTGGCTTTTGTATCTTTCTTCTTTCTCCAAATATTTTTCATTTCCTTCTTTGTTTCTATAGGATCAATCTTTTTAAATGGTTCATTCATTTTTACTATATTATCTTTCCTTGTGTTTTTTCTTCTGCAAAACTTTCCAATATGTCTAGGTCTACTACATTTATAACATGTGACATTCTTCTGAACAATATTCCTTTCATTCACTCTAGATCTACATTGATTAGCTTTGTGCCCAAATCCATAGCATGTATAATAGTAACCCTTGAAGAATTGAATCATTCTACCATTTTTATATACATTCCTCATTTGAATTGTACACTCACTTTCTCTATGACCAAATCTCTTACATGTAAAAAATTGACCAAAAATGAATGGAACATTTTGATTCATGTTGCTTCTACATTCCATTTCCTTGTGTCCAAATTTATTGCAAAAATAGAAAAAACCATTGAAAAATGGGAACCTTTGTGCATTTGGTTGGCTGAAGAATGGTCTTCTAACTTCATTCCTTTGATTTCAAATCTTACTATTGTTCTTCTTGTCTTCAAACTTCTTTGGTTAATTGATCTTCTCTTCTACATTAGGTGTCCAATCTACTTTTGAGCATTCACCTTTTTCAAATCCTAAACCACCATTGTCTTTGAATGCTTTCTAACTTGCAATAATCTCATCAATCATTGTAGAACTCATCTTGAATTTGTATTCATGAATCTTTTTTTTTCCAGATCTAATCTTAGGTTTACCGCTTCTTGTTCAAGCCTTATGCATTCATCAAATTTTCTTTTCACCATTGTATTTAAGAATTCTTCAATTCTTTTCTTTTCTAAAACTTGCACTTTCAAACCAGTAATGGATTAATTTGTGTGCTTTAATTTCTCATTGACTTCCTTATTCCTTTCTTTGAATTTCTTTATTTTCTCTCTCAAATTTATGATACACTCATTTTCTTATTTGAAATTTTCTTTCAGATCTTTGTTTTCACTTTCAATTATTTCTAGATCTTCAAGAGCAAGTTTGAGTTCTCCATCTTTGTCAAGCATGCAATCTTCTTCTATAAATCTAACAATAGGAATCTCTTCCAAAGGAATATGAAATTTTTTGGCAGCCATGTGTTCAACCTCCAAGATCTTCCTAAAGCGGTTAAGCTCCTTCCAAGTAACTAGGCCCTAATATCAATTGCTCAACACCCAAAATGTTGAGGGGGGGTGAATCAGTATTCTCTTAAACCATTCAAACATTAAACATCCAATCACCAAAGAATATTCAATTGTAATAAGTATTGAAAGAATGGAATATTAGCAAAATCACATAACACATGAACACCAAGATTTTTTATGTGAAAATTGTAAATTGGGGAAAACCACAGTGAGGGTTAGATCATAATATATTATAACTGGTTACAATATATTTAAAGAAGTGATCACTGCAAGTAGACTCACTATCCACAGAAAACCATAGAAGAGAGATGGTGGCTCACAACCTATTTTTGAACTGTTACAATTTACATCTTACATATGCAAGAATATAGTTCTGTAATAACTGAAAAGGTTGCCTTTTCCTTGCTTCCTTGGATAATTGACATTAAAACTAGACTAATGGTGTCTTGGAGTGGTGTTTTAATGTCTTGTACACATTCACAACATCTTAGGACCTTTATTTAACTAAATCATGCTTTAATTTTTCCTTTGCAACGGTGTTGTAAAGTGTTGTAACACACTTTTACACTTTTCTATGACTTATTTTCTTAATTAACCCTTCTAGGCCCCTTTCAAAATAAAATATGCATTGTATTCTTTTTTTAAGTGTTGTAAAGTGTTTTAAAGCACTTTTAGGTTTATCTAGGTGGTCCTAATTCATTGTGGTTAAATGGAGTTATTAACCCCCCCTTTTACACCTTAATTTTGACACCTGCTGAGGATCTCTCCTGACAATCATAAATTAAATATCAAATTATTTTAATGGGAAAAACTTGGTCTAGGTAAGTTGAGCTAGGACCCATTCACCCTTGATGGAAAATGGGTCCTCCCTTAATAGGACCCCCTTTTCTCTGTTGTTTTGGAATGAGTTTTTGGCCCTTGAACTCTCCAAAGCTTGGTCCTGGAAACTTAGCTAGGACCCATTCACCTTTGGTGGAAAATGGGTCCCCGCTTAATTTGACCTTAATTTTTGAATTTCATTCTGGTGGGAATTTAATTGTCATTCTTTCCAAATCTGGGGCCGGCCTTAATTCTTTGAATTTTAGGGTTAATCTCCTAATTTATTATAAATAAGTTGTTAATTCACATTGTTTCTCGTAGAAATTTTTTTGAAGCAACCTAATATTTTCAAGAGAGCATCCTAATACTTTACAAGAGAATTTTAAGAGAATTTTCAAGGCATTTAAAGGTAGAAGTCAAGAGTTTATTATAGTAATTCAAAGATCATATCATCATGTCTAGGTTCTAATTGCATCATTTCATGTTCATGCTTCATTATCTTATTTCATCATTTGGTTTAATTACCTACAAGGGGTTTGATTGAGGAAAACCCCCATTAACTAAAAAATCAACAAGTTTTTTTCCCTTGAGTGTGTGATTGCAGATTTATAGGTTGAAGAGCAAGATTATCAAAGTTGTCAAAATTGTCAAAGTTGTAAAGTTGTCATTCAAGGTGCAAGAACATGAAAAGAGCACTACATAATTGAATACTTCCTTCTAGAACTTGATATTAGGGATTTCAAGAGTGTAGAAATCAAAGTACATGACCCTAAAATCAGTTTTCTGAAACACTAAAAGGACCCATTTTCCCCTGAAGTCGAATGAGTCCTCCATAGCTCAAAAACAACAACTTTCTGGATCAGTACACAAGTTTTTATACTCTAAAAACATTCCTCATATTTGTTATAATAGTTAGGGTTTTTTTTATGGTTGTTATTAGCATCTTCTTTTGCATAATTTGAAGTGATTTGGGCTTGGAAAATAAGTGTCCCATCTTATTTTTGGGATAGATCCTATTTTCCCACATTTCATTTTTGGTGAACCTGACTTATTCAACATTGCACTTTTCTGAATTATTCAACATTTCATTGCATTTCATGTTAAAATATTCAATTCATTGCATTTAGATTTGCATTGAATTTAAAGGGTTTCTTATTTTGCATTTAAATATTTCATATCATATAGGGTTTAAATTTGCATTGTTTTGCACTTCTTAAACATGAAAATTGCAAAAAAGAAGTAGTCATTTTGCATCTCATTTAGATTTAATTTAATTGAATTTTAAAATCAAAACAAAATTGCAATTGAATCTAAGTATTACATATCATCTTTCTATTGCATTTTTGCATTTAATTTCTAGAAAATTTGAAGCTGCCTTTCACTGTTTACAACCTAGAACTGAAAGATATATTTGAAAGCTTGCAAACCATTAAAAAATAGCTTAAAAAGACCTTACTAGGACCCATTTTACGTTGCTAGCAAATAGGTCCCTATTCAGATATGACCTGGAGCTTCTAGCAACTGAAAAGACATTAAAATTCAATCTAAAATCCACTTGAAAAACTCCTAGATAGACCTAACCAAGACCCATTCATCCTTACTGGAGAATGAGTCCTTGTTAGCTACAAATCTATAATTTTAGGACACAATTTTTTTATTTTTTATCTTCTGTTTGTTGCATTCATCTTGCTTTTTCAGTTTCCATATTTGTTGTTTCATCAAATTCATCGCATTTAGCTTAAATTGCTT
The DNA here is from genome assembly GCA_007258455.2 of Sequoia sempervirens. Lineage (NCBI taxonomy): Eukaryota > Viridiplantae > Streptophyta > Pinopsida > Cupressales > Cupressaceae > Sequoia > Sequoia sempervirens. Next base: position 10,226,037 of record VDFB02000009.1, on the reverse strand, counting down.
CATTTTAGTGTATTGTAAAAATTCAAAACATTTCATTTTTAGCTTATCACATTGTTTAATCAATAAATTACAATGTTTTGGTTTGAAATTCTAAAAATGGAGAACTGTTTAGGCAATTTGTGGAAGTCTTTGTTCACTTTGGTTGATGTTTCATATTATTTTTTTGGAAATGACCCTAACGAAATTGAACTTATTCATGCTCACACAACTCCTAATGCATGTTCTCCTCGTGATGTTGACATCATTGGAGTCTAATGCATCCTTTTATCCTTCAATGAAAAAACCAACACAATTTGAAATGTTTGATATTTTACATCCTGAAACTAAGTCACAAGTTGAACCTAAGTTCCTTACCATAGGTGAACCTAGCACCTCTAAACAAGCAAACATTCAATCATCCTATGTCAACAAAGTGACCAACACATTAATCAACCTTGAAGAGACATATAGCAAAGGATTCACGATCTTACATAAACAAGGATGTGATACAACAAGTGAACATAACATTCATCAAGTCCTAGAGAAAATACCAACTGAAGAAACCAAAGGGATATGATATCAAGATCCCCCTCACAACATAAGACATCCTAGAGAATACCTAAGGATTTGTAGTGATTGTACGATAATATTAGATCCTCCTCCTGATATAAATTTCCTCATTCCTAAAGAGATCAGCCCATACCTCTTAAGGATAAGGATAATAAAGACAAGATCATCTCAAGACCTCCTACCCTGATTTCCTCTAGAGAAGTTGGTGAATCTAGCAAGTGCAAGAGGCCTTACAAGTTAAAGAAACTCAAATTACCTTGTCCACCACCTGAAAGTGAAAGGAAAATACAACTAATTCTAAACAAAGAACTTATAATGTATTACCACCAATGAAAGATAGGCTCATACTATATCCTAAAGATGCAAATGTTCAACATTGTTCATACCAAAGAACTCTTGGACATAGTACTAATGAGTGTCACACATTCAAATTAGTATTGAGGAACTTTCACTTTGATGGTAATGATTTCCATCGAGAGATTGCATAACATACACCCCTCTTGCTCCTTTCCATGTAATAGTTGTAGAATCTTAAAACATTCTCATTATTACATGTTTTATAGTTATTGCAAATCATTTTCTTTAATCCAAGGAGCTAATTTTCCTCACTTACCTCGGCTCATTCTCTTCTTACACAAAGTTGGGGCAACAACTTGATAGCCTTGTCTTAGTATTTCATTTTTCATTGGCTCTTTGGATAGTTTCCCACCTTCCATTTATACCAACCAATATTGGGAGGTGGATGATCTGCTCTAGGTTGACTCATCTATGCCTTACTAGTCTTTTTCCTTATCATTTTTCTTTTTCTTTGATTGCATGTGTGTAATGTGATCCCCCATGAAGTTTCATTTGATTTTCTTCTCTCTTTTTGTGCATTCTTCTATATGTACCTTCATTATTTTCTATGTCATAATCATTTTTCATTTGTCTTTTGTTTTCCTTTTGGGGATGATGCAAGGCGTCGAGAAATTTATGTCTCTTCCATGTTGATCCAAAAGATTTGTCTTTCTCTTTTTCATTTGTCTTTTGTTTTCCTTTTGGGGATGATGCAAGGCATCAAAACATTCATGTTTCTTCCATGTTGACCTAAAAGGTTTTTCTTTGTTTTCGCTCTCTTTGTGTCATTATTCAAGTTCTATGTGTATTTGGGGAATGATGACAGGTCCATGCTACTTGAAAACATTATAGAAAAAACATACTAACCCCAAATCCATAGATCCCTTATGTGTTTGTGGGGGTTACCTTTCCTTCCTATTTCATGATGCATCTTACTTTGGAAACATATGATTTGGCATAGGGTTTTCCGAGGAAAGCTATCATGTCTTACAGTCAAATCATCTGGCTACTTTAAAGAAATTTCTCGCAGTGATGGTGTAGCAACCACTTTAAAGTGGGGGCATAGATCGATGACATCTTTTGGAAAATTTCATGGCATGATTTTCCTTTTTTCTTGTGATGCGTCCTCTTATTGGTGGTGTCATTGGGTTTGATGTTGTCCAAGAGTGTACAATCTTTGGTCATGGCATGATGTGAATGAGGCATCCCATGGGTAGTAATTTGACACTTTGGCTCGCCCTCTCTTGGAGACATTAGGCACAATGCTCCCTAAGAGGAAGACCATTACACAAACAAAGCAAAATCCCCTTTAAGATTTTTTTTTACATGACATTCAAAAACATTTTACAAAAAAGCATTTACATTGTGGTGCCTTATCAAAGTTGTTAGGAGGATGAATTTGGCATGGTATTTGAGGCTAATTTGATACTCTCATTTTCCACCTCATTGGGATAACTCACCTAGTGGAAAGACTGAGGTTCCACTACCCCGGAATGAGCATACATATTTTGGGACAAAATCACCCCATGGATGACCTAAAGTTACGTGGCCCCAGACTGAGTGACATATGTTATGGACAAACAACCACTGCCTCACATTGCGTTGAATCGGTTATGCTCGATCCTTTCCTTTTGGTTTATTTTTCTTGGCCTTTGACAGGGTATGATCATGTATCTTTTTAATTGCTGCATACTTAGGTGTCTTGGATGTCTACTTTAGTGTGAGTTTGAAATGGGGTCATCCTCTCACTAAAGTGGGGGAAAAATGTAGTAATGGAAAATTTTTCCTTTTCCTAGCTTGCTTGGATAATTAACATTAAAATTAGACTAATGGTGTGTTGGAGTGGTGTTGTAATGTCTTGTACAAATTCACACCATTTTAGGACGTTTATTTAACTAAATCATGCTTTAATTTTTCCTTTGCAAAGGTGTTTTGTAAAGTGAACTATAACACACTTTCAAATTTTTCTAGCTCTTATTTGCTTAATTAACCATTATGGGCGCCTTTCTAAATAAAATATGCATAATTTATACCTTGTTTAAGTGTTGTAAAGTTTTTGAAAGAACTTTCACATTTATCTAAGTGGTCCTAATTCATTGTGGTTAATTGGAGTTATTAACCCCCCCTTTTAGCCCTTAATTTTGATACCTCTTGAGGATCTCTCCTGACAATAATAAATTAAATATCAAACAATTTCATTGGCAAAAATTTGGTCCTAGTAAGTTGAGCTAGGACCCATTCACCCTCGATGGAAAATGGGTCCTCCCTTAATAGGACCCCCTTTTCTCAATTGTTTTGGAATTGGTTTTTGGCCCTCTTTCAACTCCCTGAAGCTTGGTCTTGGAAACTTAGCCAGGACCCATTCGCCTTTTGTGGCGAATGGGCCCTCCCTTAATGAGACCTTAATTTTTGAATTTCATTATGGTGGGAATTTAATTTTCTTTCTTTCCAAATCTGGTGTTGGCCTTAATTCTTTGAATTTTGGGGTTAATCTGCTAATTTAGTATAAATAAGGGGTTAATTCACATTGTTTCTCCTAGCAAGTTTTTGAAGCAACCTAATTTTTTCAAGAGAGCATCCTAATACTTTGCAAGAGAATTTTCAAGGAATTTAAAGATAGAAGTCAAGAGTTTATTGCAGCAATTCAAAAATCATATCATGTCAAGGTTCTGATTGCATCATTTCATGTTCATGCTTCATTATCTTATTTCATCATTTGGTTTAATTATCTACAAGGGGTTTGACTAATGAAAAACCCCATTCACAAACAAATCAACAAATTTTCTACCCTTCAGTGTGTGATTGTAGATTTATAGGTTGAAGAGCAAGATTATCAAAATTGTCAAAATTGTAAAAGTTGCAAAGTTGTCATTCAAGGTGTAAGAACACAAAAATATCCCTACAAAATTGAATACTACCTTCCAAAACTTGATAACAAGGACTTCAAGAGTGTGGAAATCAAAGTATAGGATCTTGAAATTAGTTTTCTGAAACCCTAAAAGGACCCATTCGCCCCTTAAGGTGAATGATTCCTCCACATCTCAAAAAAAACTTTTTGGACAAGTATACAACTTTTTATACTCTAAAAACATTCCCCATAGTTGCTATAACAGTTAGGATTGTTTTTTGGTTGTTATTAGCATCTTCTTTTCCATAATTTGAAATGATTTGGGCTTGGAAAATAAGTGATCCATCTCACTTTTGGGATAGATCCTATTTTCCACCATTCCAAGTTCCAATGAAGTTCAATAAACCATCTTTATCTGATTTAGATTCAACACTCTTCCATGGTCTTCATTCACACAACTTTGATCTTCAACTCAACATTCAAAACTTAACTTTGTGCCCCTCTAATAAAATTCACATCATATACATGTGGAATGTTCTTAGCACTTGGAATCTATATCAAAACACTGAAAACAATCTAACATATATATCCACATCAAGTATAACATTAATTAGGTCAACCTAATTAGATGTAGCACTCAAAATGTAACTTGTTGGCTCCAAAGCTTTTCATCCACACAATGTGCCACAATTCAAAACTCAATAAATCTTAAGATAGGTGGGAATGGACCTATAATAGATCTCACATAAGACAGCAACACTTATTCAACCTTTGCACAACATCAAAGGTGTTAGGTCGGCACTGTATAAGTCCTAAAAACGAAAATCCTTCAACTATGCATCCACATCTCGATATGTGGACCTCAAAATTTGATCCCAAATAGAATCCATTCTCTTACATTTGGAAACTTATCTTCAAAATCACAAGGCCAAAAACTCATCCATGGAGAATTTCATATTCTACCACACAAACATACTACATAGAAAATCAACTATAATCTATCAAGATGAACACTATTACTAATAACTCTTAAAGTATTTGTCCAAAAAAGATGAAATATTAGAATTAGATAGATCTAAACTCAACCAAAATAATGTTACAATAACAAAGTGATATCTTCATTTTTGGAGTGGTGTGGACCCAAAAACCAATTCCTAGTTATACTGAATTGGAAGATTTGACACCTAGCCAATTTTCCACACAACTAATCTTTCATACCAAATAATCTTGACATATGTCTTTCTTAACACTAAAAAACCTATTATAACTGATCAAAATGATTCAAAATGATCAGAAACAATGTTGAAATAAATGAAAACACTACAACACATCGTTATGTACTTTCCATGCTCATGTTGCCAAACAACATCATCAATGACAAACTTCCTCAAAGTTCCAAAAATTATTGTATGACTAGTATGGGAATGACTACATTCAGTGATGGTTTTGAGATGATCCTTGCTTGATGTTCATATAGTAATCTTAAGTATCTTCACAAAATAATGAAGAATATCTCTCTTGACTTAGTGTAAGAAGGTTCATGTATTAGCGATGATCATATGTGTAACTCATAAGTTTTGTACCTTCCTTTGAAATAGGTAGTTATTACTTATAGGGAAATTTATTAGTTGTACATGAGGGTTGTGTGTGTCATCTAGTAGCTTAACAATTATTGGGTGATGCTATATGTGTGCTTAGTGATGATATTGATCTTAAATCATTATTTTCCCTTATTATATTATGGACTAGAGTGGCATTGGATTATGGTTGAATTTTAGTTGAATTATTCTGAGAGTTTGAACCTAATTGACATGTTATTATTGATCAAACACATATTTGTTAGTTCAAGTCTAGGTAAGAAAACTATGAAGCCTCTTATCTAGTTACATAGGAAAGACCATCTTGTATGAGCCCTCGAGGTATATGTTTGACCCTCTTACGTCTTGTTGTTCTAAAATTTTCTTTAAAAACTATTATACTTATTTTATTTGATGGAGAATAATTGTGTGTCTAGTTTTATAGACATATTGTACTTACAGGTTATTGGAAACAAGTGGGTTTCTAATATTTATATGAGGAAATTCAAAGAGAACTAGGGCAAGAGATGATTGTTTAACAATCCTTTTCAATTTCTTAAAGATCGGTAGAATCTTATGGTGATATCATATAGTTAGGAGAGATGTATTTTAGTTCCATTCTTGGAATACTTAGTGTGATTAAATAAATGAAACTTTATGCTATGTCAAATAAAACAACATAAAGAGTTATTATTTTAAACTCATCCATGGTCATTCTATCTATCTAAAATAAATTTGTTTGATATTGTCGTGTCGTAAAATTGCACAATTTCACCTATATTTTTACATCCACTTTAGTGTCCATTCCCTTAGTATTTGTATAGGCTCATTTTAGCCCTTGCATTAACCATTTTCTCCTTAGGATGCTTAAGAACCCCTTTTCAACAACTACGTTTATATGTTAGCTTTGTATTAAACACCATGCTTTCCTAATTCCCACCATTTTTTAGCATGATTTATCTAGACACTAGTATGTCACATGAACATCCATGCATTGTGCTAGTGTCCTGCGACATTTCAATATTTAAGCGACTATTTCTAAGCATGTTTCCACTTGTTACCTACCTTGGTCAATGGAAATGGCTCAGAATGCCTTGTAATGGCTCAAGAACCTTCTTTTCACTTATTTTCTCTCTTTAAAGTCTATCTTTTTATTCCTATTGTCCTCTCTAGATGGGTAAAAGCACAAAGTGGTGTCACACATTCAACCAACTTATCAACAGGATTGAATTTAAGTATTTCTAACTAAAAAACAATTTTATTGGTCCATTGTGAGCCTTTTCTTTCTCTGATTCTCTCACTTTATCATTTACATTTCACTTAGTTTACTTTATTTTACTCTCTGTTATACTCTATTATTTTCCTATGTTTTAAGAGTTCTTAGCAATCAAAGTAGAAGTAGTCATTTTACTATTTTATATGATAGTCTCAATTTTTGGTTTGTACGAAATACTAGTGGGCCAATGAGATTTCAGTACACCACAGTGCCATCCTTGGGTTGCACTTTCATTTGTGGATAAGAACTTGCTAGTCTCCCAAAAGACCTCTATGACCTACTCTTTCTATTTCTATAACTCTCGTTATTGTAACCTATCACTTGAGCTTTATTCCTTGAGGTAGTCAAGGACCTTGTAGATTCTACTCATCTTGAGACTTGAGGGTAGCAAATTTCCTCCTCTACAGATATGAGACATGAATATGTTTAAAAAGCATGAGTTAAATTTAATTATTCTTTCCAAAGGATGTAATTTTCCAACTTATGTAGATTTCTCTATTTGGAGTTTATCAAATCAACTGAATTATTTAACTAATTTTCAAGAGATAACTCAATGATTTTATAGCTATTATTGAAATTTTCTAACAAAGTAACTGCTTTGAAAAAAATTGGTAGGTTGTTCAAGAATTGTGGATTGTATTGGTGATTTGTACTATGTCATTGATTGAGTATTTTAGGGCACTACAAAATATCCTTAAATATCAAGATATAACCATAAATCACACAATTTGTATCGAATAAACTTTTAACATGACTAATGAAAATGATGAGTGAAGACAAATTATATTTGAAGTTTTGAATTTTAAAGATCAATTTTATGTGCACAAAATTAAACTCAAACACTATGAAATTGATTCTAAATAAAAAATATGTAAATCTTGAAATAAAAAATAAATATATGAATATAAGTATAATAATAAATATAATAAATAAATAATAAACAAGTCAAATTAATATAAATATAAATATATTAAAAATTAAAAAGCAAATCCATATTGTAAGATTACACCATTTATGCAATATAATTATATTAAAACTAAATGATAAATGACATGAATTTAGCAAGTTTGAGGATTACAAATATATACGTCATTGTGGTCACATTCATAAGAAGTGGAGCTTGACTTTTTCATAAATAATAATAATAACGTTGTTTCAATAGGTGTTCTCGTGTGAGCCAACAGAATGTATTCTGACCAATCTTTTCATAAATAATAACATTGTCTCAATAGGTAACAAAAGATATGCTGACAAATTTTTGTATGGAAATCCCTTGTTCGGCAATTCAAAAGAGATTCCTTCAACTTTTCTTCCCAAAAACATGCAATAAAAGAGGCTCGCATTACCCTTTTTGCTCTTTGGTGGGCAGCTATAAAGACAATTCAAAGAACCGTTTTCCATGTTATTGCATGGACAAGATAATTCAAAGCGATGCATTCCCAATGGCAGACATCTCAAACACCATTATAAGCTTGCATTCAATACCCAGTTCGCATACGAAATCACCACATTTTGAACTATAAATACACTCTCCTCCCGCGCTTCAAAGTAATCTTGCTAAGTTTCTTAGTCTAATGCTTAGTTCAGTTTACGTATATTCTTCTCATATTTCTTAGAAATAGTTCTTATATAAACCATTTGTCTGTGTTTCTCCAACAAGGAATGAACTGCGAATATAATGGGCAGCTCAGCGCGTATGAAATTGACTAAAGCTTTTCTCCTCCTTTGCGTTATTTGTATCATCAATGGGCACAATCATTTTGCACATATTGCAAATAAGAATTACCGTGCTAAGTTCATCCCAAGCGCGGAGAAGATACAGTCACCATGCCCATCAAAACCGAGCTGTGGCGGCGACATTCAGGACAAAAGATGCTGCCCACACAAGAACAAGGCATATACTTCTGTGCGAGCATGATCTTCTTCTGCTGCTTTCTATTTTTCTTATCAGATGTATTTTTGGTTTAAACAATGGATTTAAGCTTTGATTCGTTTAGGTGGATCATATGGGATGGTACTAGTAAGATCTTAAACAACACATTCAAATTAATAGGTGAGTTCCAGGTGAGTTCTATTGAAGAAGCTAGTGTGAAACCAGATGAGTCATGTTAGCAAATAAAAGCTTAGAGTGAGTTCACAGATGAGTCATGTTAGCAAATAAAAGCTTAGAGTGAGTTGTTTAAGCTTTTAAATGAATAATTATCTCTTTAATTTTGTTTCCTCTCCTCTCTTTAAACACTATGTAAATAAATTTGTTCCTCTTTCTCATTTAATGTGTACAGATTAATGGTTAAATGATAATTTTCATTTTTAATCACTTATAAATAAATATTAATTTTTACTATTTAAAAATTGATTATTATTGTTGACAAAAAGAAAAGTGGAGGAAGAGTAAACATTCAATTTGTTAGAGAGAAAGAACAACACAACTAATCTATTATCTTCATCTTTCACTATCTCATTTCAAAAAATTCAACTGATATTCAATTGATTTATGCATATCTTGCTTTTGTCATAAGTTTCTCTTGTTTTTAATCTAGCATATGTGCATATATTAATTTCTTTTCAATCTCGGATAATTTTGATTATTGTGTTCATTTTCTTGACAAATTTGTATATATTTTTGGGAGATGTTTTTAAAAAAAATTGTGTATATTTTTAAACAATTATATTTTGGCAGGTATTTTATAGTTTGATTTGTAAAAAAAATATTTCAAACATTTTCAATTGAATTGAAAGAAATAATAATAATGTGGACGACAAAAATATGCTAATAATGAAGCATAAGTATTAATTCATTTAGTGAATTATCAATTTGAATAAATAAGGAAAAAAAGACATCATTTGGTTAATAATGATTGATAATTGATGTTTCATTTTTGAGAAATAAATCTTGAAATTAACAATCACTCATTCAATTTGTTCATATCAAAGGTTGTGGATGAAAAAAAATATATAATGTGGATGGTGAAAATACTCATGGAAAAACATAGTTAATCCAAATTATGAGTTGTGGTAGCTTGTGGGTGTAGAAGTTGATCTAGGGAGCCTTATAGCATTCATGAAATGGTAAAGAGCTTCCAATTGATAGTTTGGTAGATTGTCAATACCAGTAACCATATGATATGTAGTGGGAATGCATGCAATTTTTTTCAATAGATTTTGTGCATTCCAAGGAGAATTAATTCCTTATTAATTTATTCTGCAAGATTGACCCATACATTTAGGCCTAGATATTGAAGATGACCTACCATCTCATGCACATAGAACACTTGTACAACCTTCAAAATAGATTTATGAGAGAATTTGACATGATGTTTGGATCTTGAATTGCTGCAATAAATCACTAAATTTTTTCTCTTGACTTGCTTGATTGTGCTCTTGACAATGATTTCTCTAATAATATTTTGTTAGGTTTCAAATGATGTAATAACTAGGTATTTATATGCAATTATTCTAATTTTCAAAAAAATAAATCTCGATAGACAAATTTGGACATTTGAATTTCAAATAATAAAATGTTGGCATTGACATATTTTGAATTTGGAGGAAAAATAGGTGGCTAAGTTTCCCAGGATGACTATGTCCCAACCCTATATTTTTAGGAAGTTAAGGTGTCGAGGGAAAAGTTTAAAAAAATGTATTTGGTTTTTTCTTTCAATTTGTTGGTAATTGTTTAAAATGGGCCATGGAATTTGCATAAGTTAGGACATTAAGTGTTCAATTAGGTCCATGCACATAGGGTAGAAAAAACATAGTATGAAATTGTCAAGGGTGATAATTTACAACGCTACATTTAGCCCCCAATTTAGTGAGGTACGAACTTACACTCAGACTCACACTAAAGTAGAAGATATACCAAGAGGGGTCTGATTTTCTAACTGTTGAAGAGATAGGATAACTATGGATCTAGGGGGAGTGTGCAAGCCCCCAAGATCCAAGATGCCATGGAAACCCAAAATAGGCACAAAGGAACACAAATATATGAAATGCAACAAAACAACATACACAAAGTATACACAATAGCAACACAAAATTTAAAAAGGAATTCATGACTCATAGGCTAACAAAGTCTAATATTTTCTAGGTGAATCACAAACCAAAGGCACCATGGGCTAGTGAAGTCCAATATTTGCTAGGTGAGTCCCCAAAACAGAATAGAAAAATGAGAAATACACAAGGTCTAGTGAAGTCTAATATTAACTAGGTGTATACTTATTGTCAACCATACTTAGAATTATACTCCCTGATAATTCTCATAAGGTGCTACATAAATGATCAAAATGTTATGCCAATGCAACAATAATTCCAGCATGTGTGAACAAAGTGAAGCAAAAATACCAATGTCAATATCAACGCATCACTAAGTCCAACTCGTGTGAACAAAGTGAAGAAAAAATGCCAATGTACATGCCCCCACTTTAAAGTAATTTCTAAAAACCATGCTATGAGAAATTTCTTTAAGGTAGAAAAATTATAAATGTCATATGATAAAGTCATGAGATCTTATTTGGATAGCCCTATGCCAATGATATGTTTCCAAATAAAGCTAACCATGATAAAGGGTTGTCCCCAAATGCAATACAATAACAACAAAAAGGATGAACACATAAAGGATTGACGAATTCGAGGTCAATATACATCTTTGCTACCATAGTGTAAATGAGCTTGGAATTGACATCATTCCCCAAATACTCATGGAACAACAAACATGATGGAAGAACAACACATAGAGAGAGAAAGCAAAACAAATTTTAGGTCAACATTGAAGAGACCTAAATGTTTCAACACCTTGCATCATCTCCAAAAGAAAAACTAAAGATAAAATTAAACAAAGTTTATGACATATAGAAGAATTTAGATACAAATAGAAGAATGTTACAATAGATTTGTTTCCTTTGTATCCTTGCAACAACAGAACAACAAGGGTCATCCAAAGAAAACTCACAAACATAAATTCATGCCAAGCAGGAAAATTTGGGGGATCAAATCACATGCAAGCAAACAAAAAGAACATATACTGTAAAGTGAATACAACAGAAGAGTATTGCACATGCAAGCCAACCTAAAGTAGGTCATCCACATCCCAATATTGCTCATCATATATGGAAGGAAAACAACTAGCCAAAGGGACTACAACAAGTGCAATACTAGGAGCATCACCAAGTGCAATGTGTGGTGGGTCACTCTCATCAAGACGATCATCACAATTGTCCCAATCTAAATCCATAGATTTTGGAAACAACAAAGATAACTCATTATGTACTTTTTCATCTATTTTAGCATCCTCATCTTCACCATCCATGTTTATCACAATGGGAGGTTTTATGAAAATGTTGGTTGTATGTTCTTATTTCTATTTTTATTTTGGTTAGGACAAGTAAGGTTTAGTTTCATGTTTTGGTGAAATTTGTAATTAATATTGATTTGTTTGCATAGGTGTTTGATCATTAGGTAATTTTTTTTTCTTTTCTTCCAATCCATAAACAATAGCACGTCATATGCACTTACACTCTTTAGCACTTTTGTTTCTTATTGTTTAGTTTTCAATCTGTGAAGGTGTAAGGGGGAGCATCTTAACTATTGGTCTCTTTTCTTTTTGAACCATAGATTTTTGGGTAGGGCTTATAAGGCTCCTCTTGCACTCTTAGGATTTTTTCACCTAAAAGGAGAGATATAAAGCCCACTTAAAAGTCTAGGTGGTTCACTCAAATTATACAATGTGTTATGTTATTGAGATTGAAATGGAAAGATCTAAGTCCAACTAAATGAACTATTTGACTGATTATGAATGAAAAATCTAAGAAATATGTAATGTTTGAAAACACAATGTGATATGCAAACATGAACTAAAGCATGAAAAAATGCAAAACATAAAAGAAGAAGGATAAATTAGAGTGCACCTGGTAGAGAATGGAGAATCTGGAGTGTCCTAAATGTTGGAAGAGATAACTAAAAATCACCAATAGGACTCATTTGCCACTGATGGTGAATCAATCTTGCTTCTGATGAAAACTTCTAGAAACTGGTTTCTGATTGTCGAGATCTGGAATCTGACAAAATCTGGGTTTCTAGCCTTAAGGTGGGACTCATTCACCACTGATGGTGAATCAGTCCTCTCCCAAAATTCTAAGAAACTAGGAACCAATTTTGTAGCACCAGATCTATGGTTGTCTACTTGTCGGGTTGACGAAGTTAAATCTGCAGAAAATGAATAAAATGTCTTCTCCAAGCTTGAAATAGGTTGTAGTTGACTTGAAACACTTTGTTGACTTCTTTTCCACTTTTCAACACCTAATAACTTGTCAAATATGCATACACATGTCTCCAAACACACATGCAAAAGGGGGGAAATGGTTAAGGGTTAGGTTATAGGGATTTTCCTTGGTCAAATACCACTTTGGTAATCAAACCCTTAATGAAATGATGGAATGGAAAAGAATGATAAACAAATAATAAGCAAATGCTATCAACTTACCAAACCCTTACTAAACAAAATTTAAAGATATATCAATGGCTGCTTTGAATGCTTGATTGATGCTTGATTCAATGATGAAATATGCATGAATGCTTGAATGAATGTGTGAGTAAGTGAACTTGATGAATTGGGGTTAAAATGAGAAGAAAAAAACTTATTTATACACACTTGTGCCTTAGTAACCCGACGATACCTCATCATAATCTGACATAAGGTGATTTTAAATAAAAACCTGAAAGAAAATTTAAAATATTTTGAATGTGGAGACAAGAGGGACTCATTTGCCACCCATGGCAAATGGGTCCCACCTTGGGCTTGCAAGTCGGTGTAGGGAATTAAGTTGCATTTAATGTTGTTTGTCAGGTTTACATTCAAAAATACACTTAATTAAGTCTTGTGAGTGCATAATGGGGTCATATAAAGCATAAGGAAGGTGTAGTTAGTGAAGACAAGCCTAGAAAATCATGAAATCTTGTTACAAGACTATACAACACTTTAAAATAGGACTTGACAAGTGATGAAAAGGTGATTTTTAGGTGAATTGTAATGAAAAGAGTCTAGAAAAGTGTAGAAGTGTTTACAACACTTCACAACACCTTCACAAGACATCATAATTTGAATGTTTAGGGACCTAATGCGAATGTTCAAGCCACATTGCAATATTAAATTAGAGTAAAATAGACCAAGCATCATGAAGAAAGTCCTAAAAGACCATGAAAATGAAAAGGAGCCATTTTTATATGGTACATTTAGCCCCCACTTTAGTGAGAGGATGAACTTGCTTCAAACTCACACTAAAGTAGCCATTCATATCGAGAAGGATCCAACTACTCTTATGTTAGTAGGATCGAATGACAACAATCAAGAGGGATGATCAAGCCCCCAGGATGAAGATCCATGGGAAACTAGACATAAGAACAAAGGACCACACATGTGAAAGAGAAAAAGAAAAGGGAGAATCAAATTAATCTTTGATCATTTATCCAACTAGTTGTGGATTAGATCTAGGTTGCTTGTGAGAAAAAGAGAATGCATACTCACTCTAGGGTGAGAGAACTCATGGCGTTCTTCCAGGAGAGAAAACCCAAAAAGGTGAAGTACACACGCTAGTTGGTATGCACTCACAAACACAAAGGTGGCTATGGGGAAAGTCATGTTGTTGAATGGGCTTCCCGCTCAACCATATTAAAGTTATACATTTTCATAACTTTAAAAAGCTGCCACAAAGGAAAATGTTGGTTCATGCTTCATGAGACAAGGAAAGCTTTGTATGCTTAGAACTCATGAACAAAGAGCAAGGTACCACATGCATGCAAGCTACGTTATGCAAGGTGGAAAAAATGAAAAATGTAAAAATGTAACATGTAAAATGTAAAATGTAAAAGGTGTTTGAAGGAGTATTGTTAAGTTCATGCAAGGTCTATAACTTAGGGGACATTGTGTCTAATGTCTCCAAAAGAGGACCAATCAAAGAGTAGAATATTCACAACTTAGGGGATGCAATGTGTCGCATCGAACCACCAAGAGGAATGTAATATGCTAAGATAGGTCACACTTATGAAGGAAATCAAACCTAATGTAATCCACAAAGTGACAAATGCATCATATGAAGTGACAAGGCTGCTGCTAAGAACCAAAAATGCAAATGAAATGAGGCCAATATATACCCCCCACTTTAAAGGAATTGCCACACACTATTCTGTGAGAAATTACTTTAAAGTAGCAAAGGGAAGAATGCAAAAGACAACAAGACATGAGAGCCAGCTTGGAAAGCCCCTATGCCAAGTCATATGTTTCTTGTATACAAAAAAGAAAACAAAAGAATGGGGAGTTTCCCCCCAGAAAGGAACACACCAAACACATAAGGGATCTATGGATTTGGGGTCAGTATGTTCATTGTTGTAATGTTTTTATTGAAGAGCTCAGAACTGTCATAATTCCCCAAAGCACATAGAACTGGAAGAATGACAAAAAGAGACTAAAAACAAATGGAAAATAAAAGTCCATTTTGGGTCAACATGGAAGAGACATTGTGGTCTCAATGCTTTGCATCATCCCCAAAAGGAAAATTCAAATGAAAAGAAAATGAAAAGGTAAAAGAAAAGGAAAAGGAAAATATTTTGGGTCAACATAAAGGAGACATTTCTGTCTCTATGCCTTGCATCATCCCTGAAAGGAAAAACACAAGAAAAGATAAAAAAGGAAAAGGAAAAGGGACCTTTTGGGTCAACATGGAAGAGACATAGGGCATCTCAATGCTTTGTTTCATCCCCAAAAGGAAAAACACAAGAAAATAGATAAAGTAAAAAGGAAAAGGGACTAAATGGGTCAACATGGAAGAGACATAAGGTGTCTCAATGCTTTGCATCATCCCCAAAAGGAGAACAAAAAACAAAAAGGAAAAAGGACCTTTTGGGTCAACATGGAAGAGACATATGGCATCTCTACACTTTGCGTCATCCCCAAAAGGAAAACACACAACCAAAGTGAAAAAGGCAATGTACGACATAGAGAAGAATAGAGGTACACATAGAAGAAGTGTACAAAGAGGGAGAACATCAAACACATGTTATGGGGGAACACAATACACACATAAAATGAATGTAAAAGGAGCTAGCAATGCAAATGTAAGTCATCCATTAGCTAAGTTATTAGTTTCTCAATCTTAATTAATATAAGAAGAAAATGAATAACATAGTTAAGGGGTAAAGACAAATGCATTACAAGGACAAGGCTAACAAGTTCTTGTTTCCACAAAGTGTAAGAAAAGAATAAGCCAAGGTAGGTGATGGGAAGGATCATGCAATAGTGAGAATGGAATATTCAACAACTATGGCATGATGAGAGGATTTTTTTTTAAGGGATGATAGGAAAGAAATCAATATCAATGAAGTGATATTTTCCAGTATTTCATTCAATGTCTAACATTCTTCAAATTGATGTCCTAGAACACAATGATATTCACAATATGGGATGTTAGAATCTTAAGGATGGATGAACAACCTATCTGAAGGTGGTAAGAGTATATGACCTTTGTTTAAAAGTAGTTGAAGTCTCCTTTCACATTCAGGTGGAGGATGAGTAGGAAACTTGAGTTTTTTTAATTTGTAAGGTAATTTACATTTGCTAGATTCTCCTTTTTCATGAATGGAAGGAGGAAGGGGACCCATGGGGATCCTATCATCCTTTTCATGAGAATAAGGTAATGGTTGTTCATGTGGAAGTAGAATGTTTAAGTCAGGAGGAGAATCAAATATCATGGTACCGTCATCTTGAAATGTCCAATATTCAAAAGGAGGCTTGTCAATATGAGGAGGATCTTGATATCGTAGTCTTGTTGTATTTTCTTCTTGCGGTGTTTTTTCAAAAATTTGATGAATGTTATGTTCTATTGTTGTATCACACCCTTGTTTTCTTAGGATAGTAAATCCTTTTCCATATGTTTCTTCAAGGTTAATTGATGTGTTTGTAACTTTGTGATCATAAAATGGTTGAGGATGTGTTTGTTGAGAGGAACTAGGCCCACTTGATGGAGGGATCTTAGGTCCCTATTGAGTTTCATGATGGAGGTAGCCAAAGTGATCAGGAGGTGCAACATTAGGAAGATTTGGTGGTTTCATGGATGGGTAAAAGGCTACATTAGCTTCATGGTTATCAAGACATTTGTTTAAGAACTTGTTCATGCTAGCATCATCTTCTCCAATGATGTCTACATCACAAGGAGGAAAATCATGAGAATTTGAAGGAGCATGAGGTAGCTCAAGGTCAATAGGATCACAACCAAAGGCACAATTGGACATGTCTACTAAGGATTTCAATGAAGTCCAAAAATTGTTAAAAGAAAAAGTCATGATGACAATGAATGCAAGTAGACTAAGATGCAAGAAAGAATATAAAACAGACAATCTAGAAAATATAACAGAAAGTAACCATAGAAATCTGTAATGCAGGAAATACCCAAAAAATGCATGAAAATGCAATTCAAAATGTGCAAGTGGACTAATTCACCCAGGGTGGCGAATGAGTCCAAGTATCATATTTTTTTGTGTTTTTCAAAACAATTGAAATGATTTTAATGATTTTTAGATGCAAACTAAGGATACAAATGTAGATTTTCAATTTTTCAATGATATGATATGCAAAAATGAAATCTAAATGAGTCTTTCACTAATGCAATTTGAAGAAACCCTGGGATGGAAAAACAAAACAAACCCTAATTGAATGTCGATACAAATGAAACCTAGGATGCAAGATGCAATGGAAATCGGAAATGTAAAGTGCTCAATATGCAGGTTCACCAAAATGAACCATATATTTTTGGGTAGGGCTTAAAAGGCTACTCTTGCACTCTTAGGAATGTTTCATCTAAAGGGAGAGAGATAAACCCCACTCAAAAGTCTAGGTGGTTCAGTCAAATTATACAATGTATTATGTTATTGAGACTAAATGGAAATATCTAAGTGCAACTAAATGAACTATTTGACTGAATATGAATGCAAAATCTAAGAAATATGCAATGCTTGAAAACACAATGTGATATGCAAAAATGAACTAAAGTATGAACAAATGCAAAACAAAAAATAAGAAGGTTAAATTAAAGTGCACCTATGAAGAGAATGGGGAATTTGGAGTGTCCTAAATGCTGGAAAAGATCATTGAAAATCACTAGTGGGACTCATTTTCCACCGATGGCAAATCAGTCCTACTTCTAATGAAAACTTCTGGAAACTAGTGTTTGAGTGTCGGGATCCAAAATATGACAAAATATGGATTTCCAGTCTTAAGATGCGACTCATTTGCCACTAATGATGAATTAGTCCTCTCCCAAAATTCTGAGAAATTAGGAACCAATTTTGTAGCACCAGATATGAGTTTGTCTACTTGTTAGGTTGATGAAGTTAAATCTATAGAAAATGGACAAAATGTCTTCTCCAAGCTTGAAATATGTTGTAGTTGACTTGAAACACTTTTTTGACTTCTTGTCTAGTTTTCAACAACTAATAACTTGTCAAATCTGCATACACAAGTCTGTAAACACACATGCAAAGGGGGAAAAATGGTTAAGGGTTAGGTTATAGGGATTTTCCTTGGTCAAATCCCACTTTGGTAATCAAACCATTAATGAAATGATGAAATGGAAGAGAATGATAAACAAATAACATGCAAATGCTATCAACTTATCAAACCCTTATTGAAGAAAATCTAAAGATATATCAACGGTTGCTCTTGAATGCTTGATTGATGTTTGATTAAATGATGAAAGATGCTTGAATGCTTGATTGATGCTTGATTCAATGATGAAAGATGCTTGAATGCTTGAATGAGTGTGTGAATAAGTGAACTTGATGAATTGGGGTTAAAATGAGAAGAAAAACACTTATTTATACACACTTGTGCCTTAGTAACCTGATGATACCTCATCATAAGAAGACATAAGGTGATTTTAAATAAAAACCCAAAAGAAAATTTAAAATAATTTGGAGCCAAGAGGGAATTATTTTCCACCCATGGCGAATGGGTCCCACCTTCGGATTGCAAGTGGGTGTCAGGAATTAAGTTGCATTTAATTTTGTTTATCGAGTTTACATTAAAAATTACACTTAATTAAGTCTTGTGAGTTCACAACGGGGTCATCTAAAGGATAAGAAAGGTGTAAATAGTGAAGACAAGCCTAGAAAAAGTGTGAAATATTGTTACAAGACTTTACAACACTTTAAATAGGACTTGAAAAGTGATGAATATGTGATTTTTAGGTGAATTGTAATGAAAATAGTATAGAAAAGTGTAGAAGTGTGTTACAACACTTCACAACACCTTCAAAAGATGTCATAATTTGAATGTTTAGGGACCTAATGTGAATGTTCAAGCCACGTTGCAACATTAAATTAGAGAAAAATAGAACAAGGATCGTGAAGAAAGGCCTAAAAGACCATGAAAATAACAAGGGGCCATTTTTCTATGATACACTTCCCTTGGGGGAGGAACTGAAGGAACCTCTAATGGTCAGAACATCAATTTTCCTTTACGTCTATAAATTTTCTTTTCTTTTGATGGTACAAATGTAATATTTTGGTTGTCTCTTGGTCTCTTGTATAATATCGGTGTAGGAACTCTAGCATAAATAACCTATGAATTCATAAGGTTCTTTTCCTCAAGTATGGCTTCATCCACAACTTGCAGGGTGTGAGGAACAACCATAGCCTTATCATTCTTAGGAATATTGCTAAGGATAATTATTCTATTCTTTTTTTCTTAAAATTTTGGTATGACTAGAAAAATAAATCCTCGTGAGGCTTTATTGGTTCCATAGTTTGAGGGAAAAATAAATTGAATGAGAAGTTTCCATTGGAAGATAGAGGATTAAACTCACTATGATGCACTATGTATGTTTGGTTGCCAAATTCAAAATTTATGCACTTGTGAATAACTAACAAGATGATGTTCATGGAGAATAGCCAAGGATAGCCTAGCTTCACACGAAATTGGTCCAATGTTGGGATGATGGAGAATGATACATCTAATTATTTTGGTCCAACTTTAAGTGGGAGAGTGATCAAACCTATTGTAGGGTGAGAAAAACCATCATGGGTTTTTAACCATGCTTTTGATTATTCATAAGAATATTGATACAACTCATGAACAAATAAGAATTCCTCTTTGATCACATTCTCTACACATATAGGATCAATGAGTATCCCTGTTGTAGATCTATCATTGATACGTCTGATGATATAGAGATGATCTTTTGGTGCATGTATAGATGCATCAATGTATGTGAAAGTGATGTCAAGTAGTAAAGTGGTTTGGCCCTTACGTGGTTGAACATCTATCAAATCAATCATATTATCTAGACCATACTAATCATCATTCTTATCATCATATTTATCACCATTCTTAACAGCCCAAGCTTGCACAAATTTGGAGGAATGGTTTGGCATTGGATTGGTGAAAATTTGTATGTTTTGGCTAGGCAAGGCAACTTGTTTTCCTTGTCATTAACATTGACTAATTGAATATGATTAGAATTGATGAGGTCTTTAACTTGATGTTTAAGATGCATGCATCATTCCATATCATGTCCATGTGTATGTAATTATAGTGGAAAAAATCATAAAGGTTGAAGTTAGGAGATGCAAGTTTGGTTGTGTCCACGGGTCCAATTGGAGGTAATTGGATTAAGTTCTTACTTAAAAGTTGCAACATGATTGATTGAAGGGAATCAAAAAATTGTGTGAATTATCTATCTCTCAATCTAAATTGGTATGAAGCTGAACTTATGGCTGCAACTTGTGATTCGAAGTGGTTAGTTGTTGGGGTGTGTTTATCTTGATAAAGTTCTTGTTTTCTTTCTTCAATGGTTGATAATTGTGTTAAGGTATGGATTTGGGTTTCATAGTAGGAGTCACTAAAGATGTTTCTTCATATTTAATAACCACATTTTGATAGTCATAGAGTGCCATACACAAGTGTGTAAAGGATGGACATATCATCAATAAGATCTTATCCCTAATTTTGTGTTGCAAATTCTCAATGAACTCTTTGATAATATGCATCAAGAGGAGTAAGATTGATTTGTGAGCATAGTGATTGGTATCATCCTATGAATTTTATCACTTTTTCATGTTTCCCTTGTTTCCACCTTACTAAATTAGTTAATGTAATTTGTGGACCTATGTTTTCTTCGAAATGTTGTAGAAGGCATCAAAAAATTCATTGAATGAATGAATTGAGTTATTTGACAATGAGAAAAACCACTCCAAGGCCATGTCTTTCAATGAACTAGGAAAATTTTTCGCTAGGAGCTTATCTTCAAAGATGAAGTCACTATACAAGATCGTATAAGCCGATATGTGACTATTAGGATCTCCTTTGACATTGTACTTATCAAACCTAAGGATTTTAGTGTTGAGCAACATGTTTTTTTTTTTTAATTTCAAGTGACGAAGGGATCCTTTTGACATATTGTGATGGTTCTCTATTTTGAGGTTGGTTCAATGTTGAGATTTGTTGTTGAAGTGAGGTTATGTGTTGTAAAATTAGGTTAATGACCGAATCATTGCTTGATATGTTTTGGCAATGTGGTGAATATGGTGGGATCAAGTGTAAGGTATTGGTAGACTAATATGTTGCAAGATTATTAGAGGTGATGAATATTGAGGTGTCACATGTGAAGTCATGAAATTATAAGGGTTTTCACTAGAAGGCCCTAAGCTTGGAGTTGTTCCACTAGTTTATTATATCATTATAGCTATGGTTGGAAATGTGTATGTAGGAATAGAGGAAATGGTTGTAGGGAGAGATATTTGGTTTCCTCCTTGTCTTTGAGTGTATCACAAATCTTGGGCACAACTAGCCATCATAGGGATGTTGGCATAAACTATATGGGATAGACTATGCGAGACCTCTAATCCTTGGGTGATGCAAGAGTATCCTTGGTTGTAAAGCAATCGTGTAGATCAAACAAAATCATAATTTTCTTTCAATTTAGTCTATAGATGTCTCAACAATTTCTTTTGTATTTTACTGTATTATTATTTATTATCTCACGAAGCAAGATATTGGTTATACATGAGGTTATCATCAACATATCTAGATTTTAAGTGATTTGCATTCATTTCCAAAAGGTTACCACTCTTAGAATTTCATTGTCAATTCTTAGATAGGGCATTCAAGGCTGAACTGGCTCAAATTGGTTGTGTGGACCCTTTCTAGAGCATTTAGAGTTTAATGGAACATCAGACAAGGTGTTTTAGGTCCTTGGGGAACTCTCTTGGAGATATACAATACATTCCATTTCTCGATGGGTTATATTTTCATGTGCTTGGTTGACCTACATGTTTGATCTTGCATTGGGGTTGTAAGCCCTTGAGGCTGATGTGGATCATAATTGAAGCTAGAGATTCATATTTAAGATCATTTGTAATCTATTAGAAGGAAATCAAGTCAATAAGATATATAGTTAGTAGTAGTAGAAAAGTAGACCTAAATGTAAAAATAATGCCTTGTGCTAATTGTAATATCTTGTAATGCCCTTGCAAAAGCCCTATGAACCCTAGTCATTCCCCATATCAGGTATATGATGCATGTAAGGTTTCAAATTTTTGAATTAATGATATATCATATTTGGTGAGAATTTCTTGTGTTATTTCCATTATGTTCAGCTATATGCTTCATGATTAGACAGTCCTTTCTATACCCTCCATTTGTGACTACACCAAGTTGTATTAGAGTAAGTTTGTGAGTCCTAAGAAGGAATTCGTTGTGGTGAAAAAATCACTAACCTGAGGTATCCAATGTAAGTGTTTTCAACCAAGCACCAATTATGACGTAGTTGAGACCTTGTAGCTAGATCAGGGAATTGAACTAGGTGCACTGGATCCAAGGAGAGAGATTCCACCAAGGAGAGTGCTTGTTATGGCCAATGTTTTTGGATGAATGGAGGAAATGTTGGAAATCATGAGGGAAATGATAGTTTGATTGGATTTTGTAGAAGAAGATAGAAGGAAATGGAGGAAATGTTGGAAATCATGAGGGAAAAGTTAGAATAAGAAGAAGATTTAGATCAAGTAAAGATGTTGAAATCCATTTCCAAGATTGGTAAGAGACCTAGGATTGAAATTCAAAATTATGCAGGAATTTTAAACCTTGAGGAATTGATTGATTGGATCAATGATATGAAAGAATACTTTGAGTATGAAGAAATTGAAGATCTAGAAAGAGTGAGATTTACATAAGGGGAGAGGAGAAAACCATAAAATTGGATAGGATGCTGATAAAGTTGAAGAATCAATTTATACCTGTTGAATACATGAGCTTGAATTGTTGAAGAGATTGTAAAATTTGAGGCAAAAGGAGAAGTCTGTGAAGGATTATATCGAAGAATTATACAAGATGATCATTAGGGCTACATAGTGAAGCAAATAAGGAGAAGGTTGTTTGGTACATCAATGGACTAAGAAAAAACATCCAAGAATAATTGATCCTATTGATGATGACAACAGTTGAAGAAGCATACCAATTTTTGTTGAAGGTAGAGGTAAAGATGAACAATTTTTTTGAACAAAGATAGAGAAGCATAAGAGGAAGATCCCAGAGAGGAAGATCACATTCTAGAGAAAGGATACTATTTACGGAGAAAAACAAGGATGGGAAACCCTACTACACTGAAGAGAAGGGAAATAATTCATATCACAAAGGAAGAGAGGGCATAAATTTTTATCACAATGACAAAGGAGGTCATAATTCCTACCACAATGATGGATATAGGAGAGATGAAGGAATATTTGAGAAGAGACCATTTAGAGGAACCTGTTTCAAGTGTGGAGGTGAAGGACATATAACATTTGGATGTCATCAGGGAAGTACTGACAAAAGGACTGAGAACATCAAAAGAACAACTTATGTGAATGAAGAAACTATTGGATCCCCTAGTTTAGTTGGGAAACCTAAGAAAGGCAAGTTGCTAGTAATGAGGAGAGCTTTGATGCATGAAAAAGTGATTGAGGAACCACTACAAAGGAATAATTTGTTTAGAAAAAGATGCAAGTTTAGAGGAAGGGTATGTAAATTTATCATTGATAGTGATAGTACCAATAATTTAGTTTCAAAAGAGATGGTAACCATGTTAAATATGAATATATTGAAACATCCAAAGCCCTGCAAGATAGCATGGATTCTAGATGTACATAAGATCTTGGTAAGTGGGTAGTGTTTGGTGGAATTTCATATAGGATCATTTAATGAAGTGTTGTGTGATATTATGCCTATTGATGCATGCCATTTATTGTTAGGGATACCATGACAATGTGATAGGAAATCAATTCATGATGGGAGCAAGAATACCTGTACTATAACTTAAAATGGCAAGAGACATATATGGATACCTTTAGAAGAAGAGGACAAAAAGGAAGTGAAATAATGGAAATAGTACACCACACCTTTGAGGAATAGAGCACAAGGGTAGGGTTCCTATTTCACACTTGTTATGCTCAAGAAAAACTTTGAGATCTCAATCTGAAGTTCTTGCAATAAGGTATCATTGATTTTGATTAGAGACAAAAAAAGGGCTCACCACCAAGATAGGGCTTGGAAAGACTAATGAAATGCAAGGTCTAATGTTTAAACCTAGTTATATGCAAAGCTTACTTAAATGACCTAGAAATGCAAGTAAATTAGAACAAAAAACTATAAAATCAAAAGTGTGCACCTGGGAACTTGTATGGGCTTCAATGAGGAAATGTTGGAAATGTTAATTTTACTATTGGGTGGGACACATATGCCAGTCTGGGAAATTTAGTCCCAAACTGGGTTTTTTGCACCAAAATTGGAATCTGATAGTGCTTATTCTGAATCTCCTAAAACCCTAAAAATTGGTTGTATTGGGACTCATACGCCCAAGGTGGCATATCAATCCTAGTATGCTTTTTCAAAAGGTTAAGGTCTGATTCTGCTCTCCAATCTCTTTTCTCTCTATCACACTTTGTTTCTGGATTTAAAACCTTGATTTTAGACCTATAGAAGACTTTCTATGACCTTACAAATGAGGAGACTACTCCAACAACTTCGTTCAAGATTGTAACCTAATCTTCAAAGATCTTTCAAGCTCCAAGACACCTAGATCTACAATCACACATGTAGAGAGAGAAAAACTTGTTGATTGTTAGGGAATTGTGGTTTTCCTTGGTCAAACCCCTTTGAGGTAATTAAACTAAATGATGAGATAATTAAATAAGGACATGAAACATGAAACATGAACAATGATACCTTGAATGTTGTCTTGTAAATCTACAATCTAACATGAAGTGGCCATGAATAATGTAGATCTAGATCTTGAAAATAAGTGTAGAACAATGCTTGATCTTGGATCTTCAATGCTACATCACAACACTAGCTCAACAACATGCTTAACACCTTATAATCTTGACATGATGATGGATCTTGAATTGCTACAACAATTGATGAAGAAATATGCTCTTGAATGCCTTAGAAATGATCTTGTAAACTCTCTTGATGCTTGTGAAGTTTTGGAATGCTTAACTCTTGAGTGATTGACTTGATATCATGTAGGCTTAATGAAATAATGATTTGAGAACTTGTTTATATAGGAAATGCACCCAATTTACCATTTATTAGATCCCAAAGGCCAAAATTCATAAAATTTGAATTTAAAACCATGATTTCTTGCTCAAAACCCTAAAAGGGGGCCAAATGGGACTCATATGCCATATGTGGCATATGGGTCCCACCTAGGTGGGACTCATACACTTAAGGTGGCATATGGGTCCCACAAAGCCTTTTTAGAGAGAGAAAGTATCAGGGAGATGATAAATTAAATCTATTTGTTGATCTTGTCTAGATTTTGGTTGAAATAAGCCTTGGGATACATAATATAGGGTCTTAAGATCCTTTAATGATGTATAAAGGTCATAAATGTAAGAGGGTCCAAAATTAAATGTGAAAGTGTAAATAAATATACTTTACAACATCAAATTAAGGTAAAATTAGCTATATTTAGCTTCAAAGGGCCCTAAATCCAATGTGAATGTGTACAACACATTACAACACTAGATTGAATAATAATTAGGTCCAAGAGTCCTAAAATTAATGTGAAGGTGTAAACGAATATACTTTACAACATTAAATTAGGGAAAATTTAGGTTTATTTAGCTTAAAATGGGCCCAAGACCTAATGTGAATGTAGAATTTATGGTACAACACTAGATCAAGATGACCTTAAGTTCATTTTGATATTAATAATTCCAAAATTAAGCAAGGAAGAGGGATACTTTTTTGTTGTTACATCTAGCCCCCACTTTAGTGAGAGGATGAACTTTCTTCAAACTCACACTAAAGTAGACATTCAAGCGGGGTCCAAGCATACCAATGTGGATGAAAAAGGATGAAAAAGATCAAAGGAGGTGGCCAAGCCCCCATGATCTAAGATCCTACATCAAACAGACATAAGAACAAAGGGACACACACTAGGTGTATAATATGCAACATCAAGATACATGATTATGCAATGTCAATAAAAAGAGAGAAAAACAAAAGCAAGAGAAAATAAGAAGAGGTAGATCAAGCCTTGACCCGTTTTTCCAACACAATGTGGATCAAATTAGAAGTTTTTTGTCCAAAGATGCAAACTCACTCTAAGGAAAAAAAAATTTAGGTTGTCTGTTGGGTGTGTAATCCAAGAGGGTGAGACACACACACGTGAGTGGCTAAGGAAAGTCATGCCTTGGATCGACTTCCTGACCAACCAGATTAAAGTTATACCTCCTGATAACTTTGATAAGGTGCCAAGAAACAATGAAATTTGAGCTTCATGAGGAAAGTAAAGCTTCGTATGCTTGAAACTCATGAACAAGCAAGATGGCCCCACAGGCAAGCAAAGTGTGTTATGCAAGGTGGCCATATAACAAAATTTGTAAATGAAAAATAGGGAATGTTCAAAGGGATTTTTCTTATTTCATGTAAGGTCTCTTCTTAGGGAACATCATGTCTAATGTCTCCAAGAGAGGACAAGTGAAAGAAATGTCACACTCTCAGAGGAAATCAAGCCCAATGACACCACCAAGAAAAGGATGCATCACAAGAATAAAGAAGATTGCACAATGAAACATGAGTGTCAATGTATTCCCCCACTTTAAAGTGGTTGCTAACACCATTGTTGTGAGCAATTGCTTTAAAGTAGAAGAAGACATGATAGTTTATTTGGAAAGCCCTATGCTAAGTCATATGTTTCCAATAAGCTACATCATGAAAAGGGGTTGCCCCCAAAACTCAATATGTCACATGCGAGCCAACTTAAGGCATGTTGTCCACATCCCAAGCTTTCTCTTATATATACATGAAAGGTGACCAAATAGTCGAAAGGGACAATGACAAGTGACATACAAGGACAAGGCTACCTAACCCCTTGCCCCCAATTAGTGTAGGACAAGGATGAGCTAAGATGATTGATGAGAAACATAATAAATATCAATTAGAAGAAATAGGTGCCTCAACACAAGGAAGAGCACCAATTTTCTTAAGATGCTAAATTCTATTACACAAATCCTTACCTTCATTAGTAGAATGACCATGAACTCTATGATATGCAAAATATGAACTCTTGTAGTAAAATTTATTTCGTGTTCTTGAAGGGAGAGATATCCAACGATCTTGGAGGAATCTTGATAAGATACTTTGTTGATTGAAAGTAGAGGATGTTGCTTTATTTTGTGACAAAGATATATTTTTCTTAGTACAAGATGTCATACTTATGCAAGACTCTTTAGATTGTGAGATATTGTTATCTCCTTGAAAGAAGGAAGTAAAATATAATTAATTTGAATCATTAGTGTTTTGTGTGATGACATTGATACTAAGCGAAGATTTATTTTTTTCTTTTGCTTGTTTCAAAGGGTAACAATCAAGACCACTAGTGTCTATCAGTTTAGGATGCACTAATGTTAAAGTTGGTTTAGAGGAATCTTTTTTAATAGTGTTGATATTAAGTGAAGGCTTGTTTGTATCTTTCAAGGGGAAATAACCAATACCACTAGTCTTTTCTTGCATGTGAGGCTCTATAGGGACACAGATAGCTTGTTCTCTAGCACCACATCCTTTTCCACTATAACCAAGTTGTTTCATCATTTTATAACCTTTTCCTTAAATATTCTTCATCTCTTTTGAATTCGATGGTTGCTCATAATTAAGTTCATCAAAGTTTGTTGTGTAATTTGTTGTCTGTTGTTCTAAAGTGGTTGAGTTGGATGCTTTCGAAGGGTCATCCAAATTTTTTGTTGACATTACTATTTTTTCTTTTCCCTTTTTTTGAGTTTTTGTTTATGATCTTGTATTCTCCCATGAATGTTGGTTTGAAGTCTAATGAGCCTCATTCATCTTCTAATAGCTTTGTGACTTCCTCAATGTGTTTTTCTTGGTCTTTCTGTTGTGTGCTTTGTACTTGTGTAGTCAATGTCATTGTTTTCAAAGAATTTTCCTTTTTTTCTCAATGTTTAAACAACTATTTAGTTTAGGGTTAGAGCCTCGAGTGTTTGCACTTTGTTGTTGTAGATGTATTTAATTATACGATGAAGAGTACAAGGCACCCCATTCATTGCATGAATCCATGGTCTTCCTAAAAGAAGGCTATATGAAATATCATGAGGCATAACATGGATCAATGTTTCTAATGTGGCCTTTCCAGCTGTAATAGGCAAAGTGATCACACCAAGTGGTTGTTTTCCTACATTGTCAAATCCCTTAATAGATAAAGAGTTAGGTTGAATTTTTTATTTATCCACGCCAAGCCTATCCAAAAGGGATATACTACACACATTAAGGGTAGATCCATTGTCAAGGATGGTTCTCTTTATCCTTGTACTTTTGTATCTAACTATTATCATGAGAGAATCACTTTATTTTTGCACTTCCAAAGGAGGGAGCTCACTTTGGTGGAAAACAATGTCAACATTTATTCCTTGACTTATGGATGCTATATCATTTGGCTACACATTAGGAGGGATAGGAACTTGTTGTAAATCACTTTGAATCATATTATGGTAGTGAGGGGAGGCTTGAATAAGGTCTCATATTGATATCTTAGTAGGAGTATTCTTAAGTTTTTGATAAAGTGTAAAACGGATTTTACAGGGACCCGAAACCATAAAGTTTACTACATAAAAGATAGGAAAGAAAAGTCCAACAAAAACAACCAGCTGCACAAAAGGTAAAAACTAGAACAAGTAGCAGTCATCCTCAAAAGACTAGAAAGGTCAAACAAAAAAAGCCAGCAGAAAAGCCAACAAAAAACTGGCTGCAATTAACCCAGAGTCTTCAGGACAGACTCTATCTTTGCCTCCAAATTCTGCATATCATGAACACCCTTCTTAAAAGTTTGAATCATTTGCAGAGTGGGGGGAGCCTTCCTCTTCAAATTGGCCCTAGTTCTCTTAAAAATGCCAACATCCTCCTCCTGGTTTCTTTCATTGATTTCCTCCAGATCAACCACTAGAGACCCCTGTTGGGCTTTGCCCAATTTCTCGTTCATGGCATTGATGATGATGGCATTGTGTCTGGCCATACGATTGTTTTGCTCAGCCATAATTTTGATAGTATTTTTCATTTTCTCCACCTCGATTTCAATATTTCTATACTTTCCAACTTGGTACTGAGTATCTTTGTTGAGACCGTAATCTCTTCGTTCCACCTCTTTCTTTTCAATCACCACAACCTTGGCTCCCAACTCTTCCATTTTACTTTGAAGGGCCCATTTTTTATCTTTAGCTCGTTAATTTCATTGAAAGTCCATTTTGAAAGTTCAAAATGGATATCAACATTATTTCTAGCTAAATTCAAAACATCCACAGAGGGATCCCTATCAGTGTTGAAACAAGTATTAGCAGGGTCAGGAGTAACAGGGGAGCCAGTTCTAGCAATTCTATCCAACGATGGGTCAGCAGAGGGCTCAGTATTGTTAGCACCAGACGCCTCAGAGTCAGAGGAATCTTCAGAGTACGAGACAAGGTTTTTAGCCTAGGGATTCTTATCAACGAAACTGGTTTTAAGGGAAGGGCTTCCCAGCTCAGGCATAGCACAAGCTTTAACAGTAAGTGGGTTAGGGTTTTTCTTGCCAGAATGGACAGCGGGAGTATTCTTAAGTTGTTCAACCAGATCATACTTCTTTCCACTTTGTAAAGGAAAACAAGGGGGACCAGGCAAGATAGGGTTAGGAAGTGGGAGGGATGTTGAAGGTATTTGTCTTGGTTCTAGATTGTTTCTAGTGTTATATGTATGAGAAACAATATTAGAACTTGGCTACTACAAAACATTATTCTTGGGTGGGTAAATGATAAGTTCAGGGTTGTTTTGTGTTTGTGGTCATTGTGAGGGTGGGTAAAGAATTAGAGGATTCTTAGGATATCTCATAGGGTATGTAGGAGGTCCATTAATCAAGGGGGATCTAATGGACAATTACACATTCATAAACCCAGTGGTCTTGGTTTCATGTATTTCTAATAAGGGGCAATCTAGTATCAAATTTCCCCCATAATATAAGGAAGTCACATCACTATTGTTGTCATTTTCTTGCACCATGATATATTTCCTAGGAGGAGAGTTTTAAGGAGAACTACAAACCGAATGTTCTTGAAATTCAAGGATTTGTTCTTCCAAAATGACTTCATCGCAAGTAAGGGAATGATCAATGGTTGAATTGTCTCAGTTTATCAATGATATCATTCTCTTGTTCAATAATTTTTTCCCTAGGGGAAGAGAGATGCATAAGATTCTCATGACCTGTATTTTCTAACATCAAGGTATCTTCTTCACAACTAGGAGAGATACTAGGAGAAGAAAAAATGTGACTGTCATGATTGTCCATAATTTCATTCCTTTTTCCCATAAATCCTTCCAAAGTAGGATAGGTAGGGGAAGGATCATAAAGAGGGTTGTTATAATAGACCTTAAAGATTTGATCATCTAATTGTTAAAAAGGCATAGGAAAACTAAGAGCGGGGGGTGAATTAGTTGTCACCAAATTCAAACACAAGACTTCAACACTTATCAATTTCACAACCACACTTTTTCTGTTATTAAGTATGAACATGAAATGCAAAAAATGAAAAATAAAAATTAACACAATGAACACCATATTTTATGTGGAAAACCCAATAAGGGAAAGCCCATGGTGAGGATTAACTCACAATATAAAGTGATAGGAAAACTAAATACAAAGGCTCACTACTAAGGGCTCACTGTCTAAATACAAAGGTTCACTTCCTACAAAAAGGACTCACTATCCAACAGGGAGGCTCACTACCTATAGATACAAAAGATAACAAAAATATCCACCACAAGAATTTACACACATCTGTAGCCTTGATTAGAATATTGCAGAAACCTTCAGCTCACTATTTTTAGGAATCTAACACAATGAAGTATTGCTACCTCAACTCACTTTCACACAATTCTACTCTTCACTTGTCTCTTACTTCATTACTTTGCATAATCTAAATCTTCACATCTTGACTTGCAGTTATACCATCTTCAACCTTAGAAACTTTCGCCAAGGTCAACCACATACACTCCATTTCATAAATTCAAATTAGGTGGGAAACTCAACATTCACGTGATGGAAAGGAATGAGAGTGGACCAATTAAACACTTAGACAAGACCAAAATCAATGTCTCAGATCAACCACACACTTGCTTAATTAAATTTTAATTCTTCATATGAAGTGTAAACACCAGGTCAGCCAAAATGAAAACACAAATGAACATTGAAGTACATGCTTTCCAAGATAACACGTGGACAACATAACACACTTCATTATGCATGAGAACACATCTTAAATGCTTCCAGATACATTCACAGTAGGTGTAACAACCTTTGAACAAAAAAATCTTTCCAATAGTTCATTCGAACTATGCAAACCCACACAAAAGCTTTCAAGCTCGACTTTCATAGCACCAAACCTGAAATATCTCTGCCAAAATGTAAAGAAAACCATTATAAGATGTATTCCAGATCCAAAAGACTTGAAACAAAATAGTAGAGGATTGCGAAGTAGAAACATTTATCCCAGTCCATAGACAACCAACACTTCAAAACCAGTTCACTCATCGATGAACACAACTTTTACGTTCCATCAAGCCAAAAGCTACAAATTAGGAGATGTCTCCAACAGATTCTCAAGAACAACCCTTTAGATCTACACAATAATAGGATCAACATAGAAGAAACATGGAGCACATACTAGAGCACATTATAAACACATACATAACTCTAACTTCACTTTTTATTAATTTTCTCAAAAGCACTTGGTAACCCATCATTTCAGCACATCTGAAACATCATAAGGATAGCTCCATGTACTCACAACATCTCAACAACATCTCAACTATACATGCACAATCTACAACATTCTAAACTTTGTTGACATCAATGAAAACACTAATAACAACACCACCAAACTTGCAACAATCTCCCCCTTTGTCATTGATGGCAACACATTATGTGAAAAACCGTCAAAGACTACATTCTCCTTCAAACAACCTACACAGTATTCCAAGAGAACACCTTCTCTTTCTCTTCTATTGTTTTTCACATGAATCTCTCTCCTCGTTTGATATCAATGGAAAAGATCAAAATATCTGATCACTCCCCCTTAGGAGTGCACCCATTCAACTCATACTGCAACAATGAAAGCTTTTCTACTCCCCCTATGAAGTAGACCCATTCATCAGTCCAGATAAATGAAGAATTTGTGAATCCCCTGGACTGATGCACCTCCATGTGCACCTAGTTTAGAGGGACAATGACCCCCAACCTCTCCCTAATATACTCAGAAGTATCCTTTGGAAGAGCCTTAGTAAATATATCTACAATCTGTTCCTTTATTGACACATACTCCAGCCTGACTTTATTCTCCAACACCTTCTCTCTAAGGAAATGATATCTAATAGATATGTGTTTTGTTCTTGAATGCATTACTAGATTCTTTGAAATTTTTATATAAATTGTATTGTCACAAAAAATAGGAATAGGTTCATCACATATCACTCTAATATCTTTCAAAGTTTGCTTCATCCATAAAATTTGTGTGTAGCAAGATGCTGCAACAATATATTCTACTTTTGTAGTGGATAAAGAAACTGAGTCTTGTTTCTTACTCAACCATGAAACCAATCTTCCACCAAGAAAGATAGCACCACCACTGGTACTCTTCTGGTCATCCACACAACCAGCCCAATCGGCATTGATATAAGCACTCAAAGTGAAATTGGTATCCTTAGGATACTATAAGCCATAATTTAGTGTACCTTTAAGATATTATAATATCCTCATTTACAACTATAACA
Source organism: Sequoia sempervirens (assembly GCA_007258455.2). Taxonomy (NCBI): domain Eukaryota; kingdom Viridiplantae; phylum Streptophyta; class Pinopsida; order Cupressales; family Cupressaceae; genus Sequoia; species Sequoia sempervirens. The sequence goes on along the minus strand of VDFB02000009.1, from coordinate 10,193,125 downwards.
TGTGCCTCTTTAGGATCTGCTTGAAATTTGGCAACTAAACATATTGCATGCATGATATTCGGTCTGATAGCAATAAGATATAATAGCCCACCAATCATATATCTATATTTGCTTTGATCATCTTTAGCAGATTCATCATCCTTACTCATCTTACATCCGGTTATCATAGGATTACTGACTAGTTTGGAGTCACCCATTCCAAACTTCTTCAACAACTTTTTCACATATTTCAATTGTGAAATGAGTATCCCCTTATCAGTTTGATTTACTTGAAGACCAAGAAAGAAATTCAACTCACCAATCATAGAAATTTCAAATTCTTTTTGCATTTCTTCTGCAAATCTCTTACACATTCCTTCATTTCCTCCAAAGATGATATCATCAACATATACTACCACTATCAATTTTTTTTACCTTGCATTTTGAAGTAGATATTTCTATCAGTAGAGCCTTTGTTGAATCCTTGTTGTGCCAGGTATCTATCCAATCTTACGTACCATGATTTGGGAGCTTGTTTCAGTCCATAAAATTCCTTCTTTGACTTACAAACCATATCTAGTTTGTCCAATAACTAAAATCCTTCAAGTTGTTCCATGTATACTTCTTCCAATTCACCATTCAGGAATGCTAACTTGACATCCATCTTATATACTTTGAAGTCCTTGTGGGCAGAAAATGCTAGAAACATCCTAATAGCTTCCATTCTAGCCATAGGGGAAAATGTCTCTTCAAAATTTGTGTTCAACTTGTGAGTATCCCTTGCATACAAGTCTTTTTTTGTTTCTTATGACTTCACCATTTTCATTCAACTTATTCCTGAACATCCATTTTGAACCAATTACATTCATATTCACATCCTACGGACCCATTCGCATATCTATTCTTCTCTATTTGCTGCAACTCGTCCTTCATAGCTCTAACCCAACTCTCATGTTCGCATTCTTCAGACACAAACTTAGGTTCTATTTTAGAAAGTAAACATATATTTACCTCAACTATTGCTTTACTTCTTGTCTTCACACCTTCACTCTTATGTCCCATTATCTGTTCCTCTAGATGATTCTTCTACACATACTTAGGAGTCTTAGAAACAAGTTCTGGTTCATTTTCTTCTTCTTCTTCTTTAGTTTTTTCTTCTTCCTCTTCCTTATTCTCTTCAGGTACTAGTGCACAAATAGGATCATTTGGTTTCAATTCACTTATCTCAATAGGTATGTGCATGTCCTCATCAAATTTCACATTAGAACTCTCAACAATCTTCCTCAATCTTTTATTGATGCATCTATATGATTTGTTGATAGTTGAGTATCCAAGAAAAAATTCCTTCATCACATCTAGCATCAAACTTCCCAAGATTTTCATCATCTCTTTTAATGTAACATCTGCTTACAAATACCTTAAAGTACCTCATAGTAGGAGTCTTACTAGTCCATAACTCAAAAGGAATCTTTGTGTTGTTGCCTCTAATCTGAACTTTGTTAAGAACATAAAAAATAGTGCGCATTGCCTCTCTCTAGTACACATCAGGTACATTTGAGTCTTTCATCATCGTTCTTGTAGCTTCCTATACCATTTGATTTTTCCTCTCAACCACTCCATTCTGCTAAGGGGTTCTTGGAGAAGAAAAGTGTCTTTTTATGCCATGCTCTTCACAAAATTCATTAAATTCACTAGAAGTGAATTCTCCACCTCTATCAGATCTCAAACATTTGATTCTTAGGTTCACTTCATTTTCCACTCTTGCTTTGAACTCTTTAAACCTATCTAGAGCCTGAGTCTTCTCTCTATGAAAAGAAACCCATGTCATTTGTGAATAATCATCAATAAGGAGCATGAAATACTTGTCACTATTCAGGCTTCTTGTTCTAGTCGGACTACAAAGGTATGTATGAATTAATTCCAGCATTTTTGTAGTAGATTTCTCTTTTCCCTTAAAATTGCATTGTTTCTATTTCCCTAACTAACAACTTCTACAAATAGTATTAGTAGGCTTTATGTTTCTAGATAGACCTTAGACAACATCTCTTGAACTAATTCTAACCAGATTATCAAAGTTTACATGTCTCATTCTTTGGTGGCACAACCAACTTTAATTAACTTGAGATACAAGACACTGACCATCAACACCCTTAAGCTAATAGATTTTTCCAAGAGTTCTTCCTACAACAACCATATCTCTGGATCCTTTTCTAATCTCACAGGTATTATTCTAAAAAACAAGTTTAAAACCTTTGCTACACATCAATCCAACACTCAAACGGTTATTCCTTAAACCCTTTACATAATATACATCATTAGTGTTGTGTATTCCATCAAAAATAATTGTACCTTTCTGAACAATCTTTTCTCTTGAATCATCACCAAACATGACCAAACCTCCATCATACTTTTCAAGTTTAATAGTAGACTTAATTTTATCTTTGTTCATGTGATTAGAACATCCACAATCAATCACCCAGTAGTCTTCATCCTTTCTAGCATGAAAGGAAGTGACCAAAGTATCTTCCATCTCATTCTTCTTGTTCTCTGAAACATTCTTTCTTGCACATTTTCCAAGGTTACTAGGCATAGATTTATTCTCCAAAGATGAAAAAAAGCATTCACTATCATCACCCTCATAATTAGATTTAGCATCAAAGATTCTAGCTTCTTTTTTAACATAATACAACTTCTTCTATTTCTTATCCTTTCTATCTTTATCTTTATGACCCTAACAGTTCTCATTATGTACAACTCTATTCAAACATCTTGAAGCATAATGACAATTATTACCACAACTGAAACATTTAAAGGGAAACATACCTTTATACTTACCGGTACCCTTCTTCAACTTCTGGGTAAAATTTGCTTCCATCTCATTAGAACCATCACTATCTAGATCATCCTCAGTCTTTGTTGCTTTAAATGTTGTTTCTATCTTTTCCCCTTTCTTTCCAAACTTTCTCATCTCAAATGTTGTCAAGGTGCCAAATAATTGTTCTTTAGTATACTTCTTAGGATCATACATCTCTTCAATAACTGAGATCTTATCACCATAACACTCTAGTAGGGTGATTAAAATATTTTCTATTATGTCCTCATCTATCAAATTTCCCCCTTGATTCTTAACTTCATTTGCTACAAGTTCAACCCTCTAGAAATAGCTTGCAAAATCTTCTCCTTCCATTTTCAAATTCTCATATCTATGCTTTGTTGTCAGCTTCTTTGTCAATTTTACTCTTTCATTTCCTTGATACAGTTCTTTAAACTTCTTCCAAACTTCATGAGCAGTACCCAAAGAAAGAACCTTAGTTCGCTCAGTTTTAAATAAACCATTGAAAATAGCATACCTCAATTTTTCATTCTCCTCATAAACAAAAACCTCATTTGCAGTACAAGGACCACTCATCAGAGCAATATACTTCCTCTCAATAGAATTCTAGGTCTTGAAACCAAGAGAGATAGTATATCCTCTCATATGCACTTTCCAATCACTATAATCAAATCCACTAAACATAGGGATCACCAACTTATATGCCATTGGAGCTTCCTCAAGCAGTTAAGCTCTACACAAAGGAACCAAATATTTGATACCAATTGTTAAAAAGGAACAAACAACTGAAAGGGAGGTGTGAATCAGTTGTCACCAAAATCAAACACAAAACTTCAACACTTATCAATTTCACAACCACACTATTTTGTTATTAAGTATGAACTTGAAATGTAGATAACGAAAAGAAAAATAAAGACAATGAACACCAAATTTTACGTGGAAAACCCAATAAGGGAAAAACCACAATGAGGATTAACTCACAATATAAAATGATAGAAAAATTGAATAAAAAGGCCCATTTCCAAGGGCTCACTGCCCAAATACAAAGGCCCACTTCCTACAAAAAAGAGTCACTATCTAATAGGGAGGCTTACTACCTACATATACAAAATATAACAGAAAGATCCACCACAACAATTTACGCACATCCATAGCCTTGATTAGAAGATTGCAGAAACCTCCAGGTCACTGCTTTTAGGAATCTAACATAATGAAGTATTGCTACCTCAACTCACTTTCACACAATTATTCTCTTCACTTGTGGATTACTTCGTTACCTTGCATCATCTAAATCTTCGCATCTCGACTTGCATTTATACCATCTTGAACCTTATAAACTTTCTCCAAGGTCGGCCACAAACACCCCATTCCATAAATTCAAATTAGGTCAGAATCTCAAAATTCTCACAATGGAAAGGAATGAGAGCGGACCAATTAAAAACTTAACCAAGACCAAAAGCAACATCTTGGATCAACCACATGCTTCCTTAATTAAATTTTAATTCTTCATATGAAGTATAAACACCAGGTAGACCAAACCTAATGAAAACACAAATGAACATTGAAGTACACACTTTCCAAGATAACATGTAGATGACATAACACACTTCATCATGCATGAGAACACATATTAGATACTTCTAGATACATCCGTAGTAGGTGTAACAACCTTCAAACACATAACTCTTTCCAATAGTTCATCTAGACTATGAAAACCCACACAAAAACTATGAAGCTTGGCTTTCATAGCACCAAAGCTCGAATATCTCTACCAGAACATAGAGAACACCATTATAATATGTATTCCAAATACAAAATACTTGAAACAAAACAACAGAGGAATGTGGAGAAGAAAAATTTCTCCCAGTCCATAGACAACCAACATTGCTAAACCAGCTCACTCACCAATGAACACAACTTTCGTATTCCATCAAACTAGAAGCTAAAAATTAGGAGATGTCACCAAAATATTCTCAACAATATCCCTTCAGATCTGTACAAGATGAACCGTAGATTTTTGGTAAATATGTTATGACACTCTTGCTTAATTAGGGTTTTTCACCTAAAGGAGAGAGATATACCCAAAAATATAGGTGGTTCACTCAAAATAATGCAAGTATGATGTAAATATGCCTAAATGAAATGTCCTAGATGCAATAAACTAATAAAAATGATTGACTATTTATGCAAAACCTAAGAAATATGAAGTGTTGGAAAACATAGTGTGATATGCAAAAATGAACTAGAAACATAAACAAATGCAAACAAAAATTGATGAAAATAAATGTGTGCACTTGAGTTCTTGATGAAGACTAGAAATGAATTTTGGAATGTTGTTGATGCTAAAATTTTGGCCTATAAAGATTCATTCACCATTCTAGGTGAATCAGTCCCAATTCTCAGAAACTGCCCTGGAACCCGTTTCAGACAAATGGGTATCCAAAAATGTAGAAAACCAAAATCAGTCTTGGCAGTGCATCTCATTCACCACTAATGGCGAATGAGTCCACTTCTAAATTTTTGAAGATTCAAAAGTGGCAAAAGGATCCTTTGGTCTGTACTTTCTTCTTCTTTAGGTTTCTAGTTTTGAAACTGTCAAATTCGAGCCTGAAAGTGACTTTTTGTTGAGATTTTTCCTTATCTAATGAAGGGATGACTTGAACAACTTTTAAAATTGATCTTCAATGATTTCCAAGTCTCCAAAGCACCTAAATCTGCAAACACACAATGAAAGAGAAAGAAATGGTGAATGTTAGGGCATGGGGGTTTTCCTTGGTCAAGACCCTTTTAGGTAATTAAACCAAAATGAAGAAAGAATGTAATGAAGAATGAAAAAATGGAGTTAATACCTTTCCATGATGATAAATCTTGATTTTCTGTAGCAAAGGATGAATATTTTTCCCTTGAATTTCCTTGGAAGGTATCTTGATGGCTTAGAATGTAAAAACCCTAACTTGCTTGACTTGAGGAAGAAGATAGATGATGAATGAAATTAAGTTATGATGAATTAGGGTTAAGAAGCTTGTATTTATAGGAAATTCACCTTATTTACCCATTAATTGGATCCCTAAGGCTAACATGGAGAAAAATTAAACTTGAAACCTAATTTTTCCCACTCAAACATTAAAAATGGCTCAAATGGGACTCATTCGCCATCATGGGTTAATGGGTCCCACCTGGATGGGAATAGTTTTCCCCTAAAGGTGAGTGGGTCCCACATGGGCCATTTTTTCTTGCTACAATGTTAAGAAGTAAGATAATCGGGTTTATATGATGACTATGTTAGTTATTTGATCAAATTAAGGCTCGAGATGCACAATATGGGGTTATAGGGGCCTATTAATGATGATGTAAAGATAAATTATGGCTTGAGACACATAATTCAATGTGAAAGTGTAATTAAATAAACTATTCAACACTAAAATGATGTCCACATAGCCTAGAAAGGCAAAACATCCAATGTGAATGGGTAAAACACATTACGACACTAGATTAACATTAAGTTTTTTTTACAAGCCTTCTTGATTGATGTGGGAATGCAATTAAATACATTTTATAATGTTGAATTAAAGGGAGATGGGTTCATTAAGTCTAGAGAAGCCTGAAATTCTTTTACAAGACTCTACAAGACCTGTACAAGACATCAATAAATGCATTTTATTCAGTTTTCAAGGGTTCAAGACCTAATGTGGATGCATAAAATGCCTCACAATACTAAATCAAGGCCTCATTAAGTCTAATTTATCATGAATTATTCCCATGTCAAGCAAGAGATCTTTTTTTGTACACCACATTTATCCCCCACTTTAGTGAGAGGATGAACTTGCTTCAAACTCACACTAAAGTAGTCATTTAAGAGATATCCAATTGTACCAATGTGGATGGTCTAGGATAACAAAGATCAAGGAAGCAATCAAGCCCCTAAGATCCAAGATCCTAAGTCAAGTCATCATAAGTGCAAAAGGACTCATAAAAGGTGCAGCAAGACAAGACATTCTATCATGCAATGGCAAGAAAGAGAAAGATGAAAATGAAAATGTGGATCAAGCTTCAACCATTTGTCAAACACATGGATCAAATCTAGGTTGTTTGTAAGAAAATACATACTGCACTCTGGGGCAACAAAACTCTTGGTTATCTGCCAGGTGAGAAGGCCCAAAAGGTGAGAAACATAGACTAGTTTCTATGCACTCACATACAAACAAGTGGCTATGGGGAAAGTCATGCCTTAGAATAGGCTTCTTGCTCGAACCATACCAAAGTTATACTTCCTGATAAATTTAGTAAGGTGCCACACAAAAATTATTTTCAAGATCTATGAGGTAAGGAAAACTTTGTATGCTTGACACTCAATGAAATTGTAAATAGAAAAAGGTTTAAGGAATGTTCAAAGGGATTTTTCTTAATTTGTGCAAGGGCTCATTTTAGGGGACATTGTGCTTAACGTCTCCAAGAGAGGATGTGTCAAAGAATTTTCACACTCTTGGAGGAAATCAAGCCCAATGAAACCACCAAGAAGAGAACACATTACAAGAAGAAAGAAATCACATAATGCAATGTGAGTGTTGATGTATGCCCCCACTTTAAAGTGGTTTTGAGCACCATTACTGTGAGCAGTTTCTTTAAAGTAGAAGGAGACATGAGAGCTTACTCAGAAATCCCTATGCCAACTCATATGTTTTCGATAAGCTACCTCATGAAAAAGGTAGTATGTCACATGTGAGCCAACTTAAGGCATGTTGTCCACATCCCAATCTTGCTCTTATATGTTCATGGAAGGTTAACAACTAGACAAAGGAGGCAATGACAAGTGAGATACGAGGACAAGGCTATCAAACCCCTTGCCCCCACTGAGTGCAGGACAAGGGTGAGCCGAAATGATCAAGAAGATGCATGCTAGAGTGAAAATCAGTATCAATTAGAGAAATTAGGTTCCCCCCACATAAGGAAGAACACCAAACTCCTTAAGATGTTAGATTTTACAACTCAAAGCCTTACATTCATTAGTGGAATGACCATAAACTCTATGATAAGCACAAAATGAAGTCTTGTAATAAAATTTCTTTTGAGTTCTTGGAGGAAGGGATATCAAGTGATCTTTCAGGAGTCTTGACAAGATACTCGCTTGATCAGTAGGAGAAGGTGTGCCTATGGTTGACGAAGATACATCTTGCTTAGTATTAGTTGTTGTACCTACACAAGACTATAGATTGTGAGATTTTGTTCTCTCCTGTACAACAGGGTGTAAAATCTAATGAATTCAATTCATGAGCATTTTGTGAGGTGACATTGACATTAAGTGAAGGTGTATTTTTTTGTTTGATTGTTTGCAAAGGGGAATGATAAAGACCACTAGTGTCGATGAGTTTAGGATGCTTTACAGTTAAAGTTGGCTTAGAAGAATGTTGTGTGAGAGTGTCGATGTTTAGTGAAGGCTTGGTGATTTCTATCAAAGGACAATAACCAAGAACATGAGTTGTTTGTTGTGTGATAGGGTCAATAGGGTTGTGGATACCTTGTTTGTTAGCACCACATCCTTTTCCACTATATACAAGTTGTTTCATGAGCTCATACCCTTTTTCATAAATCTTTTTTATTTCTTTTGGATCAAGTGGTTGTTTGTTATTGTGTTCATCAAAGGTGGTTGTGTAGTTTTCTTCTTTGTCTAAAGTGGTTGAGGTGGATGCTTTCGAAGGCTCGTCTACTTTTTTGTTTCCCCTATTGGAATATTTGTGTATGATCTTGTACTCACCCATGAATTCATGCTCAAAATCCAAGGAACCCCAATCATCATCTAATAGTTGTGTGGGTTGTTCTTTGTTGTGTTGTTGTACAGGTTCATTGTGTGTAGTTGATGTTGATGTGTTTAAGGGATATTCTTTGTGTTTTTCAAGTTGTAAGACACTATAAGGCTCAGGATCAACATCAAGTGTGTGCACTTGGTTGTTGTAGGTGTATTTCATTTTTTGATGAAGAGTAGAAGGTACCCCATTCATTACATGAATTCATGGTCTTCCTAAGAGAAGATTATATGCAAGTTTATAAGGCATAACATGGATCAAAGTTTCCAATGTGCCCTTTCCAACTATAATAGGCAGAGTGATCACATCGAGCGAGTGTTTTTTGACATTGTCAAATCTCTTAATTGATAAAGAATCATGTTGAATGTTTGTTTGATTAATGGCATGCTACTTTAGAAGGTTCACACTACACACATTAAGGGAAAAGCCATTAGATACAAGGGTTCTCTTTATCCCTTTGTTTTTGTATTGAGCGATGATTAGGAAAGCTTCATTTTGTTTTTACACATCCAAAGTCTAAGGGAGTTCACTTTGGTGGAAAAAAAATGTCATTGTTTATTCCTTGAATGATGGCTACTATGTAATTTGGTTGCACATAGAAGAGATAGGAACTTGTTGTAAGACTGTGTGGATCATGTGGTGATAGTGAGGGGAGGCTTGAATAAGGTCCCACAATGACATCTTAGCAGGAGTATTTTTAAGTTGCTCAACAAGATCATACTCATTTCAACCTAGCAATAAAGGGTTAGGTAGGATAGGATTAGGAAAAGGTAAGGGTGTCGGGGTTGGTTGTGGTGGTTGTGGATTGTTTTGAGTGTTATACATATGAGCAACAGTATTATGACTCAATTGCTGCAAAACATTATTCTTAGGAGGGTAAAGGACAAGTTCAGGTTTATTTTCAGTTTGTTGTTTATGTGAAGGTGGGTAGATAATTAGAGGGTTCTTAGGATGTCCCACGGGGTATGTATGAGGTCCATTGATTGAAGGCGATCTAGTGGACACTTGCACATTCATAGTTCCTTAGCATTCTTGGTTTGATGTATCTCTAATAAAGGGAAATTGAGAATCACCTTTTTATCTACAGAAGATACATTATTATTGTTTTCATTTTCTATCACCATGATAGTCTCCCTAGAAGGAGAGTTTTTAGGAGAACTACGAATCAAATTGTCTTGACACTGATGGATTGGTTCTTCTAAATGGACTTCATTGCAAGTAGGGGAATGATCAATGGTTGGATTTCCATGTTTGTCGATAGTGGGGAGATTAGGGGAAGTATCTATTTGATTTTCTAAGGCCTCATTCTCTTGTTCAATATTTTCTACCCTACTAGCAGAGCTTGCAATATGTTCATCCAAGGTTGAAATTTGTAAAGTAGCTTCATCACAAGTGGGGGAGGTATCAAGAGAAGGACCACTATTGTTTTCAAATAGATTATCAGAAATGCTAGGAGCATTAGGGAAGGGAGGATCAAGGGTTTCATTATTCTTAATAGGGATGTCTTCTAACACCAACCTATCCTTGTTACCTCAAGGAGGGATATTAGGAGATGGACAAGTTTGATTGTCATGTTTATGGAGACTAGGTAAGGTGATATTTAGAAATGTATCTATGATCTCATGTTCTTGTTGTCTAACATCTTTCAAAGGGGAATGAGGAGATGAACAATCAAGACCCTCAATTCTTGTAACTTCTTTCACCAAAATACCTTCATCACTAATAGGAGAGGTATCGGGAGAAGAACAAGTATGCTTGTTATGATTGTCTACACTACCATTCTCACCAATGGGTAATGTAATGGTTTGATCAAGTCTATGACTAACATGTTCATCATTGTGGTAATCAAAATTGAACTCATAACAAAGAATATTGTACTTATGCAATCCATGTTTAACCAAATCAAAGCTAAATATTTTGAAAAAGAGCATGCTATCATGAAGAAGGAAAGAAAGTGCAGTGCAATGACTTAAAATGAAATGCAATTTTCAGATATGAAACAATTAATGTTCTGATTACATTATTCAACAACCTGAAAGATGAAATGTTGGAAATGAAAATTTGAACTTTAGAAATGCATGAAATGAGCTATTATAAGCTAGACCCAATGAAAAGCATGTTACATAAACTCATCCAACTGATATAGATAGTTGATGACAGCAAATAAAAGCACAAAATTAGGGTTTTCAACTCTGTAAAAGGAAATTTTAGGGGGAAAAGGGACTAATTCGCCCAGAATGGTGAATGAGTCCCAGTGTGGGTATTTTTTAGAATTTTTGAGTGATTTTGATGTTTTATGTGTTGTATGATGTAGATGTAAAATGAAAATGCAGAATTTTAGATCTAATGATGCTTATAAGGGAAATGATTTAAAAAATGACTACAATTGATGTTTTTGAGCTATATGCATAAAAAAAAATGTTCCCAAAACTTTCTAGACTTATAGTATATGGAACTAGAAGGCTTAGGAAGCACAAAAATGAGGTTTATGATGTTGTAACAGACATTGAAAAATATGGAAAGTGACTAATTCGCTCAGAATGGCGAATGAGTCCCAATAAGGGGTTTTTGCAAAATTTTCAATTGAATTTGATGATTTCTATGTTGGATGGCCTGAAGACTAAATGAAAATACAATTTTTAGGTGTTTTTCAATGATTTGAGAGACAAAAATGCAAACTATATGCACTTTTACTAATGCAAAATTTGAAACCCTACAATGCAACTTAACTAATGAAAAATGCAATGCAAGCTAATTGTAGGATGAAGGTGGACTCCAAATCAGACAAGAAGGTATTCAAAAAATAGGTTGACCAAAATGAACCATAGATTTTTGGTAAAGGTGCTATGACTCTCTTGCTCAATTAGGGTTTTTCACCTAAAGGAGAAAGATACACCCCAAAATCTAGGTGGTTCACTCAAAATAATGCAAGTATGATGTAAATATTCCTAAATTCAATGTCCTAGATGCAAAAAACTGATAAAAATGGTTGATTACTTATGCAAAACCTAAGAAATATGAAGTGTTGGAAAACACAGTGTGATATGCGGAAATGAACTAGAAACATAAACAAATTCAAACAAAAATTGATGAAACTAAATGTGTGCACTTGAGATCTTGATGAAGACTAGAAATGACTTCTAGAATGTTGCTAATGCTAAAATTTTGGCCTACATGGACTCATGGACCATTCTGGGTGAATTAGTCTCAATTATGAGAAAATGTCCTAGAACCTGTTTTCAGACAAATGGGTATCCAAAAATGTAGAAAACCAAAATCAATCCTAGCAATGGGACTCATTTACCACTAATAGTGAATGAGTCCACTTCTAATTTTTTGAAGATTCAAAAGTAGCAACAAGAGCCTTCGACCTGCACTTTCTACTTCTTCAGGTGTCCAGTTATGAAATTATCAAATTCGGGCCTGAAAGTGACATTTTGTTGATATTTTTCCTTATCCAATGAAGGGATGACTTGAAATTAGGGTTTTTCACCTAAAGGAGAGAGATATACCCCAAAATATAGGTGGTTCACTCAAACTAATGCAAGTATGATGTAAATATGCCTAAATGAAATGTCCTAGATGCAATAAACTAATAAAAATGATTGACTATTTATGCAAAACCCAAGAAATATGAAGTGTTGGAAAACATAGTGTGATATGCAAAAATGAACTAGAAACATAAACAAATGCAAATAGAAATTGATGAAAATAAATGTGTGCACCTGAGTTCTTGATGAAGACTGGAAATGAATTTTGGAATGTTGTTGATGCTAAAATTTTGGCCTATACAGATTCATTCACCATTCTAGGCAAATCAGTCCCAATTCTCAGAAACTGCCCTAGAACCTGTTTCAGACAAATGGGTATCCAAAAATGTAGAAAACCAAAATCAGTCTTGGCAGTGCATCTCATTCACCACTAATGGTGAATGAGTCCACTTCTAAATTTTTGAAGATTCAAAAGTGGCAAAAGGAGCCTTCGGTCTGCACTTTCTTCTTCTTTAGGTTTCTAGTTCTGAAACTATCAAATTCGAGCCTGAAAGTGACTTTTTGTTGATATTTTTCCTTATCTAATGAAGGGATGACTTGAACAACTTTGAAAATTGATCTTCAATGATTTCCAAGTCTCCAAAGTACCTAAATCTGCAAACACACAATGAAAGAGAAAGAAATGGTGAATGTTAGGGCATGGGGGTTTTCCTTGGTCAAAACCCTTTTAGGTAATTAAACCAAAATGAAGAAAGAATGTAATGAAGCATGAAAAAATGGAGTTAATACCTTTCCATGATGATAGATCTTGATTTTATGTAGCAAAGGATGAATATTTTTCCCTTGAATGTCCTTGGAAGGTATCTTGATGGCTTAGAATGTAAAAACCTTAACTTGCTTGACTTGAGGAAGAAGATAGATGATGAATGAAGTTAAGTTAGGATGAATTAGGGTTAAGAAGCTTGTATTTATAGGGAATTAACCCTATAATTTACCCATGAATTGGATCCCTAAGGCAACCATGGAGAAAAATTAAACTTAAAACCTAATTTTTCCCGCTCAAACCCCAAAAATGGCTCAAATGGGACTCATTCACCATCATGGGAAAATGGGTCCAACCTGGATGGGACTAATTCACCCCTAATGGCGAATGGGTCCCATAGGAGCCATTTTTACTAGGTGGAATATTTGGAAGGAAGAAAATCAAGTTTATATGATGACTATGTCGGTTATTTGATCAAATTAAGCCTCAAGATGGATAATATGGGGTTATAGGGGCCTATTAATGATGATGTAAAGAGAAATTAAGGCTTGGGACACAAAATTCAATGTGAAAGTGTAATTAAATACACTTTTTAACACTAAAATGGGGTCTACATTGCCTAGAAAGGCACGACATCCAATGTGAATGTGTAAAACACATTACGACACTAGATTAACATTAAGTTTTTTTTACAAGCCTTCTTGATTAATGTGAGAATACAATTAAATACATTTTATAATGTTGAATTAAGGGGAGATGGGTTCATCATGTCTAGAGAAGCATGGAATTCTTTTAGAAGACTCTACAACACCATTACAAGACATCTATAAATGTGTTTTATTTAGTTTGTAAGGGTCCAAGATCTAGTGTGGATGCATAAGATGTCTCACAACACTAAATCAAGGCCTCATTAATTTTGATTTATCATGAGTTATTCCATTGTCAAGCAAGAGATATTTTTTCTATGCCACACAAGCATAGGATCAACACAAATGAAATGTGGAGCACATACCAGAGTACATTCTAAACACATACATAACACTAACTTCACTCTTTATTAATTTTCTCAAAAGCACTTGGTAACCCATCATTTCAGCACATCTATAAAATTATAAGGATAGTTCCATGTACTCACAAAATATCAACATCTCAACTATACATGGACAATCTACAACATTCTGAACTGTGTTGAAATCATTGACAACATTAATGACAACACCACCAAACTTGCTCATACTTGCAACACTAACACCAACATATCCTCATCATTTACAATCTCATCCTCTTCCACTAAATCATTCTCACAAGAAAAAGGAGAATGGAAATTAGGTAAGGTGATGTTTAGAAATGTGTCTATGATTTCATTCTTTTGTGCTATAATATCTTCCCAAAGGGGATGAGGAGAAGGAAAAACAAGATATTCATAATTACCAATGATTGTATCTTCTTTTGCCAAGATACCTTCACTAAAAGGAGAGGTATCAGGAGAAGAAAAAATATGATTGTCATGAATGTTCATGCTTGTATCCTCTTCTCTCACATCATTCCCACAAGTAGGAGAGATAAGAGGGGTTGTAGGCTTAAGGAAAGCATCAAAATTTTCACTCTCTTGCACTAAAAGACTCTCATAACTAAGAAATGCATTGAATGAATGAATAACATTCTTATTGACTAACATTTTCTTTACAAACTTGGAAAAGATATATACCAACATTTGTGAAAAGTAATCTATGCAAACATAAAATGGAAGAGACATAAAATGAAACAGATCTAGAATGAAATGTGCAATATTTTAGATTTCAAACAAGGTAATTTACTAATTACACAATGCAACAATATAAAAATGAGATGTTGTAAATGCAAATTTGGAATTAAGCAATGCATGAAATGAACCAATTTAGGCTAGATTTAATGAAATGCATGTGACAAAAGCTCATCCAAATAAAATAGATAACTAATGATAGAAAATAGAAGTATAGAAACAAGGTTTTAAATATTGTAAAATGCAGTTTCAGATCTGCACTGGGACTGAATCACCCAGAGGGGCGTGAGTCCTAGTGAGGATTTTTTTCACAATTTTCAAAAAAATTTAAGTGATTTTTATGGTTTTTAGTTTGTATGCTCTGTAGACTAAATGAAAATGTAGATTTTAGATGATTTTCAATGATGGAAGATGCAAAAATGCAACCTATATGCACTTTAACTAATGCAATATTTAGAAACCCTATAATGCCAATTAACTATTGCAAATTGCAATACAATGTTAATGCAAGCAAGATCTAGGATGATGATGCACTCCAGGTTAAAGAGTGAAATGTTCTAAATGCAGGTTCACCAAAATGAATTAATGAAAATAGTACACCACACCTTTGAGGAATAGAGCACAAGGGTAGGGTTCCTCTTTCACACTTGTTACACTCAAGCAAACCTTAGAGATCTCAATCCAAAGATAGAAAGGGGAAAATAGATCTTGCAATAAGGTATCCTAGGGTTTGATTAGAGACAATAAGAAGGTTCACCACCAAGCTTGGGCTTGGAAAGACTAATGAAATGCAACATCTAATGTTTAAACCTAGTGATATGCAAAGCTTAATTAAATGACCTAGAAATGCAAGTAAATCATAACAAAAAACTGTAGAATTAGAAGTGTGCACCTGGGAACCTGTAGGGGCTTGAATGAGCACTAGAAATGCTAAAAATGTTGATTTTAATGCTAAGTGGGACTAATATTCCAATCTAGATGATTTACTCCCATACTAGGTTAAATTCTACACGAAAACTAGAATCTAACAATGCTTATTCTAAATCTCCTGAAACTTTGAAATTTGGCTATACTAGGACTTGTAGTGTAGAAAATTGTATGCTCTTGAAAATAGTGCATTTCACACTTAATTTGGACCTATTTTAGCACCCTTGCATTAAATACCCCTTTAAGTCATCAATAATAGGCCCCTAAGACCCATTATTTCAAATCTTGAGGCTTATTTCAACTAAAAGCCCAACAAAATCATCAAAAACATAAAAAATTCTAACAAACCACCTTGAAAATCTAGGGTGGGACTCATATGCCACCTTAGGCATATGAGTGATCCTAGGTGGGACCCATAAACTAGAGGTGGCATATGAATCTCATTTGGGGCTTTCTTAGGGTTTGGGCAAGAAAATCAACTTTTTTATTCAAATTTTTGGTTGATGCCAAATTTTGAGATCTAAATAATGGTAAAGTAGGTGTAAATGTATATATAAACAACTTCTAAGTCATTTTTCAATCTAAGAAAGAATTTAGAAGAATAATTTCAAGATCTAAGCATTCAAGAGTCTTCAAGCATTCTTTCACAAGAACATTCAAGTGTCAAGAGCAAGCAAAGTTGAAGTCTTGGAGTAGCATTAAAGTGTTTTTATAGGTCTTCAAGCTCACTTTCATTCAATATCTAGCATTTTCAAGGGGGTATCATGGTTTTCTATGGTGAATCATGATGGATTCTAGGTTGGGGATATGCAACTAGCCATCAAGACAAGCCTAATGACTTGTTTCCTAAGTGATTTCATCCTCCATTATCATCCAACATTTAGCCTAGGAAGGTTCAAGCATCATTATGCCTCATTTGAGGTGATTAGAGATCTCTCAAAGTCAGTCATTCATCTTCATGTTTCATTCATGCATCTCATTCTAACACATTAGAATAGGGTTGCATTGCATTTCAAATTTCCTAATCTTAGACAAACTTAAGGTTAGGGTTTATGTTCCTATTTACATTCATGTTTCATTGTTTCTATCAAGGTTAAATTACCAAACTAGGGGTTTGAATGAGGAAAACTCCCTATAAGAAAATCAAGTATATATTATGTTTTGTAGATCTATTTGCAGATTCAGATCCAAAAATTAGTTTGAAAGGAAAGAGTAGAGATTGGAGCACAAATCTAAAATTTGAATTCTTGAAAAAGTAGAATGGGACTGATATGCCAGAAGTGGTGTATGTGTCCCACTATAGGTATCTTTCTAGGTTTTTAATACTTTCAAACACCCATTTGCCAAATTTTAGTTTCTGCATAGAAACCTAGATCTAGGACTGATACGCCTAGACTGGTGTATGAGTCCCAGTAGGCCAAAATTTTAGGATTTTCAGTGTTTTAGAGCTCATTCTAGTCTTCTACAGGTTTCCAGGTGTACACTTCTGATATCTAACCTTTATCTTATGATTTGCAAGTTTTCCTAGGTCATTTAGTCAAGTATTGCATCATATCATGTTTAAGCATTAGACTTTGAATTTCATTTGTCTTTCCAAGCCCTAGCTTTGGTAGTGAACCCCTCGTCAGTCTATAATCAAACCCTAGGAAAAACCTATTGTTAGATCTCTTTCTCCTTTCTTTATTGGATTGAGATCTCTAGGGTTTGTCCTTGAATGAGAGTGAGTGAAGATTGTTGTTCCATGTCCTAAACCATCAACAACAACAATTTTCTTCCTTTCAAGACTCATATCCCCAAGGTGGCGTATCAATCCCAATATGTTTTTTCGGAAGGTTATGGTCTGATTTTGCTCTCCAATTTCTTTTCTCTCTGTCAGACTTTGTTTCTAGATCTAAAACCTTGATTTTGGACTTGTAGAAGACTTTTTGTGACCTTGCAAATGAGGATGCTACTCCATCAACTTCTTTCAAGCTCCAAGACACCTAGATCTACAATCACACATGTAGAGAGTAAAAAACTTGTTGATTGTTAGGGAATGGTGGTTTTCCATGGTCAAACCCATTTGAGGTAATTAAACCAAATGATGAGATAATGAAATAAGGACATGAAACATGAAACATGAAACGTGGAACATGAAACATGAATAATGATACCTTGAATGATGTCTTGTAAATCTGCAATCTAACATGAAGTGGCCATGAAGAATGTAGATCTAGATCTTAAAAATAAGTGTAGAAAAATGCTTGATCTTGGATCTTTAATGCTACATTACAACACTAGCTCAACAACATGCTTGACACCTTATAATCTTGACATGATGATGGATCTTGAATTACTAAAACAATTAATGAAGAAATTTGCTCTTGAATTCCTTAGAAATGATCTTGTAAACTCTCTTGATGCTCTTGTGAAGTCTTGGAATGGTTAACTCTTGAGTGCTTAACTTGATATCATGTAGGCTTAATGAAATAATGATTTGAGACCTTGTTTATATAGAAAATGCATCCAATTTACCGTTTATTAGATCCCAGAGGCCGACATTCATAAAATTTGAATTTAAAACCTTGATTTCTTGCTCAAAACCCTAAAAAGGGGCCAAATGGGACTCATACACCATCTATGGTGTATGGGTCCCACTTGGGTGGGACTCATATGCCCAAGGTCATGTATGAGTCCCATAGGGCCTTTTTAGAGAGAGAAAGTGTTAGGGAGATTGGAAATTAAATTTATTTGTTGATCTTGTCATGATTTCAATTGAAATAAGCCTTGTGATGCATAATATAGGGTCTTAGAGACCTATTAATGATAATGTAAAGGTTATAAATGTAAGAGGGTCCAAAATTCAATGTGAAAGTGTAAATAAATATACTTTACAACATCAAATTAAGGAAAAATTAGGTCTATTTAGCTTAAAAGGGCCCTAAATCCAATGTGAATGTGTACAACACATTACAACACTAGATTAAGGAAACATTAGGTCCAAGGGTCCTAAATTTAATGTGGTGTAAATGAATAGACTTTACCACATTATATAAGGGAAAAGCTAGGTTTATTTTTCTTGAAAAGGGCCCAAGACCTAATATGAATGTAGAAAATACGTTACAACACTAGATCAAGGTGACCTTAAGTTCATTTTGATATTAATCATTCCCAAATTAAGCAAGGAAAATGGATACTTTTTCCATTGTTATAGGAAGTTTGTGGCACAACTAGACTATGTTTGGTAGATGGAAGTTTTTGGAAGGATTGAGGCATGAGAATATGTGTTTTGCATTGATTCAAAAGAAGTGCAGTGATCAAGAGGTAGAGAATTCTACCACAAAGCCTAAAGATCTAGCACAAACATAAGTAACAAAATTGTTGGAAAAATATGAGGATATCATATCAGAAGCTACACTAGATGGATTACCACTGGTCCAGAGCATCGGTCATTATGTACATTTAATATTAGGAGCAATTTTTTCTAACAAAGCGGTAAAAAAAATCACACCTATAGAGAATGTGGAGCTAAATAGAAAAATACAAGAGTTGTTGAAGAAGGGATTGATTAGAGAGAGCTTAAGCCCATGTGTGGTACCTATTGTATGGCACTGAGAAAAGATAGAGTGGAGAATGTGTACATACTCAAGAGAAATCAATAGGATCACTACCATGTATAGATTCTCATTAGCATGAATGGATGACATTATGGACTATTTGAGTGGAACAAAGTATTTTACAAAGATTGACCTAAAGAGTCGATATCGTCAAATAAGGATTGATTAGAGAAAGAGATGAGTGGATTGTACATGAGTGGTTAGTGATGCCTTTTTGATTGACCAATGCACCTATCACTTTCATGAGGTTGATGAATGAAGTACTGAAGCAATTCTTTGATAAGTATGTTATCATTTATTTGGATGATATTCTAATTTATAGTAACACTAGAGAAGAACATTTATGGCACATCAGACAAGTATTATAGAGATTGAGAGAGGTGAAGTTGTTGATAAACATCAAGAAGTGTAGCTTTATGAAGATGGAGTTGGTATATTTGGGTTTTCTCAATTCTATTGAAGGATTGAAGTTGGAGCCTCAGAAGGTTAGGACAATTATTGAATGGCCTACACTAGTGAACATTGGAGAGGTAAGATCATTCCATGGATTGAAAATTTTATACTAAAAATTCATTGGGAGTTTTAGAAGCATTTGCAAAACCATGAAAAAAATAATGAGAGGAGATATGAAATATTTCAAGTGGACATATGGAGCACAAAGAAGTTTCGAATTACTAAAGGAAAAGGTGACAAATCAACCAGTGTTGGCATTGTTGGATTTTGATAAAGTATTTCAGGTTGATTGTGATGCCAGTGAAAATGCAATAGGAGAAGTATTAAGTCAAGAAGGGAGAGCAATAGATTATTTCAACAAAAAATTGAACGATGTTAGAAGGGGATATTTAGTTTATGATCAGGATTTCTATGCCATAGTTCAAGCCTTGAAGAAGTGGAGACATTATTTATTGCCTAAGAATTTTGTGTTGAATACTAATCATCAAACCTTATAGTATTTGAACAATCAAGGTAATTTGAACCAGGGATATATGAGATTAGTTTAGTTCTTGCATAGTTATACATTTGTATTGAAGCACAAGAGTGGTAAGTCAAATAAAGTTGTAGATGCATTGAGTAGGAGAATGAATTTTTTGACAACAATGAAGATATAAGTGTTGTGTTTTGAAGAATTGAAACACATGTATGAGGATGATCCAAATTTTGTTGAACATGTTGTTCCAGGGAAATCAATTATGTATTACAAAGAGTTCAATGAGGGAGAATTTGATTAAGGAGAAGCATAGTGGAGGACTAGTAGGATATTTTGGGGTAGATAAGGCAATATTTTTTGGTGAATGAACACATTTTTTGGCCACAGATATATGAGGATGTCAAGAAGTATGTTGAAATTTAAAAAATTTGTTTAGTAGAAAAGGGGAGTAGTCAAAATACTATATTGTATAAACCTTTGACAATACTAGAGAGACCTTGGGAAGATATAAGTATGGATTTCATATTGGTATTACCACTAACATTGAGGATATGATTCTATAATGGTAGTAGTGGACAAATTTTCTAAGATGACACATTTAATTCCTTGCAAGAAGACTAATGATGTTGTGCATGTTGACTTATTTTTTAAGGAGATTGTGAGATTGCATGGACTGCCAAGGAGTATAGTTTCAGACAGAGACACCAAGTTCATTGGATAGTTTTGGAAGATGGAGACATACCTGAAGTTCAGTTCAACATATCACTCACAAATAGATGGACAAATAGATCCATAAATAGAGGTAGTAAACAGGAGTTTGGGTAACTTATTAAGATGTTTGGTTGTAGATAAGGCAGGTGTTATCCCCTAATTTGAGCTTTGAAATTTTTAAAATTTCCCCTATCTAGATGCTAGTCAAACCTACAACAATTATGTTATCTTGCTACTTGAAAATCAGTTGTGGAAGGTTGTGCAATGTCATTCTGCAAAGTGCTTCAAGAGAATACCTTGCATGGAGTCCAATGATAGTATTATAAGCACAAAGCATATTTTTTGACTTGAAAACTTTCAATTATATTTAATTGGTAGAGTTGGAAACTCTCTAGCGGTCATACAAAGCCCATGAACTTCTTGATAAGATGCAGCCTTGCTAAATGGGATAACAGGATATAAGTGAATTATATTTATTGAGGAGACTTTAGAAACCTTTGATCAAATGCAACTGGCAGGTGTAAGACCAAACTCCACAACTTCTGCTTGCATTCCCCTGATCATGCCCATCGAAGCACAATAAAATGACAGATTTTTGTAAGGAAACCTTGAAGAGATTTATCCCATCGAATAAAATGATCACAGAATATACATGAAATGGACTTGTTGAAAAATCTTTAGAATCTCCCAAGTAAATGCAATCAATAGATCTGCAACAAGCCATCACAACTGGTTCATTCCAAAAACAAGATGAAGATAATATCACAGTAGTCTGAGGCATAATAGAAATCCAACTATAGGAGCTGAAGGTAGAAATAGGGTCAATTAGCTCAGAAATCAAGACTCTTAAGGAGAAATCAATGGGCAAGGGTTTGAGGCTAAGGAATGGGAAGGTAACCGAGCTGAACCTAGCTAAGTTTATTGAAGATCTTGTTGTTCCACCAAAGATGATCGACACTATTGCGGATGGAGAGGTAAATGAAGAATATGTGAAAACCTTACAAATCTTAAGTAAGAAGTTGAAATATGTTGAAGTGGATTCCATGGCAAAGACGTCTGCAGCTTTAAAGGATGTAGAACCAGAATTAGATAGGCTTCATCAAAAAGCACTTTCAAAGAGTTTTAATTATATCGTTCAAAAGCTTCAAGCTCTAAAGAAGCCTAAAACAAACATTCAGATCTTACAACAAAATGTTCTACTCAAATACAAGTATATTGCAGCATTTATTAAGGAACATGGAAAAGAGGCCTACCATGATGTTCGTGTTGGAATGTTAACCCTAATTGCAGCCGTCACCTCCAGCCGTTGCCCGCAATATCGCAATAAGGAATTTAACCATTGCGATACCGCGGGAGACTCCCGTAGCTTTTTGTTTTATCTCAACCGCCTGCCATTTACCGCGCCGTCAACTAACCGCTGCCCGCGATATCGCAATATGGGTTTTACCCATTGCGATACCGTGGGGAACAAGCCGCCACGGCCAAAGGAAATTTAATATTTAAGTTTTAATATTATTGTAAAGGACGCTTTATTAAATGTGTTTTGACAGAGAAAAGTTAGTTAGGTAGTTTGTAATAAATTTTATATTGGGCCCTCTCTTCCGTGAAAAACATTCACGTGACTTTTACCTATACATATATTTGTAATTACTTTTGTTTTTTTTTAATGTGAATGTGAATGTGAGCATACAGAAATTTATGAGCAGCAACTTTGTGTTGAAAAAATATATTTTTAAGTTTTATTTTTACTGTGAAAATTCCTCTGCCTCTGACCTTCAGTTCGCTTAGCTCATATTCATTAGATTTTATTTCAGCACACTTTCTTGGTGAGTAGAAAGAAGATATTCATCATTCCATCAATTCTGATTTGTGTAATGGGAATCCAGAAACAAGGTAGAGAGTAAAGAGGTTTTCAAAACCACATTATGCCCTGATATTTGAAAGAACAAAGCTAACGTTTCAAACGATATCGACCTTCGAGAAAAGTTTAGAAGCTATCTGTCAGTTAGCGTGAGTCATTAAAAGTGCCTTAACATATGGTTTGGAAACATTAAAAAAGGGGAAACCTAGGATACATTACAAGTCATCGCCATGTTGAAGATTTTTAGAACCACCGTCAACCCCGAAGGTGATTATATAACAATTGAAACTGCCGACATTACTTTAAATCTAGCTCAAAAACCGATACACGATTTTGGAAACAAAACGTAAGCAATGGATAGGCTAAATATATATTAGCAAGGGTTCATTTTACATTTTGGTATTTGGTTGCTCCACGTAATTCATTAATACACCAATAGAAAATGAAAGTTACGCAAGCGACAAGTCTCATCGGCATTCTCCACAATTCTATAACCATTGGTTATGAAACGACATTAAAGCCTGACATGGAGTTTCGAAAACTTGTGTTCCCCTGACGCCCTACCTTGAAGTTTATGAAGGTAGATTTCAGGGGATATGTTCTTTGAAGAGCTCGTATTGAGTTCCATTTGAAGGCAGAAATTTGAAGATGATGTTACTTGTGTTCAATGTTGTGGTGGCATATCAGCAACGCTTTCCTAATTCAAGCACTCAGAATCATCAGTTCGCTTGATAAACAACGAGGTGGTTCGGTCACATGTTTAAACTCTTTACGACATTCTTGACATAACAAGAGTTTTCAAGGTGTGATACATTCAGTTACCGAGAGAAAATAATGGTTACAAATGAATTCCAAGCAATGCTTGATAAGAGACACAAATGGTCATCGAAACATAGAGACTCAAAGTGTTGATGAGAACTCCGGGAGAAGTTGTCAGGGGTATTGCATAACAGATAAGTATTTTGAAACAGGCACACCATCCTGATAGCAACGATGTGATAGCAATTGGTTACTAACCTGGATGCGGTCTAAATAGATCAAGTCTATGATATCCTGATAACTTGTTTATGCTCCGATCATAGATATTTCAGAGCCAGTTCTCCAGATGATGAATTAATCTAAAATATGGCTCAATTTCATAGAATAAATCAAGGGAATGCAGCCTTGCGCACTTACTAAGGAATTCAGGCAATGAATATGAATAACTTGGCATCCAGAGGTTTCTGTAAGCTATGCAACTGCGATGGTCATGGCTATCATCAAAGAAATGTTTAAAGCCACGATATCTACAGCTAAGGTGTTTAGGAATCATTCTTGCATATATGAAAACTTCCAATCATCATTCACAATGAGTCTCCATTCATTATGTTGCGCATTTGGGAAGATCCCTACCATTAAAACTGTTATTTTCATTAAGCTCGGATATAGAAATGTGGCTTACTCTTGTTTTTGAGGAGATTGTCGAGCTCCATGATGTCACCACTAGAGTTTACTAGAAACCGAGGATCCACAATTGGAATATAGTTATGAAACAGTTACGATAAAGGGAGTTGTAAAAAATTGCTTTCCTATTTATCAAGAAAGGGAAGAATGTGCCAGATGTCTTCTGGAGATTGGAAGTTTTATCCAATAATTGCAAGTTGTTGGGAAGGATAAATGGAAGATTAGCGAATTTTCAAGGAATGGAAAAAGGCATTCATGAGAAGGGAATATAGAAAGTTTCTTTTAAAATAAAAGAAAATTTGAATTCAAGAAGTAGTTATTAGGCAGTGGGAGGGAAAAATATAAAAAAGTTTTCTTCATTTGTAAAAAGGGGATCTTTTTGTTGTTCGGGAACAGGAGAGAACTGGGGGTTTTATTTTCTTTTCCATTTCAGTCTATTGTATGTAATAATGAGATTTTGAACTCATATTTTTCATTGGAGAAATAAGAAAATATTCTTGAGAGTGTGTGCTTGTGAAAACTTTGAGTCTTTGTGATCATTCTTTAGTGTTTGTTCTGCTATAACAGACTATGTGTGCATGGTTATATCTGGAGCTTTGAACTTAGATTAATTCATCTATTGGAGGGAAAATTGCTGCTTACTTCTTTCCTAGTTCTCACTTGTAGGTGTGAGATAAATAGACTTTGTGTTGTTTATCTGCGTCTACTTCGTTTCAAATTAATCTTTCGTAGTTGTAGCTGTTAGATTTTCCTTTTCTGCTTTCTGGTCAAAAGCATACCCTGTTCTAATTCATTGAACATCATAAAAGGGAGTTGTACCTTTCCAAACTTTAGAGGAAGATTATTGATCTGATGATGATCTCTCCAACTGTTAGCATTGTTTTTATTTCCTTCTGTGCATGCTGAGTCATTTTATGTATTTATGTTTGAAGGACAAATCTGTATGCTAACAAAATTTTTGGCGACTTCGCTGGGGAGACAAAATGACTAGTACCTTTCTTGTTTCAGATATTTAATGGTGCCTTCCCAAAAAAGAAGGCTGGAAACTCTGTTTATCTAAAGATCTCAAAAGAATGATTCAAGGCTAGGCCAAGTAAGGAAGCCAATTCAGAAAGAAATTTGTACCTACAATTGAAGAAATAATTGTTGAAGACGATGAAATACTTCAATATTTTTGGAATGCTTTTAAAGAAAGAATCTGTGAAGCTGAAAGAACGAAGTTAAATCCATCTGAAGATTAAAAATTTGTATTGATGCTGAAAATTGTGCATTAGAGATATTATCAACTCAAAAATTTTGAACAAGAGACTTATCGGTACCTTGGATTCAAAATCAACAACAAGAAAAAGTTTTCAACATGTTGAAGATAAGAAAATCATATCTTTCCCAACATGCATGCAGACCAGGCTAAGTGAGTAATCATTTAGTTCCCATGAAGAAGGGACACAACCAGATGAACACAAGACTATCCTTATCCCAAATTGGTTGTTAAAGGGTTTAGACAATGACTTTTGATGTGGTATTGTGGGTGAAGATGGCCATATTACAGAAGTTGATGTGATTGCATTCATTGTGGCTCTAGCGACATGGAGAGAGGTATGAATGTACCATTATTAGAATTTCTTGATAAAAAGGTTGAGGAAAAGGAAATATAAGAAGAAGAAACACATGCATTTGAAAATAGTTTGATTGAACTATCTAAAGGCATAAATAATTTGTACTCTTGACCCACTTGCTTTCTCAATGAAGATTTTTTTTGTGCAAAAGAAAAAGAAATAGTTCCTATCAAATTTGACCCTATGCTTTTAGAATATAATACCTAGGGGTCACAATTAGTAGCAAGTACAAATTCTACTTCAGATGAGAAGTTGAAGGAAGAACCTAAGTTGATTTCTAATGCTCCTCTTGTATGTTCAAATGAAACCATGGTTAATGTTTCATGTAAAAAGAATGTTGAAGCGGTGATGAGAATAGAGAAAAATTGGGAAGATCCTGAAAATAAGATTACTTGGGGAAAACTCAATGCACTATACTTGTCGGTAGAATTTTGTGAAGAATCAAACGTTAGAAACAATCCTCTTTTTGAATTATATGATCCTCAATCAGGGGATGAAAATTTGTTTTCTTCTCCTAACCAAGATGATCCAGGAAAATATATTTTCGAGAACAATTCTGAAAATGATTGTTTTGAAATCATGTTGCAAAGAGAGAGGAACTGCTTGGATACTAAATCTAATATTATTGATTGTTGTAAACAAATAGAGAATGGTTATAGTTTTGGTATTTCTAATCGGTACTTAAAAGCTTCTCTTGGTGGTCCCTTCCTTGAAGATGAAACTATTTATGATTTTTCAATTGGTGGAAATGTGGATGTTAAATTGATGCTCAAAGAAGACAAGCTTTCTAAATTGGTGGTTGAATAAAATGATAAAATTTCTTTAGTAAGTTATGATTTGGTGCTTGATAATACTATTAACAATGATTTGGGTCAAATGAAATCTTACTCGAACCAAGGCATGCAATATGATTTCTTTCAAGAAGATTGGTCTAATTTATCTGAAGTAGATTATGGAGGTATGGCTGGTGGCTTTCAAAAGGCCATAGAGATATATGATGAAGAATGGATTTTTGGCTGTGAGCTTATACACAGGGGCTTCATGTATATAGGAAGTCGTCATTGGAACTACGTGCTATTTCTGAGTTTGCAAGTATTTCGCAGGAGCACACTTCTTTTACATAGTGGGTCATATTTTTCCGAGCCGGTTAATGGCTTTGCATGATTCATCTAGGAGTTTTCCAGAGGTAAGGGGATCACACCCCTGTACATATTTGTAAATAAATTTTTTGATGTGTTGTAGGTTCTAGTCAGTTTGGCTTGTTCATTTTTGTTGTGCCCAGTTCCCCTGCTATTTCTTTTGACTATGTACCCAATGGACTTGCATTGGTTTGCCCCAATGATTCTAGAGTTCTCTGCATTTTACTAGGAAATGCAGTCCCTAGTCAAAGCCAATGTTATCCCCTAATTTGAGCTTTGAAAATTTTAAAATTTCCCCTATCCAGATGCTAGTCAAACCTGCAACAATTGTGCTATCTTGCTACCTAAAAATCAGCTATGGAAGCTTTTGCAATGTCGTTCTGCAGAGTGCTTCAAGAGAATACCACTCATGGAGTCCAATGATCGTATTATATGCACAAAGTGGATTTGTTGACTTGAAAACTTTCAATTTTATTTAATTAGAAGAGTTGGAAACTCTCTAGCGGTCATACAAAGCCCATGAACTTCTTGATAAGATGCAGCCTTACAAAATGGGATAACAAGACATAAGTGAATTATATTTATTGAGGAGACTTTAGAAATCTTTGATCAAATGCAACTAGCAGGTGTAAGACCAGACTCCCCAACTTCTACTTGTGTTCCCCTGATCGTGCCCTTTAAAGCACAATAAAATGACATATTTTTGTAAGGAAACCTCGAAGAGATTTATCCCATCAAATAAAATGATCACATAATATACATGAAGTGGACTTGTTAATAAATCATTAGAATCTCCCAAGTAAATGCAATCGATAGATCTACAACAAGGCATCACAACTGGTTCATTCAGAAATCAAGATGAAGATAATATCGCAATAGTTTGAGGCATAATGGAAATCCAACTATAGGAGCTAAAGGTAGAAATAGGGTCTATTAGCTCATAAATCAAGACTCTTCAGGAAAAATCAATGGGCAACGGTTTGAGGCTAACAAATAGGAAGGTAGTCGAGCTGATACTAGCTAAGTTTATTGAAGATATTGTTGTTCCACCAAAGATGATCGACACTATTGTGGATGGAGAGGTAAATGAAGAATATGTGAAAACTTTACAAATCTTAAGTGAGAAGTTGAAATTGATAGCGGTGGATGGATACAGATCAACACTAATAAACAAACATGAAATCAACAATTCATGAATAAACACACACAAATAAAACACGAGTTGCTGCTCCAAATATTTGTAATTTATTGCTTGCATAAAAATGGTTTACATCTGCCTCTTATATAGAGGACTTTAGATACATTTAGAATAATCTAGAATATAGGCTAACATTTATTTTACCTTGGCCGACATAAAATAAGTTTCTAGAATTTACCTAACCCTAAACTTCTAGAATTTACCAAATTTTACTTTATTCCTAATCTCTAGTCTAGCTGGAACTTCTAGAAACCTCTAATTTAATTAATATTTTTACATCTAATTTGAGGGAGAAATTACATTTCCCAACACTCCCCCCTAATTTCGACCTCAAATGATGCTGCATAAATTTCCTTGCTCTTGACTGTTGGCTTTGCAAATCCTTTTCTTTGTTTGATATCTTCAAACTTGACAATGCCTTTGTCTTTGTCCAAGTCTTCATCTTCAAACCATCTCTATAATCTATAGATCTCTTTCCTCAACTCTTTTCAACTTTCATCCCACTGCTGCGGCAGTCATTCAAACTTCAAACTGGAATTCCTCTTTTCTGTGAACTCGCTATTTGTATCTTTCCATCTTCTTTGACGTCTTGCTAGACCAACAAATTTCTCTTGATTTCTTTCATCTTTGGCATAGGAACATTTCCACTTGAACAACCTTTTGAACATACCTGTCATCTTTTGCCAACTCGATCCGTAATACCATCCACAATCTATTTGCATGCTTCCTGTATTTGTCTTCTCTCTTTGCCAACACATCTTCTCTGAATGATTTCTCAAACCACATATTCTGCATGGATGTAGATCCCAACATGTATCCTTTGCATGACCTTTCCTGTTACAATGACAACATTGCACACATTCCTTTTCTTTAACAAATTTGGTTATACCTGTATTATTTCCTTTACCTGTCACATATCCAAGTCCTTCATGCTTTGGCCTCATTATTGGCTTAATTGGCTCTCTCATACCTTGACCATGCCTTCCTAAACCTTTACCTTTGTATCCCATTCTTTCCATGATCTTTAAACCAACATTCATTTCATTGCCATTACATCTAACAACATTATCATTTTGGCATTTTTTATCACAAACTTCTTCAGCAAAAACACATTTATCAATTGACAAACTCAAATCTTCTGTACTACATAAAACATCACAGACGGATTTTGACTTCAAGCATTCATTCAATTTTGTAATTTCCTTCATCTGCAAACTATTTGCTTCTTCTAATTTTTTTAACTTCTCTTCTAAATCATCAACCAATTTCACTCTTTTTTCCAATTCCTCATTCCTTGTATTAATCTCATCAAACAATTTTAGTTTTTCTTCAAGCTCTTTATTTTTCTCTCTAAATTTGCACAATTCTTTCACCTGCAAATTATTTATTTGTTCCACAAACTTTAACTTATCATCTAGCTCTTCAATTGCCTCTGTATAAAGATTACATTTTTCTACCCCCATCTCTTTCCTTAATTTTTCCATTTCCTTTTCTAAAAAATCTTTTTCACATTTTAAACTTGTATTTTCTTTCTTCACCTTTATTAATTCTTCTTCTAAATCTTTTGTTTTCTCTTTTTTTACTCTATCAGCTTTTCCCATTGAATCAAACAAATAATCTTACCTCAATTTTGCAATCTTCGCCTGCCTTCACTCTTCCATGATTTCCTTCAACTCGCTGTAAACTTTTGAAACCCTTGTTGCAATCTTTCTTCAAACTTCACAAATCATCACTTCCAACAAATTTTTGACACATGTTATCTCATAATTCTTTTTCTTTAAACATAACTTTATGTAATCTGAAAATTTCAACAAAAATATACCAAACCGTAACTAGGGCAACACAGATTTACTATGACAATATAGATTTACTATGACAATCCTTTCTGTAAAAAAAAAAAAACTTTTCATAAATTCTCAAGCCAATGCTCATACCAATCTTTAGCAGCACAGTATTTTTCCCTTTGATGGCTTTCTTTAATTTGATGCCCACAATCTGCAAACACAACCTGGCAGCAACTTCTTTCAACAGCGCTTGCTCCAGCAATGGATCTTCACAAATTATTTAACAGCAAACTCTTTCACAACCGTCTACTCTCTAGGGTCTTCAACCATAGGCTCTGATACCACTTTGATAGCGGTGGATGGATACAGATTAACACTAATAAACAAACATGAAATCAACAATTCATGAATAAACACACACAAATAAAACACGAATTGCTGCTCCAAATATTTGTAATTTATTGCTTGCATAAAAATGGTTTACATCTGCCTCTTATATAGAGGACTTTAGATACATTTAGAATAATCTAGAATATAGGCTGACATTTATTTTACCTTGGCCGACATAAAATAAGTTTCTAGAATTTACCTAACCCTAAACTTCTAGAATTTACCAAATTTTACTTTATTCCTAATCTCTAGTCTAGCTGGAACTTCTAGAAACCTCTAATTTAATTAATATTTTTACATCTAATTTGAGGGAGAAATTACATTTCCCAATAGAAATATGTTGAAGTGGATTCCATGGCAAAGATGTCTACAACTTTAAAGGATGTAGAACCAAAGTTAGATAGGCTTCGTCAGAAAGCGTTTTCAAAGAGTTTTGATTATATCGTTCAAAAGCTTCAAGCTCTAAAGAAGCCTAAAACAAACATTCAAATCTTACAACAAAATTTTCTACTCAAATACGAGTATATTGCAACATTTCTTAAGGAACATGGAAAAGAGGTCTACCATGATGTTTGCTTAGCTCATATTCGTTAAATTCCATTTCAAAACACTTTCTTGGTGAGCAGAAACAAGATATTCATCATTCGATCATTTCTGATTTGTATAATGGGAATCCAGAAACAAGGCAGAGAGTAAAGAGGTTTTCAAAACCACATTATGGCCCGATATTTGAAAGAACAAAGCTAACATTTGAAATGATATCGGCCTTTGAGAAAAGTTTAGAAGCTATTCATCAGTTAGCATGAGTCATTAAAAGTGCCTTAACATATGGTTTGGAAACATAAAAAAAGGTGAAACCAAGGCTACATTAAAAGTCATCGCCATGTTGATGAGTTTGGGAACCACCATCAGCCCTGAAGGTGATTATATAACCATTGAAACTGTCAACATTACTTTAAATTTAGCTCAAGAAATGATACATGGTTTTGAAAACGTAAGCAAAGGGTAGGCTAAATATATATTAGCAAAGGTTCATTTTACCATTGGTATTTGGTTACTCCACGTAATTCATTAATACACCAATAGAAAATGAAAGTGAAGGCAAGCGGAAAGTCTCATCGGCATTCTGCACAATTCTATAACCATTGGTTATGAAATGACATTAAAGCCCGACATGGAGTTTCGGAAACCCGTGTTCCCCCGATGCCCTACCTTGAAGTTTACGAAGGTAGATGTCAGTGGATATGTTCTTTGAAGAGTCTGCAATGAGTTCCATTTGAAGGCAGAAATTTGAAGATGATCTTACTCGTGTTCAATGTTGTGGCATATCAGCAACGCTTTCCTAATGCAAGCACTCAGAATCATGAATTCGCTTAATAAACAATGGGGTGGTTCGGTCACATGTTTAAACTCTTTACAACATTCTTGAAATAACAAGAGTTTTCAAGGTGTGATACATTCAGTTACAGGGAGTAAATAATGGTTACAAATGACTTCCAAGCAATGCTTGATAAGAGACACAAATGGTCATCGAAACTTAGAGACTTAAAGTGATGATGAGAACTCTGGGAGAAGTTGTCAAGGGTATTGCATAACAGATAAGTATGTTGAAGCAGCCACACCATCGTGACAGCAACGATGTGATAGCAATTGGATACTAACCTGGATGCGGTCTAAATAGATCAAGGCTATGATATCCTGATAACTTATCTATGCACCGATCATAGATATTTCAGAGCCAGTTCTCTAGATGATGGATTAATCTAAAGTATGGCTCAATTTCATAGAAGAAATCAAGGCAATGCAGCCTTGTGCACTTACTAAGGAATTCAGGCAATGAATATGAAAAACATGGCATCCAGAGGTTTCTGTAAGTTATGCAACTGCGATGGTCATGGCTATCATCAAAGAAATATTTAAAGCCACAATATCTGCAGCTAAGGTGTTTAGGAAGCATTCTCACATATATGAAAACTTCCAGTCATCATTCACAATGAGTCTCCATTCATTATGTTGCGCATTTTGGAAGATCCTTACCATTAAATCTGTTATTTTCATTAAGCTCGGATATAGAAATGTGGCTTACTCTTGTTTTTGAGGAGATTGTCGAGCTTCATGATGTCACCATTGGAGTTTACTAGAAACCGAGGATCAACGGTTGGAAGATGGTTATGAAATAGTTATGATAAAGGGAGTAGTAAAAAAATGTTTTCCTATTTATCAAGAAAGGGAAGAATGTGCCAGATGTCTTCATGGGAGATTGGAAGTTGTATCCAATAATTGCAAGCTGTTCGGGAAGGATAAATGGAAGATTATCAAATTTTCAAGGAGTGGAAAAAGGCATTCGCAGGAAGGGAATATAGAAAGTTTCTTTTAAAATAAAACAAAAATTGAATTCAAGAAGCAGTTATTAGGCAGTGGCAGGGAAAAATATAAAAAAAAATTCTTTATTTGTAGAAAGGGGATGTTTTTGTTGTTTGGGAATAGGAGAGAACTGGGACAGTTTTATTTTCTTTTCAATTTCAGTTTGCTCTATGTAATAATGAGACTGTGAACTCATATTTTTCATTGGAGAAATGAGGAAAATATTCCTAAGACTGTATTTGTGAATGTTTTCTTTCGGTTACAAATGAACTTTGAGTCTTTGTGATCATTCTTCAATGTTTGTTATGCTATAAAAGACTGTGTGTGCATGGTTATATCTGGAGCTTTGAACTCAGATTAATTCATCTGTTGGAGGGAAAATTGCTGCTCACTCTTTTCCTAGTTCTCACTTGTAGGTGTGAGATAAATAGACTTTGTGTTGTTTGTCTGCATCTACTTCATTTCAAATTAATCTTTCGTAGTTGTAGCTATTATATTTTTCTTTTCTTCTTTCTGGTCAAAAACATACCCTATTCTAATTCATTACACATCATAAAAAGGGAGTTGTCCCTTTCCATAATTCAGAAAAATATTATCAATCTGATGATGATCTCTCCAACTATTAGTGTTATTTGTTCTTCCTTTTGTGCATGTTGAGTCATTTTATGTATCTATCTTTGAAGGATAAATCTGTATGCTAATAGCAGGTAACTAAGATATAGTTCTACCACAAGCAGTGTTTGCCTACAATAATTTAGTAAATCAGAGAATAGGGAAGACACCATTTGATATTATGACAATAATACATCTTAGAGGCATTACAAATCTCAATGACATCAGTATGGAGAATAAAAGGAGTGTAGAAGAAAAAAAATGTAGGATTCATGGAAACATTACATAGTTAGGCTCGAAAACACTTGGAGGACATGAACACCAAGTACAAAGAGTAGACGCATGAGAAGAGGAGACATAAGGAATTTTTTTTTGGGGATGAAGTTATGGTATATCTCAAGAAAGAAAGGTTTTCAGTAGGAGCATACAATAAGATGAAGATGAGGAAGTTTGGACCATGTAAAAATCTTAGGAAGTTTGATTCAAGAAATGCATATGAAGTGGAGTTACTTGAGAGACTTGGTATATCACCTATTTTTAATTTTTTAGACATCTATGAGTATCATGAAGGATAATCAAGTGGTAGTAACAAAGAAGTTGACCTAAAGGAACAGTTACCACATTAACCACTAGAGTAGATTGAGTAGATCTTGTACATCAAAATTGGTAGAAGCACTACGAACAAACAATACAAGGAGTACTTGGTAAAGTGGAAATGTAGACCATTGGAGGATTCATCATGGATTTCTCAGGTTGAGGTGGACCACTTTGGTTTTCCTATCACCCCTGGAAAGTGAGGGACTGACTTTTCTTCTAATCTTGGGTGTCTAATGCAAGAGAATCCCTGGTTGTAAAGAAATTATGTATCAACAAAAAATATTGTTTACCTTCAATTCAGTCTGTAGCTGTCTTAGCAATTTCTACCGTATTTTACCACATTATCTTTTCTCAACTCGTGGAGTAGGATATTGGTTCCACATGAGTTCATCTTCAACATATCTAAATTTTAGGTGATTTGCATTTGTTTGCATAAGGTTATCACTCTCAAAATTTCACTGTAAATTCTTAGATAGAGCATTCACGGCCTAACTGGATTAGGCTGGTTGTGCGAACCTATTCTCAAGTGTGCAGAGCTTAAAGTAACATCATACAAGCTATTTTAGGTCCTTGGTAAATTTTCTTGGAGATCCACAATACATTCCATTTCTTGATGCGTTATCTTTTCATGTGCTTGGTTGACCTACACATTTGATCTTGCATTGGGGTTGTTAGCCCTTGAGGTTGACGTAGATTATGATTGAACCTAGATATTCATATTTCCTTGCTCTTGACTGTTGGCTTTGCAAATCCTTTATTTGTTCCACAAACTTTAACTTATCATCTAGCTCTTCAATTGCCTCTGTATAAAGATTACATTTTTCTACCCCCATCTCTTTCCTTAATTTTTCCATTTCCTTTTCTAAAAAATCTTTTTCACATTTTAAACTTGTATTTTCTTTCTTCACCTTTATTAATTCTTCTTCTAAATCTTTTGTTTTCTCTTTTTTTACTCTATCAGCTTTTCCCATTGAATCAAACAAATAATCTTACCTCAATTTTGCAATCTTTGCCTGCCTTCACTCTTCCATGATTTCCTTCAACTCGCTGTAAACTTTTGAAACCCTTGTTGCAATCTTTCTTCAAACTTCACAAATCATCACTTCCAACAAATTTTTGACACATGTTATCTCATAATTCTTTTTCTTTAAACATAAATTTATGTAATTTGAAAATTTCAACAAAAATATACCAAACCGTAACTAGGGCAACATAGATTTACTATGACAATATAGATTTACTATGACAATCCTTTCTGTAAAAAAAAAATAACTTTTCATAAATTCTCAAGCCAATGCTCATACCAATCTTTAGCAGCACTGTATTTTTCCCTTTGATGGCTTTCTTTAATTTGATGCCCACAATCTGCAAACACAACCTGGCAGCAACTTCTTTCAACAGCGCTTGCTCCAGCAATGGATCTTCACAAATTATTTAACAGCAAACTCTTTCACAACCGTCTACTCTCTAGGGTCTTCAACCATAGGCTCTGATACCACTTTGATAGCGGTGGATGGATACAGATCAACACTAATAAACAAACATGAAATCAACAATTCATGAATAAACACACACAAATAAAACACGAGTTGCTGCTCCAAATATTTGTAATTTATTGCTTGCATAAAAATGGTTTACATCTGCCTCTTATATAGAGGACTTTAGATACATTTAGAATAATCTAGAATATAGGCTGACATTTATTTTACCTTGGCCGACATAAAATAAGTTTCTAGAATTTACCTAACCCTAAACTTCTAGAATTTACCAAATTTTACTTTATTCCTAATCTCTAGTCTAGCTGGAACTTCTAGAAACCTCTAATTTAATTAATATTTTTACATCTAATTTGAGGGAGAAATTACATTTCCCAAAGAAATATGTTGAAGTGGATTCCATGGCAAAGATGTCTACAACTTTAAAGGATGTAGAACCAAAGTTAGATAGGCTTCGTCAGAAAGCGTTTTCAAAGAGTTTTGATTATATCGTTCAAAAGCTTCAAGCTCTAAAGAAGCCTAAAACAAACATTCAAATCTTACAACAAAATTTTCTACTCAAATACGAGTATATTGCAACATTTCTTAAGGAACATGGAAAAGAGGTCTACCATGATGTTTGCTTAGCTCATATTCATTAAATTCCATTTCAAAACACTTTCTTGGTGAGCAGAAACAAGATATTCATCATTCGATCATTTCTGATTTGTATAATGGGAATCCAGAAACAAGGCAGAGAGTAAAGAGGTTTTCAAAACCACATTATGGCCCGATATTTGAAAGAACAAAGCTAACATTTGAAATGATATCGGCCTTTGAGAAAAGTTTAGAAGCTATTCATCAGTTAGCATGAGTCATTAAAAGTGCCTTAACATATGGTTTGGAAACATAAAAAAAGGTGAAACCAAGGCTACATTAAAAGTCATCGCCATGTTGATGAGTTTGGGAACCACCATCAGCCCTGAAGGTGATTATATAACCATTGAAACTGTCAACATTACTTTAAATTTAGCTCAAGAAATGATACATGGTTTTGAAAACGTAAGCAAAGGGTAGGCTAAATATATATTAGCAAAGGTTCATTTTACCATTGGTATTTGGTTACTCCACGTAATTCATTAATACACCAATAGAAAATGAAAGTGAAGGCAAGCAGCAAGTCTCATCGGCATTCTGCACAATTCTATAACCATTGGTTATGAAATGACATTAAAGCCCGACATGGAGTTTCGGAAACCCGTGTTCCCCCGATGCCCTACCTTGAAGTTTACGAAGGTAGATGTCAGTGGATATGTTCTTTGAAGAGTCTGCAATGAGTTCCATTTGAAGGCAAAAATTTGAAGATGATCTTACTCGTGTTCAATGTTGTGGCATATCAGCAACGCTTTCCTAATGCAAGCACTCAGAATCATGAATTCGCTTAATAAACAATGGGGTGGTTCGGTCACATGTTTAAACTCTTTACAACATTCTTGAAATAACAAGAGTTTTCAAGGTGTGATACATTCAGTTACAGGGAGTAAATAATGGTTACAAATGACTTCCAAGCAATGCTTGATAAGAGACACAAATGGTCATCGAAACTTAGAGACTTAAAGTGATGATGAGAACTCTGGGAGAAGTTGTCAAGGGTATTGCATAACAGATAAGTATGTTGAAGCAGCCACACCATCGTGACAGCAACGATGTGATAGCAATTGGATACTAACCTGGATGCGGTCTAAATAGATCAAGGCTATGATATCCTGATAACTTATTTATGCACCGATCATAGAAATTTCAGAGCCAGTTCTCTAGATGATGGATTAATCTAAAGTATGGCTCAATTTCATAGAAGAAATCAAGGGAATGCAGCCTTGTGCACTTACTAAGGAATTCAGGCAATGAATATGAAAAACATGGCATCCAGAGGTTTCTGTAAGTTATGCAACTTCGATGGTCATGGCTATCATCAAAGAAATATTTAAAGCCACAATATCTGCAGCTAAGGTGTTTAGGAAGCATTCTCACATATATGAAAACTTCCAGTCATCATTCACAATGAGTCTCCATTCATTATGTTGCGCATTTTGGAAGATCCTTACCATTAAATCTGTTATTTTCATTAAGCTCGGATATAGAAATGTGGCTTACTCTTGTTTTTGAGGAGATTGTCGAGCTTCATGATGTCACCATTGGAGTTTACTAGAAACCGAGGATCAACGGTTGGAAGATGGTTATGAAATAGTTATGATAAAGGGAGTAGTAAAAAAATGTTTTCCTATTTATCAAGAAAGGGAAGAATGTGCCAGATGTCTTCATGGGAGATTGGAAGTTGTATCCAATAATTGCAAGCTGTTCGGGAAGGATAAATGGAAGATTATCAAATTTTCAAGGAGTGGAAAAAGGCATTCGCAGGAAGGGAATATAGAAAGTTTCTTTTAAAATAAAACAAAAATTGAATTCAAGAAGCAGTTATTAGGCAGTGGCAGGGAAAAATATTAAAAAAAAATCTTTATTTGTAGAAAGGGGATGTTTTTGTTGTTTGGGAATAGGAGAGAACTGGGACAGTTTTATTTTCTTTTCAATTTCAGTTTGCTCTATGTAATAATGAGACTGTGAACTCATATTTTTCATTGGAGAAATGAGGAAAATATTCCTGAGACTGTATTTGTGAATGTTTTCTTTCGGTTACAAATGAACTTTGAGTCTTTGTGATCATTCTTCAATGTTTGTTATGCTATAAAAGACTGTGTGTGCATGGTTATATCTGGAGCTTTGAACTCAGATTAATTCATCTGTTGGAGGGAAAATTGCTGCTCACTCTTTTCCTAGTTCTCACTTGTAGGTGTGAGATAAATAGACTTTGTGTTGTTTGTCTGCATCTACTTCATTTCAAATTAATCTTTCGTAGTTGTAGCTATTATATTTTTCTTTTCTTCTTTCTGGTCAAAAACATACCCTATTCTAATTCATTACACATCATAAAAAGGGAGTTGTACCTTTCCATAATTTAGAAAAAGATTATCAATCTGATGATGATCTCTCCAACTATTTGCATTGTTTGTTCTTCTTTCTGTGCATGCTGAGTCATTTTATATATTTATCTTTGAAGGATAAATTTGTATGCTAACAACAAGTAACTAAGATATTGTTCTACCGCAAGCAATGTTTTCCTACAATAATTTAGTAAATCGGAGAATAGGGAAGACACCATTTGACATTGTGACAAGAATATGTATCTTAGAGGCATTACAGATCTCAACGACATTAGTATGGAGAATAGAAGGAGTGGAGAATTATTTTTTTTTGTAGGATTCATGGAAACATTACATAGTTAGGCTTAGAAACACTTGGAGGACATGAACACAAAGTACAAGGAGCACATGTATGAGAAGAGGAGACATAAGGAATTTTTTGTTGGGGATGAAGTTATGGTATATCTCAGGAAGGAAATATTTTCAGTAGGAACATAAAATAAGATGAAGATGAGGAAGTTTGGACCATGTAAGAATCTTAGGAAGTTTGATTCAAGAAATGCATATGAAATGGAGTTACTTGAGAGACTTTGTATATCACCTATTTTTAATTTTGTAGACATCTATGAGTATCATGAAGGATAATCAAGTGGTAATAACAAAGAAGTTGACCTGAAGGAAGAGTTACCACGTCAACCACTAGATTAGATTGAGTAGATCTTGTACATCAAAATTGGTAGAAGCACTAGGAACACACAATACAAGGAGTACTTGGTA
This sequence comes from Sequoia sempervirens, assembly GCA_007258455.2. Classification (NCBI taxonomy): domain Eukaryota; kingdom Viridiplantae; phylum Streptophyta; class Pinopsida; order Cupressales; family Cupressaceae; genus Sequoia; species Sequoia sempervirens. The sequence continues at coordinate 10,154,100 of VDFB02000009.1, read as the reverse complement.
AAGTGGAAATGTAGACCATTCGAGGATTCATCATGGATTTCTCAAGTTGAGGTGGACCACTTTGGTTTTCCTCTCACCCCTGGAAAGTGAGGGACTCACTTTTCTTCTAATCCTAAGTGTCTGATGCAAGAGCATCCTTGGTTGTAAAGAAATTATGTATCATCAAAAAATATTGTTTACTTTCAATTCAGTTTGTAGCTGTCTTAGCAATTTCTTCCACATTTTACTGCATTATCATTTCTCAACTATTGGAGTAGGATATTGGTTCCACATGAGGTCATCTTCAACATATCTAAATTTTAGGTGATTTGCATTCGTTTTTATCGCTCTCAAAATTTTTCACTATAAATTCTTAGATAAGCTTTCACGACCTAACTAGCTTAGGTTGGTTGTGCAAACCTTTTTGCAAGTGTGCAGAGCTTAAAGTAACATCATACAAAATATTTTAGGTCCTTGGTAAATTTTCGTGGAGATCCACAATACATTCCATTTCTTCATGGGTTATTTTTTCATGTGCTTGGTTGACCTACACATTTGATCTTGCATTGGGGTTGTTACCCCTTGAGGTTGACATAGATCATGATTGAATCTAGAGATTCATAGTTAAGATCATTTGTAATCCATTATAAGGAATTTGAGTCAATAAGATAGATAGTTAGTTACTAGTAGTAAGAAAGTAGACCTGAAGCTCATAATAAAGCCTTGTGCCAATTTTAATATCTTGTAATGCCCTTGCAACAAGCATATGGTTTTGAACAATTCTACATTTTTTAATGGGTTGAATATGTGTTCCACATGAATGATCACATACTTTATGGAAATGAATTGACATGTAGAATTATCCTATAACCCATGAGATTGATTTGGCTAATAGTGCATTATTGAAAATTATGTTGCATTTGTATTTTATGTCTATTGATGTGTAAGGACTAGTGATATTGAAAAATACCTTGGGAAAATTGCTAGATAACAAGGGTCGTGTTATCCTAGGTTAGGTCTACTTGGTTAGATTGACTTTACAACCATGGATGAATATTGAGCATGACTCTCAAGCATGCAATTACACTAGATGATTTTAGTGTGGATTCTGGTTCCTTTTATTGCTCTAAGTTGTATTGTTCATAGGATGATTTGAAATTATGCTCTTTATTTCTCCATGATAGTTGATATGAATTATTACACATTAAATGCATTTAAATAGCAAGGCATAGTAGTGAATTACAGAAATGTGCACCAAATTAACTTATGACGAATTGTGAAAATGATGCATCTTAAAAATGCGTATTTGAATTCTTGATCTTTAATGGTCAATTATATGTGGTATAGGTTCAAACCTGAACAATATAAATTTGATCTTGGATAAAAAGATACACATCTTGAAGTGAAGAATAATCATATGAACATAAATATAAAGATAGATATAATAAAAAAATTATTATTATGATATAAAAATACATGCAAATACAAATCAAATCAAAATATAAAATTTTGTATCAAAATGAAAAATTAATCAAAAATGTCACGGGTGTGCAGATTTCATGACCTCAAAATTGCCCCATTCATAAAGCACTTGGGAAGTGGATGTTGGTGACGTGAACTTTTTGTTGTGGACATTTTAATCTTCCCTGCCACCATTGCATATCTACCATATCTACCGCATTTACTCCATCATTCTTCCTGCTTCTATCTTACTTCTATTTTCTTCTCCAATGTATCTAAATACTTCTCTTAGAGTATTTGGAAGCTTCTTCCATTGTAGGGTTTGTGTTCAGTTTTGTGAAAAGAACAAAAAAGAATACTTTATTTTCTGAATTAAAAAAAAAGGGGGCATATACTCTATTTTGGCGTATGAAAAAAATAGTTTAATGATACTCTATTTTGGAATGAATGTATGAGCAAAAAAAGAGCATGGCAACTCTTTGTTTTCTGAAGGCATTAATATAAAAAGTCCCTGCTGTTTTTAATTCAAAACTTGTTCAATTTTAATGGTATTGCTGAATGTTGTGGTTTATGTTACCTTTCCCCTACAAACTAGTATTAGATCATTTATCTGGAGAAAACAATTCGTCCTAGTAAGGAGTATTGCCCATACAAGCTGCAGTAGTCATTCCAAGTAGCCAAAGTTTGTAGGCATCATAAGAAGGAGCAAAAGGGTTTGTTTGAGGATAAATAAAGATTAAAGGAATATATGAAGTTGTTGTTCAAGCTGATTGGAGGATATTCAATGTAAAAAAATTGTATTTTATTGTTTCATGATTTGCTACCAATGCATAAAGTTGCAGATTACTACTTTCTAAGATTATAGTCAAAGAATCAAAGGTCAAAAAGCTAGTTTTTTGCAATCATACAAAAGGGGTTGCAAGATTGAAGAGATTTGAAAAGAAAAAAGAGGCTGCAATGTTTTTTTTAATTTTGTAAAATCATGGCAGGAACAAGTGGAAACATTGAACAACCCTAGATTCCAATTTTTAATGGAAAAAATTATGAATATTGGAGCATAAAAATGAAAACCCTTTTTTTCTCCCAGGATGTTTGGGATTTGGTTGAAAATGGGTTTCTTGAACCAATAGACCAACAAGCATATCAGACACTTTCACAGGCTGAGAAGGATTTGTTGAAAGAAAACAAGAAGGATGATAAGGCATTGTTTATCATTTAGCAGGCAATGGAGGAATCAATCTTCCCAAAAAATTTAGTTGCCACGGGATCAAAACAAGCATGGGAAAATTTGCAAACAACTTACCAAGACACAGACAAGGTGAAAATAGAAAAAATACAAATTCTTAGAAGAGATTTTGAAAACCTGCAGATGAAGGATTCAAACTCAATAGATTCATTCTTCACTCATGCAATGTCAATAGTAAATAGATGAGATCCTATGGAAACACCATTGAAGATCAAAAGATTGTGGAGAAATTACTTAGAAGCTTATCTACAAAGTTTGATCCTGGTGTAGTAGCCATTTTGGAGGTCAAAGATCTTACTCAACTATCAGTAGATGAATTAATGGGATCACTTTTAGTACATGAACAAAGATTAAACCGATCAGGGTCATCATCATTGGAGAATGCATTCAAGGCTCATCTTTCATTTGGCAGAACAAGAGGAAGATCAAATTACAGTAGAGGCAGAGGACGTTTTACACCAAGAGGAGGAAGAGAAAATACATAATTTGAGAGTAGAAGACCAACATCAAGCCCACATACCCATTCTAAATCAACAAGAGGAAGGGGGAGCATCCATTCTCATAGTCATCATCAAGGAGAAAGGTATGATAAATCCAACATCCACTACCATTATTGCAATAAATTTGGGCATTATGCATTTGAATGTAGAAAGAGGCAATATGACATGAATAAGCAAAAGGAACATTTTACAAATGAAAATCAGCCCAACACTAGTGAACAAAATACCATATTGATAACATGCAATGTAGCACAAGAGAGCTCCAATGAAATATGGTTCTTAGATAGTGGTTGTAGTAATCATATGAGTGGGAGTAAGGAGATATTTGTAACAATGGATGATTCAGTAAAATCAGAAGTAAAATTAGGGAATGATCAATGAGTTTCAGTCATGGGAAAAGGGACAATTAACATAAAAACTAAGCAAGGTGAGCAGAAGCATATTTCTGATGTATACTATGTTCTTGGATTGCAACACAATCTCATAAGAATTGGGAAACTTGTACAAAAAGGATATAGAATATACTTTGAAAATGGTGAATGTGTGATTCTAGATAAAAAACCAAGCAATAGGCTGATTGCAAAAGTTGAGATGACAAAAATAGGATGTTTCCTCTTAGAATCCATTTGAAGTGAACTATTTTTAGAGCCACAAGGATTGCAAAAGGTTGTTGAGTTAGCTTTTAAAGCTTCACACAAAAATGAATCTTGGCTATGGAATTTAAGACTTGGGCATTTAAACTTCAAAGGATTACAACTGTTGCACAAGAAAAGAATGTTATATGGACTGCCACCAATAGAGCCACTTAAGACAACATGTGAGAGTTGCATATTGGCAAAGCAACATAGGAAATCATTTCCATTTGGAGAGTCTTATAGGGAAAATCATCCACTTGAGATAGTGCATTCAGACCTTTGTGGACCTATGCAAACACTATCCATAAGTGGAAAGCTTTATTTCTTGACATTTATTGATGATTTCAGCAGAAAAGTGTGGGTTTATTTCTTGAAATATAAATCAGATGCATTTGATGTTTTTAAGGAGTTCAAGGAAAAATTTGAGAAAGAAAGTGGATACCATATCAAAACATTGAGAACTGATCAAGGTGGAGAGTACATATCTAATGATTTTCAAAAATTTTGCAAAGAAAATGGCATAAGGAAATAATTTACAGCAAGGTATACTCCTTGTTGGTGTGAATAATTGTCTTGTACCTAGCTAATTCATCCACTAGGTAATTAGGGGACATATTCACATGGTTAAGTTTACTTAGGTAAAATATTCTTTCTAGAAGGCTTAGTTGGCTTATCTAGAACTTATCTTATCTAGCTAGGATGCATCATTTCCTAGGTGATTAGGTTGTTGGTTGTCTCATGTCATAGGATCATGACATTTTTCAACATCATATTCTTACCTATCTCTCAACCTTGCCCATATAAGCAAGGCATCTCATGTACATTCGTATTCAAGCTGATTAAGCAATCAATCAATCTTGCATTGTGAAGCAAGCTTTCTTGCCATTCTCTCTCTTGTGGAAGTGGTTTTGGTTGCAACTGATCTTGGGGGTGTTGGGGAGTCACCATCAACTCCTACACTCCTCAACAAAATAGAGTAGCTGAAAGAAAAAATAGAACAATCATGGAAATTGCACGAAGTACGATAAAAGTGAAACATCTACCAAATGATTATTGGGCTGAAGTGGTTGCATGTTCGGTATACATATTGAATAGATGTCCAACAAAAGCAGTGATAAATAAAACACTAGAAGAAGCAAGGAGAAAAAGGAAGAAAAACATAGCACATTTGAGGGTCTTTGGATGTGTAGCATACTCATTGATACCAAAAGAGTTGAGAAATAAACTAGATGATAGAGGAGAGAAGTGTATATTTGTGGGATATAGTGAGCAATCCAAGACATATAAGATATACAATCCTATCACAAAGAAGCTGATAATAAGTCATGATATTGATTTTGTTGAAGAAGAAGCGAGAATCTTCATCTGGAAGCATAGAAAAAACAACTACAGTTGCAGCTAGTGTACCACAAGAAAATGAAGAAAATGAAACTCAAGTTATGCCTACAACACCTTCTAGGGAACCTACCACTCCAAATCCAACTACACCAGCAAGTAATAATAGCAGTGAGTCCTCTAATCCAACACTTGTATCACTAAGATCAAGATCTATAAACACTTCAAATAAGACATGAACTCTAAGGGAGATATATGATGAAATACAAGAGGCTGAAAATGATGATTTATGCTCTAATTTTGCAATTCTTAACACAAGCTGTTCCAATTTATTTTGAAGATGCAATTAAGGATGACAATTGGATTGCAGCCATGGATGATGAGATTCAATCAATTGAAGAGAATCAAACTTGGGATCTAGTAGAGCTTCCTAAAGGAAGGATGTGATTGGAGTTAAATGGGTTTACAAGACAAAGTATAATGCTAATGGAAAAGTAGAGAAACACAAGGCAAGACTTGTATCTAAAGGCTTCACACAACAACCGGGCATAGACTACAATGAAACATTCTCACCTGTGGCAATATTGAATACCATTAGAATGGTCTTATCTATAGGAGCTCAAAACAATTGGAAGGTTTACCAAATGTATGTTAAATCAACATTTTTGAATGGAATTTTAGAAGAAGGTATATAAAATATCCACCTGGTTATGAAGTTTTGGGAGAAGAACATAAGGTATACAAATTGAAAAAGGCACTATATGGTTTGAAACAAGCTCCTAGAGCTTGGTACAACTGAATAGATTCTTATTTTGTGAACAATGGGTTTAACAAGTGTGGCAATGAACCAACTTTGTATGTCAAAGTGAATGATGAAGGAGAAATCTTGATAGTGTGCTTGTATGTAGATGATTTGATATTCATAGGTAACATGTCAACTAACTCATTCAAGGAAGCCATGGAAAGAGAATTTGATATGACTAATTTGGGGCTCATGAGATATTTTCTTGGTATAGAGGTAAGTCAAAAATGACCAAGACATTTTTATTTGTCAAAGAAAGTATGCTAATGATTTGTTGAAGAGATTTAAGATGAAAAATGTAAATTCAACTCCTACACCTATTGCACTGGGTTTAAAACTTAGCAAGGATGACAAAAGTCCTAGTGTTGATGTAACTTTATTCAAAAGATTAGTTGGCAGCCTTATGCATCTAACCACCACAAGACCAAATATCATGTATGGGGTGAGTCTCATTTCTAGATTCATGGACACACCAAAGAAATCACATTGGAAAGATGGAAAAAGAATTTTAAGGTATATAGCTAGAACAAAGAGTTTTGGAGTTCTCTATACATCTTTAGTTGACTACAAACTAATCGGATATACAGATAGTGATTGGGGAGGTAGCATAGATGATAGAAAAAGAACTTCAGGGTATATCTTTCATCTAGGATCAGGAGCTATCTCTTGGGCATCAAAGAAACAACCAATTGTGACACTCTCATTAGCTGAAGAAGAATATGTTGTAGCCACATCAACAGCTTGCTAGGCAGTGTGGATGAGAAGAGTACTTTCATATTTGAAGCATCCACAAGAAGAACCATCATAATTTTTTGTGATAATAATTCAGCAATTGCTTTATCTAAAAATCATTTTTTTCATAAACGGAGCAAGCATATTGATACAAGGTATCATTTTATTCGTGAATTAGTGAACAATGGTGACATACATCTTTAGTTTTGCAGGTCTCAAGAACAACTAGCAGATATCTTTACAAAGTCGCTTTCAAAGAATTTTTTTGAGCATCTCCGAGAAGTACTTGGTATTATAGACATACATGGTAGTGAAGATTAAGGGGGAGTGTTGATGATGTGGAATTTTTGCTGTACACATTTTAATCTTCCCTATCACCACTGCATATCTACCATATCTATCGTATTTACTCCATCATTCTTCTTGCTTGTATCTTCCTTCTATTTTCTTCTCCAATGTATCTAGATACTTCTCTTAGAGTATTTTGGAAGCTTCTTCCATCGTAGGGTTTGTGTTTAGTTTTGTGAAGAGAACAAAAAGAATACTCTATTTTCTGAATTAAAAAAAAGGGGCATATACTCTATTTTGGCATATGAAAAAAATTAGTTTTCTGATACTCTGTTTTGGAATGAATGTATGAGCAGAAAAAGAGCATGGCAACTCTTTGTTTTCTGAAGGCATTAATATAAAAAGTCCCTTCTATTTTTAATTCAAAACTTGTTCTGTTTTAATGGTATTGCTGAATGCTGTGTTTTATGTTACCTTTCTCCTACAGTAGAGATTGGATTTTTTCATAAATAAAATAATTGTTTCAAGATGTATTCTTGTGCAAGCCAACAAGATGTACTAAGATTGTTAAGCAATTCAGAAAACATGCCCTCACATTTTATTTCCAAAAACCTGTTATAAAATCATATTTGGGGGGTGGTTGTAAACAATATAGTATAATATGATAGTTAATTCAAAGCAATGCAGGTGTACACTGAAGATGCCTACATGACCACTCCTCAGTTGGCATAAGAAATTACCATATTTGACTCTATAAATAGAGTCCCCTCCTACACTTCAAAGCATATCAACACAAGCAAGGTTTCAATCTTGCTAAGTTTGTTAAAGGTATATTCTTCTCACATTAATGCTTACTTCACTTTACATATATTCTTCTCATATTGATAGAAATGGTTTTTTATATAAACCATTTGTTTGTAGGTGGTGATAATCTTTGTTTGTGCAGATACAGTTTTGGTTGCATGTGAGCAAAGATGGAGATGAAGAACGGATTGGTGGTGATAGTGATGGTGATAGTGGTGATTGCAGTGATGATGATGAGGGGTGTAGAGGGAGATCCAACATGTAGCCCAGCTAGAATATTTTGCATTGAAGAGGGTGATCTAACATGCAGGCCAGCTGGAAGATTCACTTGCAACTCAGGGAGGTGCTGCAGTAAGTACAACTGGTGTGGGAGCACTGCAGCCTACTATGCAAGGCATAACTGCATTGCTCAGTGCTAGCCTGGTGTGACTTTCCTCATCTACACACCATCTCTTCTAACAATAACCAACCACACCACGCCTCTCCAGAATAATCCCTAGAGGAAGTGTTAAAAATATACAACATGCTAACAGTAAGAGTATCTAGAATAATGCTACATGCTATCTATTGGATTATTTAGAAACTTAGAAATGCAGTAATAGTGAGGCAAAAAATGAATCATGCTAGCTATTGGAGTATTTAGAAATTTAGAATCATATTATACTTTTTTATGCCTTTTGGGTTTTCAAATGTGTCCTGTTTATCAACCACCTTTGCTATTTTGAGAATTTGGATAATATCAATGCTAGAGACGATCCAAATAACTTTTAAAAATAGCAAAAGTGGTCAGTTGTTAAAGGGCAGTATTTCAAACATAAAATAAAAGAATATACGATATAAAATATTATGAGAAAGTGAACATGAAAACTAGTAAGCATTCATAAGTTTAGATTATTAATAAAGTTAGCTAAGTAAATCACATTAAATGTGAATTATAAATGAGAATGATATAATATTTTAAAAAATATATATGGATATGTTTCTAATTATAATATTATCATATTTTTTTCAAATTAATCATAACAATATTTAATATCTTTTCATTCTAAATTAATTACAATATTGTTATTATTAATATTTATTAATCTTAAGATTAGTTGAATGTGTTGTTTCCATATTTAATGGTTTGGTTTTTAACCCTATTTCATATACATTTCTCACTACAACATTATTCAATTAATTTAAATTATAAGATAAAAACATGCTTATATTTAAGTCAAAAAAATAATATTTTCAAACCATATAATTTTTTTTAATCTAAATATAAATAGGTTATAATGGTGAAATGTTTATGTACCCATGCCATTTCTCATTTCATTTTGTGGGTGTCTTGTTAGAATATCTTAAATACAATAACATATTGATAAGTGGTATACTCTTGTGCATTGTTTGGCTTATGTCTTCATTATTCACCTTTATTTACCCATGTTTACACATATTCTCATGTATTTGGCATTCATACATAATATTTTTTTAATATAAAAAATACCCTTTTGTAGATCCTTAAGTGTAGTTATTAAAAATATATATTTTAATATTTTAATTATTATTGTATTTTATTTATTTATTTTTTTAATAAAATTTAGTTATCAACATAAAATATTAGGTTAATTACCATGTCAAGAAAAAATACTAAAACTTATTAATTTTTTTTAAAAAAATATGATACACTAGATAAAAGAATCGATATCAAGAAGGTGGATTTTTTTTATTCTAGATAAATATTTAATATAAAAGTTGACATCAAATAGAAACAACTATGTTTAAATACACACATTTTAATATTTATTTAAAAATTATATTTATCAAAATTGAAAAAAAAATATATCCATCCAGTAAAATTTCAAGTTATAAACACACACAAAGTAATTGAAGAAAAAAAAAACTACTATATAAATATTGATGTCTCATTAACTTCATTTTTTAACATTTTATTAGTAACTAAATGATAGTGCTAATTTAGACAAAAAATAATAATAAATAAATAATTTTTTATTTTTTCATAAAAGTACAAACATAAAATATACTATTAAAAAATACACATTTTCTTGGTTTACATCATTTGAAAATTGAAAACATGTATGCCACCTTTTAGTGATTCAAGTTTATAAGTTGGATCAGTGTTGATTTTTTCCTTTATAAATGTGTGACACAACTTTGTACTTTTTCCCACTTCAATTTTAACATGTGAAACTTTTTGACCTTCCAATATTTCATCTAGGATTTCAGTACTTTTACTAAACTTCAACAATAGATTTTCATTTACTTTCTCAAGCTCTTTTGTGGCTACAATAATTTCAGCTTCAAGCTTCTCACAAAACTAGAGAAAAGAAAAGGAAAGTCCTTATAGAGAAAAAGATCAACTTAGTCAAGTTTTTGAAGCTAACAAATCCAAAAGTTAAAGTGGATAGATAAAGTCAGAATGGATCTCAAGGAAAATTGGATCATGTAAAGCATCTAATCCAATCCAAATCCAATAGTCAAAGAAATTATGGAACCACCTCAAAATAGACCTTCCATCAATGAAAAGTGTCCACTTGCTTCAAAATAGTCTTCAATACCACCACAAAAGGTGTTTAAAATCATTGGTTCCAAACAAACTTAAAATATCACATCCACACTCCATCGTCCACCATCCCAATTTTGGAAAATAAAAAATCTTACATACAAACTACCAAATAATTCATCTACATCATACATCCCACATCAAAATTCAACATTCTGGCACCTAAAATAAAAAAACCCCAAATCCCACAGTCACTGTGTCTTGGACAAAACACTTTATCATAAGGATTCTAATGACACTCTATCACAATGTACACATTTAGATAAAGCCATATCTAGTATCAACAAGGATGGCAATAACATCCATGGGCTATATAAAAATGCTCTTATCTTAGCAAAGCATCTCTTCAAGGTAGGACATTATTGGAAAATTATGATAATAATATCTACATCAACATCACTAGGTGGTTCAACATAGTGGATGATCATTCAAAAAAACAAAAAATGAAAAAAAGTAAAGAAAAATGATTCATCCAATAGTGAAAACCATCATTATGGTGCTTTGAACAAGTACCATGATGAAACTCATTTGTGGACATCATCTGTAAAATTGATTATCTATGTGCACCATTCTAGTTGAGAACATCTTATATCATACATCATTCTATTTTATCCTAACACCGCTATCCATCCAACCCATTCCACTTTCATCCATCTTCCCTACCAACCTTGATCTTGACAAATACTATGGGGATATACTTCAAAACATTCTTTCAGCAAAATATTGATATTGTATTTTCCTTTGATCATATACTATCCCATGTCGTACCATCACCTACATGGCACTATCTGAATAGTTAGCTAGGGTAAAATATTTTCTCCTATTACAAGATAGCCCATGGAAGTAAAATCCCTTGTCTTAGATCTATTTGCATAATATATATCCTTCACATATCCATTTCAATCGCACTAGTCCATTCATCCACTCATAGTGTCCCATACATAGCTAGATACTGGGGGTAGATGATTACATTTTTCTTTAGAATAAATCTTGATATATAACTTCTAGCTCACTTGGAGATCTGGAAAACTTTAAAAAAAATTGCATCCATAAATACAAAAGAAATCAAATATCATAGAAAAACAAACAAACAATTGTTTTAAAGAATTTTCTACCATCCCATGAATAATTTTTTCCATCAACCTCTCCTCCATCACCTAAAATCTATACAATTCTCATCCATCTCATATCACCTACACTTTAGTATAATATCAAACCATCTAACAGATTTTCTTCCTAGCCTTGCTATAAACCTTGATCCATCTTATCTAATAAATCATCATCACGATGTATCCTTCCCAATAATTATGTTCCAATATTAACAACACTATCACTACATTATACTTATCCTTAACAACATTATCACTATCCTCAATCAATGAATCTAGTTAATCAGGTTTAGCTTTGCTAGCAAAAATATCTCAAAAAGGTCTTTGATATCTTTGCACATCCATATCTCTTCATCATTCATTATTACTATTATCATCACTATAAAAAATCTAAGAACATTAAAAAAATTCCAAAAATCCAAAAAAATAACAAATCACAACAACACCCTTTGGCACTTCTCAGGAGGCAAAAATCAAGAAGAAAAATCCCTTCGTGAAAAATTTGGTTTCTTATTTTGAGGATTCTCTGGAGGATAATTCTATTTTCCCTAAAGCCATTGAGGATTCTTATACCTCTTACCCTACCACAGATAGAGAGAATAGACCCAAATTCCCTAGAGATCCCAATCCTGATGACCACTACTTCAAGCCAAACTGGGAATTTCCTAATGTTATTATGGAAATTTCCAAAAGTGGGGCTATTGACTACTTCAGGATCATGAAGAGGGTTTTCATGAGATTAAGGAGCTCAACTTAAAAAATAGGGCTATTAATAGCAAGCTGGATGAGATGGAAGCTAAAGGGCTATCCCAAAATACTACTGGGGCTTTGTGTATTGTGGAAGAGAAGAGGTCGATGGTCGAATTCCTTCAAAGAACTATTGAACGCATGGACAATATGAAGACGGAAAATGAGAATAAGGTTAAACATTTGGAAGGGGAAATTGGCAATATCAGGAAAATTATGAAAACCATCATGGAGCATAGCCATAGGGTTGTGAAACAAAATGCGACTATTTTGAGAACAATTGTGGAGAAGCTGGAAAATACCCATAAGGGGTCACTATTTGTAGAGTTGGAAGATGATAAGGATAAAATTAAGAAAGAGGATTCTAGTCGGTCAAAGAGGACTAGAGCCAACTTGAATAGAAAAGCAGATTCTTTGCCTCAGGAGATCCAAGATTTGATAAAGGTGACCCAGGAGATGTGCAACCTTGAAGCTGAGGTTGTTGAGATTTTAAAGTCCTTAGGTTACCTTTGGTTGTGCTTGGTGCTAGCTTCGTGCTAGTTTTTTGTTGATTCTTGGTTGGTGGTTGCTATCCTTTTTTGCTTTTTCTGTTTCATAGCCTTCTTTTCTTTGGGTACTCTGATGGCTTATTTTTCTCTAGTTTGTAAACTCTGTGGTTTTGGGTCCCTGTTAAACCCATTGTTTCCTTTATCAAAAACAAATCACAAAATAATCTACCATATCCATAATAATTTATCATTGCCTGGACATGACATTAAAGTAGGAAGAAACTAGGCATTGCCTATAAATATCAAGCTTTCAAAAGACTATTGCTAAACTACCCTACTACCTACCTGTATAAAAGTAAAACTGCACCCTTGCAATTTCACATATATATTTGCATCCGCATTAGTGTCCACTCCATTAGCATCTTGAGTAGGCTCATTTTAACCCTTGCATCAGCATTTTCCCCTCTCAGGATGCTCCAATACCCTTTCTAGCGGTCACCCTCGCATGTCAACTTTGCATTAGACTTTGTGCCTGTTCAGTTTGTGTTGTTTTGTAGCATTACATGTCTAGATATTAGCGCATTGCGCGAAAGTTCACGCACTACACTAGTGTATTGCAATGTGCCAATGCTTAGAAGACTGTTTCTGAGCATGTTTTCCACTTGTCAGCTAAGTTTGTTGGTGGAAACTGCCCGGGATTCCCTATAACCACCTGGGAAGCTTCTTTTCCTTCTTTAAAAGTCCTCTTTTCACTTCATTGGAGAACTTCCTCCATTCCTAGATTGAATCTAGCTTTATTCCAATCTCTAGCATTTTACATAGCATCAAACAACTTGTTGTAGTAGCTTCAAGCTATCTCAAGCTCCCCTTATAACACCCTTTACAACTTCATCTCCCTCATTTTTCATTCTTGCAAGTAACTTGGGATCCCATATCCCTCATCTATTACACATTTACTTGGTGATACGGGTTCTCCTCCTCAGGCGAGATTTGCTTTTATCACCTCTTTTGTGATGCAGGTTCTCCTCCTCGAGTGAGGTTTGCTTTTATTACGTGCTTATTTGGTGGTGCGGGTTCTACTCCTGAGCAGATTTTTCTTTTACCACACGCTTTGTTCATCACACTGTTTCTCTCTATCTTCTTGGCTATCTATGGAGGCATGAACACCAAAATGGGGGTTTGATTGAGGCAAACCCCTATACAGCCCCAACATTCTCTATAGATATTACATGTGTAGGTTTTGAAGACATTTGTTGGTGGAGGCTTCATCACTTGCATGATTGTAAGTATTTCCTTCCTTTCTTCTCCTTATCTTTATCATTTACTCTTTACTTAATCTCAGTTCTATCACTTTCTATTATTTTACTATATTCTATGATATTTAGCATTCAGAGTAGAAGTGGTCACTTTAGCCATTTTTTGAGATAAACTCATTTCTAGTCTGTACGAGATGCCATTGCACCTCTAGGACGCCAGCACGCCGCGTTGTCATTTGTATTCTGCATTGATGCCCTCTGGTTGAGAGCTCATTAGTTTGTCCAGAAAATCTATGTGGCTTGCTCTTTTGTATTATGAAACTCTTGCCATTGTTCTATTGAGGTAGTATAGGGCAATTCACCCCATAAGGCTCTATAAGTGAAGAGAACTCATGAGTAGCGAATCCCCGTATATTACACTACCAATCAATTTCCTAACCAAATTTAGCTAGACCTTTATCAAAACTATCATGCCTTAATGGATGCATCCTTCCTACAATAGGCATTATCCAGTTTGAACACATACCATTTGGCAAGAAAATCTAATGGTTCTTGAGTTTTTGGTCAGTGTGCCTTTTTATTATTTGATTTATCATACTACCGCATTACTATGCTACTCAAGTATATATTAGAATGATTAGAGGAGCATGAATGGGGTAGGGTCATGGTTTTCATATGCCATGTTTTGAATGTTCGTGTTGCATTACTATGGCATGTGTTCCTTTTATGTGTTCGAGTAGCTTCTATAATTGGAAAACTTCCTTTGCATATAAGGTCATTAAATACCTTTTTACACTAGGGATATCATGCTAAGAGATCATTTCTCTCAAATATTATGACAAGGTTCTATTATGTCTAATATGAATGAGGACAATCCTTCTTGTTTGCAAAGCCAAGGTCCATATAAAGGATACCCAAGTCACCTTGCTTTTTCATAACTTAGTGTACATATATCCATTTTCCACAATAAGCTTTACAATGATAAAAATCATAAACAAAAAATACAATATCTATCAATCTCATATCCATTGATATCAAACTCTCTCATACCTATCTATTTTATCTCATTCGTTAAACATTCTTTTACAAGATATTGATCAATAACCATCATCATCCTATATTTTCTTCTACCATAATAACCTACAATCGCATATGTATCTTCAAACTCCTCTTTCCCCACCATTCTCCTCAACCCAATCATTACATCATCCTAACCTTTCATATCCTAATCTTACCATTTTATTCACCTATATCACATCTATCCAACCATTTTTGCCTAAAAAATTTCATTATTTTTCCAACCTCTTGAGGGGTGATCCTACCTCCATTTTGTCATTTACTAGGGAAAACTGGGGCATGTCATCACAAAGTCCTTCACACTTTCCTTGAAACTATGGTGTAAAATGCATTATCTCAAAGAGGGAAAAAATGTAGACACCTAAATCTCACTAACACATAATTTCTTCCAAAGCATCATAATTTTCTGTCATCATGTCTCATCAATCCATCTTCTTTATTATTTAATTAAATTAGTATTATTTCACCTTCATCCTAGATAATTAAATAATTTTTAATTATTTAATTACTTAAATTTCAAATATTCCCTCCATTTCTATTTTAATAATTTTGAATTATTTAGTTAAATTACCTATTTCACCACATTTCCTTTATCAATTAAATAGTTTTTAGTATTTAATTAATTTACTAATATATTCCCCTCTTGTGAATTGATTAAATAATTTATTTCAACATTTCCCAAATCATGTTAATTAAATAATTATTTATAATTTTATTTAATTAAAAATAATTATTCTTCTCAACATTATCCTCTTCTAAAATAAATAAAATTATTTATTTTATTTATTTCTCCTTTGCACATGAAATAAATAAATAAATATTTAATTATTTAGTAATTACCATGCATTTCCACCTCACCAGTTAACTCGCACTCACTTCAAGTTCACTCAATCAATTCAATCCTCTAATCAATCAATTTTGTTTCACAAATAGTTAGCTACACCTATCTCTTCAATTAAGTCTCTTAACTGACCCATGTGATCAGTTAGCTCAAATCAAGAAGTCAGTTAACTTCTCATCAATTCCTCTTAAACAATATTAGTCATTGATCTTTTCAGCCTCACATTCGATCTCAACCATTGATCGATATCATCTGAAATCTATAAATTCAACAATCATTCATCTATTCTCTCTCTCTCACTCATTGCAAGAAATCTATAAGAATATTATCTTAAGTTCTGTGTTCTAAAAATCCGAGATCAATCACCATTACACATTTTTCCAAGGTGTAAATAAGGGAACAATGGAGTTAAACAAGGTTGTTGTGTAAGGAATTTTATGTGTAGGTTTGTTGTATTTCTTGTTATGCAACTTTTTGATGCTCTATTGGTGTGATTTATGAGTTTGATTGTGATTTTTCTTTATTTACGATTATTATTCACTTTTAGAGTCATTTTTCTGGTCATATAGTACTAATATTACTGATGATTATAATTACCTAGAGAATTATTTGGAAAATTTGTCTTGATTATTATTAATATTATTTTCTAGACTTGGTAAATTCTTGATATTTCTATTGTAAATAGCTAAAATTTAATGATACCTTCTAAGTAGTTTTATTAAATAAGTTATTTAATTTGTGTACCTTCCTAGTGATTCTTTTGATACAATTCTAATATGGGAATCATTACTGTTGTCATAATACTATAAGCAATATTATTGATTATGACAATTATTATAAAATATTGTCATTAGTTTACAATGCTATAGTCACTACTTTGTGTATAGACTAGTCTCTTGAATTTGATAGTTAGAGAATGGAATAGTAAAGGTTTTATTGATAATTGACTAATGAAGTCTTTTGAAAACAATACTTGGAAAAAGTAGAAGCACAAGTGTATTGCTTAGGAGGGAATCAATATTTGATCTTTAAAAGAGATTAGTTGGAATACTTGGGTGTATGTTATAACTAGAGTTACTATATGGTTAGTATGGGAGTGACTACATTTAGTGATGATTTTGAGATGATCTTTGCTCGATGTTTGTATAGTAATCTTACATTTTCAAAATAATAAATAATCTATCTCTTGACTTTGTGTAAGAAGGTTCATTTGTTAGTGGATCCTATATGTAATTCATAATTTTTGCACCTTTCTTGGAAATACGTAATTTTTATTTGTAGGGTTATTTGTTGGTTGTACATGAGGGTTTTATGCATCATCTAGTAGCTTAATAATTCTTGGATGATCCTATATGTGTGCTTAGTGATGATATTGCTCTTAAATTATTTGTTCCCCTATTATATTATGGACCAGTGACTTTGGATTATGGTTAAATTATAGTCAAAATATTGTGAGAATTTGAACCTAGTTGATATGCTATTATTGACCAAACACATATGTGTTGGTTCAAGTCCAGCAAAGTAAAATACAAATATTTTGAGCTAATTACATAGGAAAGGCCATCTTGTATGAGACCTTGAGGCATAGGTTTTGCCCCCTTATGCCTTAGTATTCAAAAAAATTCGTCAAAAATTATTATACTTATTTTATTTGATGAAGGAATAATTGTGTATCTAGTTGTATAGACATCTTGTAGGTACATGTTATTGGAAACAAGTGGATTTCTAATATCATTATGAGGAAATGCAAGGAGAACTATGGTAAGAGATGGTTGTTTAATCTTCCTTCTTAATTTCTTAAAGATTGGTGGAATCTTGTGGTGATATCTTATAGTTAAGAGATGTATTTTAGTTTTGTTCTTGGAATACTCAATGTTGATTAAATAAATGAAACATTATGTTATATCAAATTAAAAAACATAAAGATTTATTATTTTAAACTAATCCATGGGCATTCTCTCTAGCTTGAATTAATTTATTTGATATGAGACATGAATATGTTTGGAAAGCATCAGTGGAATTTAATTATTCTTTCAAAAGGATGTAATTTTCTAACTTATGTATATTTCTCTATTTGGAATTTAATAAATCAACTAAATTATTTAACTAAATGTTAAGAGGTAATTTGATAATTTTATAGTTATTATTGAAATTTTCTAACAAAGTAAGTGCTCTAAAAAAAATGGTAGGTTGTTCAAGAATTGTGGATTGTATTGGTGATTAGTACTATGTCCCTAATTTAGTATTTTAGGGCACTAGCCCTAATCAAGATATAGCAACAAATCACACAAATATGTATCGAGTAAACTTATAATAACTATTGAAAATAATGAGTGAAGACAATTCATATTTGAAGTTTTGAACTTTAAGAATCAATTTTGTTTGACACAAGATTAAACTCAAACACTATAAAATTGATTCTAAATAAAAATATGCAAATTTTGAAGAGAAAAATAAAATATGAACATAAGTATAAATATAATATAATAAATAAATAATAATCTAATTGAATCAATATAAATATAAATATATTGAAAATTAAAAAAACAAATCCATTAAATGGTGTATAATTATATTACAACTAAATAAGAAACTACATGAATTTAGCAAGTTGGAGGATTACAAATATATACGTCAATGTGGTCACATTCATGAGAAGTGGAGCTTGACTTTTTCACAAATAATAATAACGTGTTTCAATAGGTGTTCTCCTGTGAGCCAACAGAATGTATTCTGACGAAGCTTTTCATAAATAATAACATTGTCTCACTAGGTAACAGAAGATATCTGACAAATATTTGTACGAAAATCCCTTCTTCTTCAATTCAGAAGAGATGCCTTCAACTTTTCTTCCCAAAAACGTGCAATAAAAGAGGCTCGCATTACCCTTTTTGCTCTTTGGTGGGCAGCTATACAGACAATTCATGTCACCTCTTTCCACGTTAATTCATGGACAAGATAATTCAAAGCGATGCATTCCCAATGGCAGACATCTCAAACACTATTATAAGCTTGCATTCATTACCCAGTTCACTTACGAAATCACCACATTTTGAACTATAAATAGACTTCCCTCCTGCGCTTCAAAGTAATCTTGTTAAGTTTCTTAGTCTAATGCTTAGTTCAGTTTACGTATGTTCTTCTCATATTGCTTAGAAATAGTTCTTATATAAACCATTTTTCTGTGTTTCTCCAACAAGGAATGAACTGCGAATATAATGGACAGCTCAGCGCTTAAGAAATTGACTAAAGCTTTTCTCCTCCTTTGCGTTATTTGTATCGTCAATGGCCGCAATCTCTTAGCACATACTGCAAATACTGCTAAGCTCATCCCAAGCGCGGAGAGGATACAGTCACCATGCCCATCAAAACCTAGCTGCGGCGGTGACATTCCAGACAAAAGATGCTGCCCACACAAGGAGGAGGCATATACTTCTGTGCGCCCATGATCTCCTTCTGCTGCTTTCTATTTTTCTTATCAGATGTATTTTTGGTTTAAACAATGCACTCAAGCTTTGATTCGTTTAGTGGATCATTGGAGATCATGTTAATAGGACCTTAAACAACACATTCAAGCTTTGGCTCTTTTAGATGGATCGCTTGAAGTCGTACTAATAAATGAACTTATTGAAAAAGCTAATCTAATTTCAGATGAATCATCTAAACAAACAAAAACTTAAAATGTAAACTTAAAATGTATTGTTTAAACTCTTAAATGTATAATTATCTTTCTGATTTTGTTTCCTCTCCTTATTTTAAACACTATGCAAATAACAGTGGTTAAATATTAATTTTTGCTCTTCATCAATAAAAATCTGTGGTTTTACTAAGGGCTTTTTTCTATTATTTAGAATGGTCGAACTTTTTCATTTTTAACCGTACACAAATAAATATTAATCTTTATTATTTAAAAATTGAATATTATTGGTGGCAAATGAAGGAAAAGTAAATATTGAATTTGTTAGAGACAAAAAAACACCACTAAGCTATTATATGCATCTTTGACTATCGCAATGCTATTTTGACTATCACATTTCAAAACTTATAAATTCAACTGAGATTCAATCGATTTATGCATTTCTTGCTTTTGTCATTAAGTTTCTTTTGCTTTTAATCTACATCTGTGCAGATACTAAACAACTTTACAAAATCATCCTAAAAAGTTATATAAATCTTGGACAATTTTGATCTATTGTGTTAATTTTCTCGGAAAATTTATATCTATTTTTGGGAGAATTTTTTTGAGCAAATTTGTGTATGTTTTGGTAGGCAACGTACAATTTGATTTATAAAATAACATTTCATCTAATAAATTGTCAATTGAATTCAAAGAAATAAAATAATGTGAATGACAAAATATGTTAATAATAAAACATATATATTATGTCATTCCCATAAATTTTGCATGAGAACATGCAACACAACCAACAATTTTTCTTTGAATAACATGTAAAACACTTGTAATATTTTTTTTTATACATTAATTAAGTAATTTGTCTCTCAAAATGCTTATGGCATAACGACAACCCATACTTTTCATGGTATTCACATAAGTAATATTGTTCGCCTCTAGAGTTTGGGCCTATATTAATCATATGGCCACTAGGATTGACATTATTTGAGCATATAATTTAATACCATTATTAAATCTAATATTATAGTTAATACCAAATATAAGTCTTATCAATGTTGCCACTACCATTATCTAACAACATAACATAGGATCTTAATCTCAACTTTCCTATCTTATACTACTAGATTCGGGTATCTTTGATCACCTTGATAAGTGTTGCATCTATCCTTGCATTCAAATACTTGAATGTGTGAGAAGAAAGTTTAATAGAAGTTTAGATCTCATAATAATTTTTTATTCCATTTTAGTCTCTCATAGGAATATCCCATTGTTGGTGATATACCTAGACCTTCTATTTTCTAAGATACACAAATTCAATTGAAGAGAAATATTCCATATCTTCATCAAGAGGTATTGATACAATGAATATTAAGACTATTATTAATCAATCAGCTAAACTATAAAAAAAATGTTACCGATTATTCATCTTTCAAACATAATAAAAGAGCATTATTACTTAAACTTGCATTATATATTAACAATGATATTGCCCTCATTCAATCCTTAAATTAACGATGTTCCCAATCCTAAATTAGGTATTATTAATATTATCATTAGTTCATTAATGCTTAATACATAATTAATAAGATCATTATTTATTCTCGAACTCACAGGTTTTATTTAGTTATTTATTTATTATAAGAACATAATATTTGTTCATCCTTTATCCAAAAGCTTATAAATAAACAAAATAAGTAATAATGACATTGTTGTTTAATCACCATATAATTATTAATAGTACTATTATTATCATCTAAAATACTCAAATTTATAAAATTGTTATCATTGAGCCCACTAATAGTTATACCTTAATTATTTATAAACAATATTTATATTATTCTTTTTTTTTTTTAAATACCATTATTTAAACTGACACTAATAATTTTGTTTAAAGCCCACTAGTTAGATTGAATTAAAATAAATTACAAAAAAAATAATCGCTTTTTCCTTTTTGAGTTGAGGGTCAATTCAATTTATATTTTCTAAAATTTAAATTTAGCAAGAATGAATAAAAACTTATTAGTAAAAGTTTTCTTAATTTAAATTTTGCAAGAATGAATAGAAAATTATTTGTAAAAGTTTCCTTAAATGACTTAAGTTGTTACTTAAAAAGAAAGCCTAAATTCATGGAACCCACCAAAGATTTCATGGACTAATTAGTGAGACTAACTACCAAATTCCTAAATTAAAGTTAACTGTTTGTGCACCAAATCTTAGCCATTGGATTAAATAATTTGAGCCCTTGGATCTTAGGGAAACTCCATGTTACCCTAAATCTTAAGGATAAACTTTTAACCCATTTACCTCTTCTTCTTTTTCACTTGCTTCATTTTGTTTGTAGGTTTTGAAGGATGAATATGGTAAGTCTCCAATCAAGTTGAAAATGTTTTCCTTCCATTTTGTGCTACAGGGTTTGCAAGAAGAGGATTTAATTGTTATGTGATTGAATTAGTCTTTCATCTCTTCTTCAGATCTTTTATCAATTTCTCCATTATTTCTTCTCTAAGATTGTATCTTATTTTCCCTTCTTTTAATTTGTAACCCAATATTGTATTTTATGAATTCAACATATTGTTGTATGCATTACATTCACAATATATTTATTTGAATTATTAGTGTCTGGAGGATTTAGACTAGGATTTTAGGGGGTTGTATTTTTATTTTCTTTTTCTTTTATGGAGTCAGATAACTCCTAGACAAAACTCACTTGTACACATACAAAAATGCATGAAAACATACATAACAACATACATGATACATAACATGAAGAGATGACTTAGTGCAGGGTACACCAGACAAATGATAGAAGTGATAGAATGGACAACGGAAGGAAACGTCACAATGACGAAAGTGAGGACGTCTCCCATTGTCAAATTACACTGGTATTTTTTTTCCTTGTGCGAGAAGATATCCATTACATGTGGGTAGTTGGAAGGGAAGTGATGTGATTAAGACATGTGGTTTAAATTGTAACAAGTACTATTCTTGGAAAACACTCTATTTTTTTGGTTTTCACATTTTGTAGGTTGAAATTGAAATGTTGGAGAACAAGGGTGCATTGTAGGCAAGGGAGATGACCAACCGACTTGCGGTGTGGGATTTCTAACTAATTGTATATAATGGTGTATTTTTTTGTGTATGGTTTCATGCATTTTTGTATCTATATAGTTGCATTATTGTTGTGGGTTGCAGGTTTCTCAGTGTTTTGAGAACCTGGAATCTTAGAAAATAATATGAATGTCTTCAAAATATTTTTTTATTAAAACTGTAGGAATGTAATGAAATACAAGCTATTTTATAAACACCCATTATTTTCCAACAACCATTAACACTCTGTGTATTTTTCTCTTTGATTCTGCAGGTTGAAAGTGAAAGGTTGGAGAGCAAGGGGAGACTTAAAAAACATCTTAAGTGAGTTGAGGAGTTTCTAATAATTTGGGTTGTTAGTTGTAAAGGGGTTTAAAACATTATGAGGGTTTTTCTTTGTAAATTGTTTTCAAACTTTAAATGGGTTGTGGGTTTAGTAAAGCCCAGTGTTTTGCATTTTAGAATTTTATAAAAGAATATGAATGTCTTTAAAAGCTTTAGTTATTTACACCTTAAGAATGTAACGAAAGGAATTGTTTTATAAACACCCATTATTTTCCAAAAAGCATTAATAGCTTGTGTTTCACCACTTTCAACAAGTTTACTCATTATCGACAATAATGTCAAGAAATTTGTGTTCTTCCTACTTGTAATCCAAATGTACACATGCAGGATTAGAAACCACAAGGGTTTGGGTTTGTTGCAATGTGGGTTGTAGATTTATAAACACCTAGTGTTTTCCATTTCATTTTATTGCACATCTTTCAAACTAAAAGCATTACTTCACATTACATAACTAATAAGTAGATGGTCATAGATAGATGAAAAATTTTAAATTACAATATATATTTTTTATTGTTGGAAAAATGAGGACAGACAACTGAGGGGGGGGTGAATCAGTTGTCACAAAATATTTAAAATTTTCAAACTTTACTTAACTTAATCTCAGATATGATGAATGAACAATAAACCATAAACAATCAACATATTAGAAACACAGAGAACACCAAGAATTTTACATGGAAACCCTATTAGAAGAAAAACCATGGTGGATGTTAGTCCACAATATTATAACCTATTAAAAGTATAATGAGAAATAATGGGAATGCACATGCATTCAGGCACACTACCTAGAGCTCATTGCTCAAATACAAGAGGGATCACTGTCCAACAATACACAACAATATGGATTAGATCCACAGAGTATGAACTAAGAATATAGTTTCTTCACAAGCCTGATTACAGTTCTAGTAAAGCACATAAAACCTTCTTCACACTTTTCCCAAACTTCTTCTCACTCCACTCTGTAATCGAATGCTTAGGACACTATTCACACATGTGTAATTTCACATACATTCACTCTTATGCACACACTAACTTTGGTCAAAAAATAGCTCTTATGTATCCACAACATGAAATTACATCAACAACTTAGTTGGCCAGAAATATAAAACATATTTTCAATGTTGGCCCAAATTTACAAATAAATTTTGAATGTGGATCAAACACCATTGGCCAATACCATGATTCAACCTAAAACAATATCCTCAAGCATGCCAAACATTCAATTTTAAATCTTCAAGGATCCACAACATGCTACAACCAACATGTTGGCCAAGAACACAAAAACTGAACATACTAAGAAAAATCTTCAACCACGAGCACACTGATGAACATAGAAGTACAAGAATAGAGAATGATGTAGAAGCATCCACGAGCAACAAAAACTAATAGATAAATATCCACAGCAATAGAAATTATCAAAAACACATAAACTTCAATTAGGAACATTGACATAACCCATATAAATTCGATCAAATCTTCACGCAGAATCCTGAAACTTCTGGTAGATGAACTAGATACACTCAACAGAAAACCCTTTAATCCATAGCAACTGATCCTCAATGTATAGAACAAGACACCTTCATGACCTTCATAGTTCCACTGGCAACTTATAATACTTTCTTTTACAATTTTCTCAATATCTTTGACATATACAACCTTCAATACAATAAATGCTAATAGTGTTGACATCAATGACAACAACATATCAGCAACACAATCACAACATCAAACAATCTCCCCCTTTGGAATTGATGGCAACACATGATGTGAAAAACACCATCAACCCAACTCTCAATCAACACTTACTCCCCCTTAGATTCTGAATCTTCTTCCTTAACCTCTTCTACATGATCTTCTCCCCACATAACTCTTCACTCTAGGTAAGCAATATTTTTTCACATTACTCTTCTCCCCTTTTGACATCAATGGAAAAGATAAGCATTATCTTCCCACATACAAGCTCTGAACCACATATCTACACATTTGACTACTCCCCCTGAGTAGCAACCACAAAAAAATCAATCTGGATCAGGAAATATCTATGAAGCACGCAGATTGATGCAAGAAAATGCATCTTTGTTTATATCAGGAGGGGTAATCACCCCTAGCATCCCTCTAAGATACTCAAAAGCATCCTTCAGCAATGACTTAGTGAAAATGTCTGCAATCTGCCCTTTGGTAGGTACATACTCCAATCTGACTTCTTTCTCACTTACTTTTTCCCTCAAGAAGTAAAACTTGGTTGATATATGCTTGGTCTTAGAGTGTAGTGCCAGATTCTTTGATATGTTTATTGCACTTGAGTTGTCATGGTATATGGCAATAGGTTCATCATATACTACTCTGATATCTTTCAACATATTTTTCATCCACATCACTTGAGTACAGTTGTTTGCAACAACAATATACTCTGCCTTAGTAGTAGATAGAGAAATGAAATTTTGCTTTTTTCTCAACCAAGACACCAATTTCTTTCCTAGGAAAATGACACCACCACTAGTACTCTTCATGTCATCTACATCTCCTACCTAATCTGCATTCAAATTAATATCATCATCCTTAGGATACCAAAGTCCAAAATCAACTATTCCTTTAAGATATCTGAAGATTTTCTTTACAATAGTCACATGAGACTCTTTTGGATCAGCTTGAAGTCTAGCAACCATACATACAACATTCATAATGTTTGGTCTGATCTGAGTTAAGTAGAGCAATCTACCAATCATTGACCTATATCTTGTTTGATTTTCCTTAGGAGAATCATCATTTTGTGTTAATTGCATCTGGTTACCATGGGGGTATCAACAGGTTTTGAGTCTTCCATACCAAACTTCTTTAGCAGTTGTCTCACATATTTTGAAGTTGAGATATGAAGATCCCCTTGTCTAACTGAGTGACTTGCAATCCAAGAAATAACTTCATCTCTCCAATCATACTCATCTAAAATCATTTTGTATTTCATTAGAAACCCTCATACATAGATTATCATCTCCTCCAAAAATAATGTCATCAACAAAGACCTCAATAATTAACTCTTTATCATAATCCAATTTGAAATATAGGTTGTTTTCAGCAGTACCTTTATTGAATCCAAGCTTTAATAAGTATTTGTCTAGTCTAGCATACCAGGCTTTGGGGGCTTGCTTGAGTCCATATAGAGCTTTCTACAATTGAAAAACCATATTTTTCTTCTTAGTCAGTTGAAATCCATTTGGTTATTCAATATATATTGGGTATGTGCGGGATCATCATGGAAAAAACAGGCTCTTAAGTGGCAAAAAATTCAAAAAAATTAGAGTTAGGAAACTTGACATAAAAATTTGAATAAGTTATCTATATTATTTATAAAATATGTAAGAATAAAATTTGTAGCAAATTGAATGTAGTTTCTAGAATAATAGGTCTATTTTAAAAAAATCAAAATCTATTTGGTGAAAATTTGAAATTTCAATGCAGTAGTACTTAAACTTCAGGGAAAAAATAAGAAGTAGGTGTTTGTCTGACCACCCTAACTACAATAAAATGATAATATTTTTCTATAAGATTTTAGATATAAGTAGAGGACTCATGTCCAGATGTGATGTATATTTTTTGTAATTTTTTTCCAAGTAAATAATTAATTATGAAATTTTTATTACAACTTTTAAAAAATATAAAAACTTGTATGTCTGACCACCTTAACTTGGTCAAAACTTCATGAAATTCAATTTTTTTTTTAATCCTATAGTATGTGAAGCATAGAATGTGACGCATGTTTCAAATTCAAAAAATGTGATACCATTTGAAAGCTATAGATTTTTTTCAATACGCCTATCAATCAAGACCTTAGTTAAAATAGAAAATGAATAATGATTATTTATTAAATTCAAAGTAAAACATAATTTATATTCAATGGAAAGTTGAGAATCTCCTTTAAAAACCCTTTTAATTTCATCAATTTTGGGTAAAAAAGGTCGCTAGCCACATACCCTACACACACCCATCATATCGCCACTTTTTGGCCCATCATGATCTTGCACATACCCTACAACTTCTTCTAGCTCACCATTCAAAAAATCTAACTTCACATCCATTTGATAGACTTTGCAGTTCTTATATGCAACATAAGCAAGAAATAACCTTAAAGCTTCAATTCTGGCAACAGGGGAAAATGTTTCTTCAAAATCAATACCTTCCATTTGTGAATACCCTTTACATACTAGTCTTGCTTTATTTCGGACCACTTCACCTTGTTCATTCAACTTATTTCGAAAGACCCATTTAGTACCAATCAAATTCTTATCTTTAGGTTTGGGAACAAGTACCCATGTATTATTCTTTTCAATCTGCATTAATTCTTCCTTCATAGCTTCCATCTAGTGTTCATCATTGCAAGCTTCATTGATATCTTTAGGTTCAATCTTGGATATCAGGCAACACTCTTATGCAATCTTCCTTCTAGTTTGCACACCTTTATTCTTATCTCCTATAATTTTATTTTCAGAATGATTTAGCTTTACATACCTTAGAGTTTTAGGATTCTCTTGAACTTTTGATTCTTCTTATCTTTATTCTACACTTCCACTTGTCTCTACTTCCTAACTATCTTGATTTACCAGAACAAATTGAAGTTGTCTTACTGGAACATATGGCACAATTTGAAGTTAATTTTGTGTATGAACATTCTTCCTTTTGTTTTTATCATCTTCATCTGAATCATATCCACAATGTCTAGATGATCTAGTAGAATCCTCATCAACTCTAACATTTGCACTCTCAACCATTTTTCTTAATCTTCTGTTATAGCACCCATAGGCCTTACTTCTAGTAGAGTAGCCTAGAAATATTCCTTCATCACTTCTTGCATAAAACTTTCCTATATCATCATCTCTCTTGATATAACACTTGCTTCCAAAGATCTTGAAATATTTAATAGTAGGCTTATAACCAAACCATAATTCAAAAGGACTCTTACCAAAATTATCATTTACATTTACACAGTTTAATGTGTACACAACAGTGCTTACAAATTCACTCTAGTAGATGTGAGGAACATTTCCTTCAATCATCATTGTTCTAGCAACATCCAAAATTATTTTGTTCTTCCTCTCTACAACTCCATTCTGTTGAGGGGTTTGGGGAGCAGATAATTGTCTTCTAATTCCATGCTCTTCACAAAAAGAATTAAATTCCCTAGAGGTGAACTCAACACCTCTGTTTGACCTTAAGCATTTTATTTTCAGACCTTTCTCATTCTCTACCATAGCTTTGAAACTTTTGAACTTTTCTAATGCTTCACATTTTTCTCTTAAGAAAGCAACCCATATCATTCTAGAGTAATCATCAATAAGCAGCATAAAGCACCTTTCACCATGGATACTTTTGACTCTGAATGAACCACATAGATCGGTATGTACAAGCTCCAATAATCCATTTGAATGATGTTGTTTGCTCTGAAAAGAAACTCTAGTCTATTTTCCCATGTAACACTCCTTGCAAATTGTGCTAGCAAGCTTCACTAGCTTAGGTAGATCTCTTACTACTTGAGTGGAACTAATTTTGACAATGTTATCAAAATTCACATGACATAGCCTTCTATTCCATAACCATCTTTCATCTATTTGGGCAATTAAACAACTTTCACTAGCAACATTTAGGTGAAAAATATTACCTTTTGTCTATTTACCTGAAGCAATTACATTTCTAGAGCTTCCAAATATCCTGCATCTTCCATCTTTGAAGTAAATATCATAACCCTTGTCCACCATCCATCCAACACTTAATAGGTTGTGTTTCAAGTATTCAACATAAAGAACATCATCAGTGTTATTCTTACCCCCAAGACAAATAGATCCTCTGCCATAAATCACACACGTATTGTTATCTCCAAATCTTACAACCCCACCGTCATACTTCTCTAGACTTACAAATTTGCTTTTGTCACCAGTCATATGATGTGAGCATCCGCTATCAATGACCCACTCAACCTTTTCTTCAATTCAGGCTGCAAGAGCTTTCTCAACTTTAGTAGATTTAGTAGCCACAAGACTATTTTCCTTGATAGCAATGAAAACCCAATCATCTTCATTTCCATTTTCTTTATCAGACTCTTCATCAGTCACACCTTCTTCAGCAAAATAACATTTCTTTTAGAATCTAGATTTGTAAGGCTTAGATCTAGGGACTCTTTTAGAACACCTTGATGCAAAATGACCTATTTTACTACAAGAAAAACATTTGATAGGAAGCTTTGATTTATACTTACCTTTTCCTCTACCTTCTTTCTTTACAATCAGTCCTTCCTGGAACTCTTCTACTTCTCTTTCTTCATCTTCAAGTTATTTCATTTCCTCCTCATAATTGAATGTCTTTCTGGAACTCTCTCCCAGATTATATCTTTTCTTGTTTCTTCTAGATATAGTAGCCTTGAATGCAGTCTTAGTCTTAGGAACAGAATCACCAAATTCGCTCAACTCAAAGGCAACAAGTTTACCAATCAGTGTATCTCTTGTCACATTTGTCAATGATTTGGTTTCCTTAATAACACGAGCCCTTGCTTTGTAGGAGGGAGGCAATGATCTAAGCACCTTAGTCACAATTTCTTCCTCGTCAAGGATACCACCAACACATCTAATAACCATCACTAGTTCATTTACTGTCTGCATAAAAGAAGAAATATTTTCATCTTCACCCATTTTCAGATTTCCATGCTTTCCTTTCAAACTCTATAGGCTAGCCATCTTCTCATGTACATCTCCTTCATACAAAGTTTCTAGCTTTGTCCACATCTCATGAGTTGTCTTCAGACCTAACACATTTTTCATTTTTGAATCTGTTAGAGCACTTAGCAAAGGTTCCATAGTCCAGACATTATTCTCAACCTCTTTAATCTCATCGGCAGTGGAAGGAACATTTTGAGGAATAACATATTGATTCTTTGTAATTTCACAAAAGGGTTCACCAATACACTTCAAATGACACTCCATCCTAGCTTTCCATAATGAGTAATTTGTTTCATCAAATCTAGGACTATCCTTCTTGTATGATGCCATCTCAGATCACCTCAAGCTTTTAAAATTCTTTAGAGGAAACTGCTTTGATACCAATTGTTGGAGAAACAAGGATAGACAACTGAGAGGGGGGACGAATCAGTAGTCACCGAATATTTAAACTTTTCAAACTTTACTTAACTTATTCTTAGATCTGATGAATCAACAATAAACCATAAACACTCAACACATCAAAAACATAGAGAACACCAAGATTTTTATGTCGAAACCTTATTACGAGAAAAACCATAGTGGATGTTAGTCCAGAATATTATACCTTGTTAAAAGTATAATGAGAAATAATAGGAATGCACATGCATTTAGGCACACTACCTAGAGCTCACTGCTCAAATATAAGAGGGCTCACTACCCAATAATGCACAACAATATGTATTAGATCCATAGAGTATGAACTGAGAAAATAGCTTCTTCATAACCCTAATTATAGTTCCAGTTAAGCACAAAAATCCTTCTTCACACTTCACTTGAACTTCTTCTCACTCTGCTCTACAACTGAATGATTAGGACACTATTCACACATCTACACTTTCTCTGGCATACATTCACTCTTATGTATACACTAACTTCACTCAAACAATCGCTCTTATATATCCACAACATGAAATTACATCAACAACTTAGTCGGCCATAAATATTAAACATATTTTCAATGTCGGCCCAAATTTACAAATAAATTTTCAATTTGGATCAAACACCATCAGCCTATACCATGATGTGACCCAAAAAAATATCCTTCAGCATACAAAACATTCAATTTTAAATCTTCAATGATTTGCGACATGCTACAACCACCATGTCAGCCAAGAACACAAAAACTGAACATACCGAGAAAAATCTTCAACCATGAGCATAGCGATCAATGTAGACACACAACAAGAATAGAGAATGGTCTAGAAGCATCCACGAGCAACAAGAAATAATAGAGAAATATCCACAACAACATAAATTATCAGGAACACATAAACTTCAATCAAGAACACTAACAGAACACACAAAAATATTGTAAGAACACAACTGTTCATAGCATGATCAAATCTTCATGTAGACTTCTGAAACTTCTGGTAGATGAACTAGATATACTAAAAAAAAAACCCTTTAATGTACAACAACTGATCTTCAATGTACAGAACAATACACCTTCATGAAATTCACTTTCCACTGGGAACTTCTAATACTTTTACAATTTTCTCAATATCCTCGACACATACAACCTTCAATAGAATAAATGCTAATAGTGTTGAAATCAATGACAACAACATATCAGGAACACAATCACAACATCCAACATTTACATAGTTAACCTAAAAGTATTTATGTAGTTACTTCACATTGCATTGGTAATAACTACACCCACAACTATAGGGAACTCCACTTGCACAACCAAGTATTATTCTGAAATATATTTGTAGATGCATAAAAATGTCCTCTTAATCATTTTTATCCATTGCATAATCATATCTCCATAAAACCATTAAAATATTATAAGCATTTATAAGCATTTACTCATAACCATAATCCATTTACATAAATCATTTCATTTATCCATTATTTATCCAAATGCATATTTCATTAATTAATTTCATAAATATTTATCATTTCATTAATCATTAACATATTCATAAATCATTTCATATTCATCCATTTACATAAATCATTTCACTTTGAATATTTGCATGATTATTCATTTGCATTAATCATTAAAATGCATCCATATTTCATTAAATAAATTAAAATTCATAAATCAATTCCATGAAATTAGCTTAAAGTTGCACATTAAACTCATCAATCAATTTCCATGGAATTAGCTCAAAATTGCACAATTTGAGCTTCCAAACATGAATCATGGCATAAATCACTCCACTCATTTCTCATTTCTTATTTTCACATTATGCATTCATCTATAAAAACCTCCTCATTCTCACTTTTTGGGGATACATAATTTGATGCACATTTGGATACACATTTTGATTTAAAAATTCAATTTCAATCTTTCTTCCACTCATCACAGCTTCTTGTTGCACTTGTGCTCATAAAAATATGAGAGCATCAAATGCATAAATCAAGAATCGTGGTGAAATAGGAAAACAATGGAGCTGATTTTCCTTTGAATGCATTTATTTTAGTTTTGCATAGTTTAGTTTGCATTTTGCATTTGTATTCATTTGGAAAGGCTTTATTGATGATATGCTGAAATTGTCATTTGAATTTATAGATTAAATCATTTAGCTTCTTCAGTTTTCAGCATTAAAACAATATTAATTTCCTCATTCTAGAGTGATAATTGTAGCTGCCAATTGTATTTTTTTGTCATGGCATTCCATGAGAGCATATGTGTTTGAGGTATCTTTCAAAACTGTTCACTGCCTTGTCTATGAAAGCATAATAGTAAGAAAAAATAGAGACATGGCAGTGAAATATTTGGAAAAATGGTTGAAAGAAATGTGGTCTCATGGTCAATGGAATGCCATTCCAAGCCATAGATAGGGAAATTAACTATTTCTATGTATTATTTCTTATCTATGGCTTGCCACTATGTTTTGGCAGGCATTTTCTTATCCCACTATTTTTTCCAAAATAATTGTAGATAGTTAGAGTGATAATTGCAGATATATAATGATAAGTAGAGTGATATTTGTAGATAGAGACCCCCTAACCAAGTTTTGTTAGAAAATGGGAAACACCTTATTTAACAAGCAATACAGTTTGTCTCACAAATATTTATTGTCATCTTCAATAGAGGTATCAACAGTATATTGTGAAACTATACCCACAACTATAGGGAACTCCATCTATGCAACCAAATAATATTGTCAAAGATATTAATTCATTCATACTAGAGTGATAATTGCAACTATCAATTGCATTTGTTCATCATGGAATTCCAAGAGACCACATTCTTTTGAGGTATTTTTTCAAATAGTCCATTGCCTTGTCTATGAAATCATATTTGTAAGCATAATAGTAAGCAAAAACACAGACAAGGTAGTGAACAGTTTGAAAATTTTCTCAAAGAAATATGGTTTCATGGTGATTGGAATGGCATGGCAAGCCATATACAAGGCAATGAATTATTTGTAAGTATGATTTCTTTCCATTCAATTTTGGAAAACATATACTCAATTTACACTATGTTTTCCAACTTGCAATCATAGAATGCATGCATATGGTTGTTGGAAAATGCTGTGTGTTTACTATTAAAGTGAAATGAAGAAAAATTTGGCAGTTGCTTTCTTTCACTTCTAAGGTTTTGGACCTAAAAGGAGAAAGACTAATTTTTCAACCTCTCACTCAAGAACAAACGCTTGAGATTTCAATGCAAAGGAGTTTGAAATCTGGCGAAGGCAAGGTTCTAGGGATTGAATGATAACTAATGAGGAGCTCACCACCAA
Source organism: Sequoia sempervirens (assembly GCA_007258455.2). Classification (NCBI taxonomy): domain Eukaryota; kingdom Viridiplantae; phylum Streptophyta; class Pinopsida; order Cupressales; family Cupressaceae; genus Sequoia; species Sequoia sempervirens. Next base: position 10,120,730 of record VDFB02000009.1, on the reverse strand, counting down.
GTGTAAACTTGGAAAAGAAAATGTTGGAAAACATAATGTGAAATGAAAACAAACTTTAAATGACCTAGAAAGATTAACAAAATGCAATAGAAAACTATGAAATTGGAAATGTGCACCTAGAAAACTGAAGGAGGCACAATGGAGGTCTGGAATCCTAAAAAATCTAATATTGAAGTTGATTGGGACTCATACATTAGGTTGGGTGAATCAGTCTAATTTTTTGGAAAATGCACAGGAGTAGGTTTCAGTGAAAAGGGTATCTAGATTAGCAAAAATATTGTTCAAGCTTGTGCAATGGAACTCATTTTCTAATAATGGTGGGTATGTGTAGGATCATCATGGAAAAAAAAAGCCCTTAAGTGGTGAAAAATTCAGAAAAATTAGAGTTAGGAAACTTGAAGTAAAAATTTAAATAAGTTATCTATATTATTTATAAAATATGTAAGAATAGAATCTGTAAAAAATTAAATGTAGTTTCTAAACTACTAGGTTTTAAAATCTATTTGGTAAAAATTTGAAATTTCAATGTAGTAGTACTTAAATTTCGGGAAAAAATAAAGAAGTATGTGTACGTCTACAACCCCTAACCACAATAAAATGATAATATTTTTTATAAGATTTTAGATATAAGTAGAGGACTCATGTCCCAATGTGATGCATAATTTTTGCAAATTTTTTCCAAGTAAATAATTAATTATGAATATTTTATTACAAATTTAAAAACTATAAAAACTCATGATACGACCACCTTAACTTGGTCAAAATTCATGAATTTTTTTTTTAATCCTATAGTATGTGAAGCATAGAATGTGACGCATGTTTCGGATACAAAAAATGTGATACTGCTTGAAAGCTATAGATGTTTTTCAATCATCCTATCAACAAGGGCTTTAGTCGTAATTCAAATACAAAATGAATAATAATTATTTATTAAATTCAAACTAAAGAATAATTTATATTGGTGGAAAGCTAAGAATCTCCTTTAAAAACTCTTTTTTTTCATCAATTATGGGTAAAAAAAATTCATCATCTACATACCCTACACATACCCATCATATCGCCACTTTTTGGGCCATCATGATCTTGCACATACCCTGGTGAATCAGTCCACTTCTCCTTTTCTAGAAATTCTAAAGTGGATTTTGTGGCTCCTAGTTTGCTTTGTTCTTCCTAAATAGTTTCTAGATTTGAAACTACAAAATACCACCTGTAGGTCTTCTCCAAGGCTTGATGACAACTTTGACAACTTTTAGGAACTTGACAACTTTTCTCCAACTTTGCTTCTTGGAAAATTTGTAACCTATCTCTACAAATCACACACAAAAGGATGGAAAAATGTTGTGAGGGTTAGTGAATAGGGGTTTTCCTTGGTCAAACCCCTTGTTGGTAATTAAACCTTGAAATAGAAAGAAATACGGAAAGAGAAAGATGAATGAACAAATAGAAATGTTGCAACTCACCAAACCCTTGCAATAATATGTTGCAATCATGCAAGTAATGGATCCAATGGATGTGGACTTGGAATCTTGCTTGATGTTGATTGATCTTGAATGCAATGCTTGCTTGAAAAAATGAAAAAAAGAATAATGCCAAAGTATGCCCCCACTTTAAAGGAATTGTTGGACACCAAACTATGAGCAATTACTTTAAACTAGCAAATGAAAAATGAAAACAAGAAAGAAAACATGAGATCTAACTTGAAAATCCCTATGCCAAGGCATATGTTTTCGAGTAAAGTTGTGTCATATGAGAGAAAAAGAAAAGGGAGGGGTTGCCCCCAAAATGAAAACACCAAACACATAAGGTGTCTATGGATTTGGGGTCAATATGTTTTTTGCTAAAATGTTTTTTAGAGAGCTTGGAATTGTCATCATCCCCCAAATACACATAGAACTAGAAGAATGACACAAAGAGAGAGAAAACAAAGAAAAACCTTTTGGGTCAACATGGAAGATACATAGGGTGTCTGGATGCCATGTATCATCGCCGAAAGGAAAACACAAGAAAAAGATAAAGGTGAAATGAAAATGAAAAGGAAAAGGAAAAGGAAAAGGAAAAGAAAAGGAAATCCTTTTGGGTCAACATGAAGGAGACATGAATGTCTTGATGCCTTGCATCATCCCAAAAGGAAAACACAAGAAAAAGATAAAGGTGAAAATCAAAAGCAATGCATGACATAGAGAAGAATGAAGGTACAAATAGAGGAAATGTCACAAGAGAGAGACCATCAAATAGAATATCATGGGGGATCACATCACACACATGCAATCACACAAAAGAAAAAGAAAAGGAAAAATAAAATGAAAGGACTAATAAGGAAAATGTGTGTCAACCTATGAGCAAGTCATCCACCTACCAATCATGTTTTATGTATGCTAAGGGTGGGCAACTAGCCAAAGGGACAAGGGCAAGTGCCAAACTAGGAGAAGCACCAAGTTTAAGACTCTTTATAGCATATTTTTTGTTTAAGCTCACAAAAGAGGAAAATAATGTGTTCAATTCATTATGCACCCCTTCGTTGATTTTAGTGGTCTCATCATCATCATCTAGGTTAACCATGACAAGAGGTCGAATGATAATGTCCAATGAAGAGTTCAAATATTGTTGTGGTTTTTGTATTGGATCATTTTGTTTCAGTGGGGGAGGGGATTCATCATGCATTTCTTTAGTGAAGTTCAGATAGATTGATTTTCTTTGTTTAATTCGTAATGTAACTTGCGAGCAAAGGCATGATGTCTTTTCCTACACTCTTTAGCACCTTTTTTTCTTTTGGTTTTGTTATCAATTTGTGTTTGTGTAGGAGCAATTTGATCAACTGCATGTTTCTTTTCTTCCCTAAGGGGAGGAATGGAAGGAACCATAGGAGGTTTTTTAGCCACTTTCTCTTTTGATTTGTAAACGTGTTTTATTCTAGGGGGTGTGACAAGGTTATTTTCATTGTCTCTTGGTAGTTTATAGGATGTAGGTGAAGTTTCTATTTTTGGTTGGTCTTGGTTGTTTGGTTCTTGTTTAGGTTGAAGCATGGTTTCATCTATGATGGGGGGTTTGGAGGTGGATGGGGACATGTTTCAGAGAGATAATTCTACTATCTTCTTTTCCTTGAACTTTTTATAGTACAAGAAAAAGAAGCCTTACCTTGGTTTGATAGGCTCCATGGGCTTGGACCACTATAAAAAATCCCAATGATTAGGATATTTTCAAGATCATCATGGAAAACCTAGGCCCTTAAGTGGCAAAAAATTCAGAAAAATCAGAGTTAGGCAACTTGATGTAAAAATTTGAATAAGTTATCTATATTATATAAAAAATATGTAAGAATAGAATTTATAGAAAATTGAATTTAGTTTCTAAACTACTAGGTTTTTTTTTTTTAAATCTATTTGGTGAAAATTTGAAATTTCAATGCAGTTTTACTTAAATTTCAATGAAAAAATAAGAAGTGTTTTCCTAACCACCCTAACCACAATAAAATGGTAATATTGTTTATAATATTTTAGATATAAGTAGAGTACTCATGTCCCAATGTGATGCATATTTTTTTGTAATTTTTTTCAAAGTAAATAATTAATTATGATTTTCTTGTTACAACTTTTAAAAATAGAAAAAATCGTATGTCTAACCACCTTAACTTGGTAAAAACTTCATGAAATTCATTTTTTTTTTAATTTTATAGTATGTGAAGCATAAAATGTGACACCTGTTTTAGATTAAAAAAATTTGATACTATTTGAAATCTATAGATGTTTTCAATCAACCTATCAATCAAGACTTTAGTCATAATTTAAATAGAAAATGAATAATAATTATTTATTAAATTCAAAGTAAAGAATAATTTATATTGGTGGAAAGCTAAGAATCTCCTTTAAAAACCCTTTTTGTTTCATCAATTTTGGGTAAACAAATTCGGCAGCCACATACCCTAGACATACCCATCATATCACCACTTTTTGGCCCAGCATTATCCTGCACATACCCATTAGCTCCCTTTTTTGCTTTTGCTCACTATTTTAATGTATTTTTCTCCAATTTTTTGAAAAAAGTTGGGCACTATTTATTAGGATGGTGCTATTTTTGGCATTTTTTTGTGCCAATCAGGACAAGAAGGTGCTAAATTAGGCACAAATTAGCACCTACATGAGTGCCAAAATTAGCACCAAGGGTAGCACTAAAATTAACACCTAGAGTAGCACCCAAATTCATGTCAAAATTAGCACCAAGATTAGCACTAAAATTAATGCCTATAGTATCGCCTAGATTAACACCTAAATTTGCACCCGAGTTAGCATCGACGTTAGCACCCATATTAGCACCTAATGTAACACCTAATCTGGTGCCTACGCTAGATTTTATTTTAGTGCCTAATTCAACACCTTATTTAGAACCTAATTTAGAACCTAATTGTTCTGATCTAGTTGGGATTAAGGTTGTTAGAACAAAGAATTCTTCCCTGATATTCACTAGCCTTCAATTACATGCCTACATTTCACTTGCATCAAAAGATCAACTGACATTGATTTTTCATTGTATTTAACATGAAACACAACAATTTGTGACAAGATCCATATTGTCACCAACATTCCCTTTGTATATACCCATTTATTCCTCTAGATAATCATAAACAAAGAAATTTTTTCCTTTTCCATAGTACTTTATGCAAATTAATAGTTGAGGGTTGAGGGATTAAGGGTTGAGGGTGACTTAATATATAGTGTAGATGGTAGAGGGTAGAGGGTGTAAGGGTTTAGGGTTTAAGGGTTGAGGGTTGAGGGTTTAAGATTGAGGGTAGAAGGTTGAGGGTATATGGTTCAAGGATTAGGATTGAGGGTCCAATGTATAGGGTAGAGGATATAGGGGTTGAGGGGTTAGGGTTTAAGGGTACTTGAGGGTTGAGGGTAGAGGGTTGAGGGTTTAAGGGTTGAGGGTTCAGTGATTAGGCTAAAGAGTTTGCTTAGGTTTAAGGTTTTAAGGGTTGAGGGATTAAGGTCGACTAGGGTAGAGGGTATTCATGGGTTGAGGGTAGAGGGACATAGAGGGTTTAATGTTTTAGGTTTTATGGTATTGGGTTGAGGGTATAGGGTTGAGGGTATAGGTTTGAGGGATTAGGGTAGAGAGGGAGGGATGGATTAAAGGTTGAGGGATTAAGGGTTGAGGGAATTTTAATGTATAGGTTGGTAGAGGGTGTAAGGGTTTAGGGTGTAAGGGTTTAGGGTTTAAGGTTTGAGGGTTGAGGGTTTAAGGATGAGGGTTGAGGGTTGAGGGTATATGGTTCAAGGATTAGGGTCGATGGTCCAATGTATAGGGTAGAGGGTATAGGGGTTGAGGGATTAGGGTTTGAGGGTACTTGAGGGTTGAGGGTAGAGAGTTGAAGGTTTAGGGGTTGAGGGATTAAGGGTTGATGGTTGAGGGATTAGGGTCAATGGTATAGGATAGTATTGGGTTGAGGGTAGAGGGATGTAGAGGTTTTAACAGTTGAGGGTTTAGGGGATTGGGTTGAGGGTATAGGGTTGGTGGATTAGGGTTGACGGTAGAGGCCAGTAGAAGGTTTAAGGGTTTAGGTTTGAGGGATGTTAAGGGTTGAGGGTAAAGGGTTTAGGGTATATGGTTGAAGATTTAAGCTCCAATGTAGAGGGTTTAGGGTTTAAGGGTTGAGGGTTAAGTGATTAAGGGTTGAGGGTTTAATGTATAGGGTAGATCAGATAGTAGAGGGTCGAGGGTTTAAGGTTGAGGGTAGAGAGTTGAGGGTATATGGTTGAGGGATTAGGGTTGAGGGTCCAATGTATAGGGTAGAGGGTATAGGGGTTGAGGGTATGTATATGGTTGAAGTATTAGGGTTAAGGGTCCAATGTATATGGTAGAGGGTATAGGGGTTGAGGGATTAGGGTTTAACTAGGGTTGAGGGTTGAGGGTAGAAGGTAGAGATTTAATTAAGGGTTGCGAGATTAAGGGTTGAGGGTTGAGCGATTAGGGTAGAGAGTTTACTAATTGGGTTTAAGGGTTTAACTAGGGTTGAGGGATTATGGTTAAGGGATTAGGGTCGAGGTTAGAGCATATTGGGTTGAGGGTAGAGGCCATGCAAAGGGTTTAAGGGTTGATGGAGGGATTGATTAAGGGTTGAGGGTTGAGGGTTGAGAATTGAGGGTTGAGGGTAGTTTAATGTAAAGGGTAGAAGGTAAAGTTGGTAGAGGGTGTAAGAGTTTAGGGTTTAAGGTTTGAAGGTTGAATGTTTAAGGTTGAGGGTAGAGAGTTGAGGGTATATGGTTGAGGGATTAGGGTTGAGGGTCCAATGTATAGGGTAGAGTGTATAGTGGTTGAGGGTATGCATATGGTTGAAGGATTAGGGTTAAGGGTCCAATGTATAAGGTAGAGGGTATAGGGGTTGAGGGATTAGGGTTTAACTAGGGTTGAGGGATTATGGTTAAGGGATTAGGGTCAAGGTTAAAGCATATTGGGTTGAGGGTAGAGGCCATGCAAAGGGTTTAAGGGTTGAGGGTTGAGGGTTTAGCGTTTATTGTACTTTAAGGGTTTAACGGTTGAGGGTATAGGGTTGAGGGATTAGGGTAGAGAGAGAGGGATTGATTAAGGGTTGAGGGATTAAGGGTTGAGGGTTGAGGGTTGAGAATTGAGGGTTGAGGGTAAAGATGGTAGAGGGTGTAAGGGTTTAGGGTTTAAGGTTTGAGGGTTGAATGTTTAAGGTTGAGGGTAGAGAGTTGAGGTTTGAGGGTTTAAGGGTTGAGGGATTAAGGGTTGAGGGTTGATGGATTAGGTTCAAGGGTATAAGAGAGTATTAGGTTGAGGGTAGAGGGATGTAGAGGGTTTAATGGTTTAGGGTTTAGGATATTGGGTTTAGGGTATTGGGAGTCGACTATTAGTCTTGGTGGCTAGATTATGCAATTTTGTGGTCAGGGTTTGGGTTGCACTCTGATATGTTCTTCCATGCTTTGCAAATGTACTATAATTTTTTTTGATAGCTAATACAATAATCCTTTTATCAATAAAAAAATTGATCAATGACTCTTTCTTTGTTAAGAATATGGAGAATCAATATCATAATTGGTAGCTCTCCTTTTCCAATTAATAGACTTCCTAGGCTCAATAATTTTTTTAGCTTCACCTATTAATGAAATTAAACCATATATACAATAGTATAGAAATATTGAATAAAATGAAATAATTAAATAATCAGTTGCCATAAATTAATGATCCTCTTTTTCTCTTCATTTACCTAGATGGGCTAGGTTAACAAAGAGGAGTTGCCTCCTCTTATGGCAAGAATGAAGAAACAAATAAAACTAAAAATAAATATCATTTATTTACACTAAGTTGTGTTAGATAAAATAAAAAAATTACATAATGTTTTTGAAAGAGGAAAAAATAGGTTTTACAGTGACCCAAAACCACAAAGTTTACATACAAATGATTATCATCAAAGACACCATTAACAGAAAGGTTGTAAAGAAAACAAAAAAATGAAAAAGCCACAGCCACCAAAAAAGCCAACAAGGGCCACAAAAAAGACCCAAAAAGACCAGACAAAATGCCAGCAGCAACTAAACTTGGGACTTTAATGTTTCTATAGTCTCAGCTTCCAAGTCGTTCATTTCCTGAACCCCTCTCTTTAAGATCTGGACCATCTGGAGTAGAGGAGGTACTTTCCACTTAGGTTAGCACTGTTCATTTTTGATATTGCATCTTGTCCTCTTCCTAGATCAACAACCAACAAGCCCTGTTGCAACTTCTCCAACTTTTTAGACATTGCATTGATGATAATGGCACTATGCCTAGCCATTTTATGGTTTTGTTCCACAACATTTTTTGATGTTATTTTTTAGTTTAACAATCTCAGCTTCCAGAGTCTTATACTTGTCCTCAATGCCATCTTCTCCCATTCTAGTATTGTTCTTTTTCTATTTTCCTTCTTCATTGCTAAGAAAGGACAACTTCAATTCTAGTTCCTCCAACTTGCTATTAAGAACCCTATTTCTTTGATTAAGATCATTAATTTCTTGATAGGCCCATCTCAAAACCTTGAAAATGTCACCAACACCACTTTTGGAAGAGGAAAGAATATCTCCAAACTGAACCCAGTCTAAAATGAGGTTAACATCATTCAAATTGGGGGAGCTAGGAAATATGGTACCATCAACTCTGAAAGAGGTAGGAGGGGTAGACATAGAGTTTCTACTAGCTTTAGGGTTCACTATTTTATCCTCTAGAGAGTCCACAGAGTAGGAAACCAACTTATTGGTAGGGAAGTCCTTGATAATGGGATTCTTTAAGGGAACTAGGTAGTCAGGGTAGATTTCAAGGTTAGCTTTAGCAAGTTGGATTTTACTAAGTTGGGTTTTCTAACCAGACAGCATAGGGGGTGGGTGGTCTTCAACAATTATCTCCTTATTAGGTTGATTCTCTGAGCCACCACTCTATGTTTCATAGTCCTTAGATTTTATGGAGGCAACCAGTTTGGATAAAGTTGACAGGCTTTGATAGTGTTCATATATTAACCTAATAATACCATGATGAAGAATAGGGTATCTCCTGGGATTTTTCTTGTGGTCCTCAAGGCTATTACTCAACAAACAAAATAGATAATGAGGTAGAGAAATCTCTACCTTATGGCGGAAGTGGTTAAGGATAGAAAAATGATGACCATAAACTTTGGTGAATCTCTCATCCAGGGTAATATACTCCATTATGATATGAAGCACCTTTCTACACAACACCTTGATGGTTTCAATTTCAAAGTAGCTATTGGAAATTTTGACTAGTTTCAATTTCTCTTTTTCCTTCTTAGGGAATTTAATTACCATCTCGTCAGAAAACCTTCTGTCACAATAAAAATTCACACCCTCAGTGGACATTCCAGTCACCTGTCCTATAATTTGATCATCCAGCTTCACCTTTCTCCCAAAGAGGATTATTTCTCCATTGTTCCAATTCTTCTCAAAATAGTCCGTAGCCATAATATCAGGCCCATGAAGTTTTTTCAGAAATGGAACCAAACCACCTCTCACAACCTATTTCCAGACCTTATCATTACTCGTGTGCACCTCATAGCTATTTGGATCGACTCTTTTCTTGTTCACCCCCATTTTCATTTACACCTCACTGCAGACTCTACCAGCGCGGAAAACATGTTACAATTTTTTGTAGCCATTCTAATGAACCCACAAAGCATGCCACTTTTTCTTCCTAGCTAAGTAATATGACACAACCCCATTAAATCTCTTGATTTTGATGTACTTAGTCCTTTTCCCTTTAATCATTAAATACACTTTCCTATTTCCCATGCATAACATCATAATCTAATAAGGCCCTGACTTCAGCTCCCAAGTCCCTAAAATTCTTCCATGTGTTCAATCCTTGCCTCTTTACCCCCTCATTCGCAAAGTAATCTGCCACGCTATTAGCTTCCTTGTAGACGTGTGAAACTTTAACTTTATTGAACTTTTCTAGAATAGACTTTTCTTCATCATTCCAATTATTTATAGACCAGGAGGGGGGTCCTACCTAGGAGACAGTCAATGATGTTTTTAGAGTCCCCTTCAAGCCATAAGTATTTAATATTCAAATTATGAGCTAACTTTAAAAATTGAAAAGACCCTATAGCCTTCACCACATGGTCAGTTTGATGACCTATGGAAATGGCAACAACTTCCATAAAGTCACCATTTGAGTCCCTTAACACACCTCCACTTTTGGCCATCCCTGGATTTCCCTTTGTAGCACCATCAAAGTTGGCCTTAGACCATCCATTTGGTGGAAAGTTCCAACACACACCCTCCCTACTTTTCTTAGCTAGCTTGGATGCCATAAAAACATCCATTTTAATATTCCAATCCTTTGCTATTATTAAATCATAGGGAGTACACACCATAGCTTCAAGGTTAAGAGCTTTTTGGGGAATAACATTGAAGCTTTCCTTTATAAGCCTAATTCTTTTTTCAAAAACATTAACCTCTGACATCTCATTATCCCTAAAAAGTTTGTTATTATGTTCTTTCCACACTTCCCAAGCAACAAAAGGGAAAATAAAAGCCCATAACTTTCTAATGAAGCGATTTTGAGATGGAGCTTTCCATTGTGAAAAAAATCTTCAATGGACAAGGGAAACACCTAAGAGATATTCTAGAGGGCTAATAATTTTCCCCAAATTATAGAAACAAATGGGCAGTGGAGAAACAAGTGGTTAGCTGACTCCACCTTGCACTTGCATAGGTAACATCTATTGGGGATTTGAAATCCCCATTTAGAAAGATTATCCACCATAAGCACCTTATTTTGAAGCAAAATCCATAAGAATATGTTGACTTTTGGAGTCAAGTGTTTAATCCAGTCTTTAGACCAGAAGGGAGGGGGAGCTTGAGAAAGGGACAACAAAGAGACAACTGACAAAACAGAGTAGTTATCCGAAGGGTTGTCCATTGAGACAAGATTATCATCCAATTGAATTTGTCCCAAACTGACAACCCTTAAGAAAGATTGAGTTGAGCCAACTCTGACTAATCACACCTGAGTCCACCTAGTCTCCTTCATACCAATAATCTTTGACAAAGCTCCCCAAAAGCAGCTTTGCATAACTCATCCCATCTCATTGAATCTTTCAATTTTGATGGGGCTCCTTAAAAAGCCATCTATCCTCCATAATTTGGCTTGATTTCAGCTTCTAATATGCCATCCTATCCCCAATTCCAAGATCTTTCTACCCACAATCATATCATTCAAACAAGCTAAACCATGAGGTTGAAAAGGAGAATCCAACAACACTTTGAGGGATACACAGTTGGTCATATATTTACTTCTTAAAATATCTTTCCATTCTCCAATAGATGAGAAGGATCTCCATATTTGTTTGGATAGAAGAGTCTTATTAATCATTCTTATTTTCTAAGGCCTAAACCCCCCAAGGTTTCCAGTCTACATACCAAATCCCACCCTATAAGAGGCATCCTCTTTCTTTACTCCACACCAAACCAAAGGAATATTTTTTGGATCTTTTCAATGGCCTCAACATATTTAGCAAGAATTTTGAAAAGGCTTAAAGCATAAATTGGGAGATTCTGAAGAGAAGTTTTAAGAAGTTGAATTTTTCCAGCTTGGCTCAAAAGAGCTCCTTTCCATCCAGGCAACTTCTTTTTGAACCTGTCAATCAGCAAACACCAGAAGGAATCTGGAGGTTTAAGACATAGTGGTAGACCAAGATAAGAAGAGGGTAAGGATTCCACTTTGCAACCAAGGATTCTTGCAATCATGACCTATCTATGCTCAGGGGTATTTAAGAAATAAAGGGAGCTCTTCTATCTATTGACCATCTGCCTAGTCGCCTTCTCATACACATCCAAAAAAAATTCAGAGTCTTAGCCTCATTCACCATAGATCTTCCTAGCAACATAGTGTCATCAAAAAACTGTTGGTGAGAAAAAATCAAATTAGTAGATGAAGGACTAAGACCAGCAAGAGACCTAAGTTATTTAATAAAACTTTTAAGATTCCTTTGCAGGCTCTCAGCCATAATTGTGAATAGAATAGGACATATGGGATCACCCTGTCTTAGGCCTCATGAATTTTGAAAGAATCTAGAAGGAGACCCATTCACAATAATAGAGGTGGAGACCGTAGTTACCAATTGAATCACCAACTGAATGACTCTACTGCTACCAATGTGAGATCCTTAGGAGATAAAATTACATAATGTTATTTATATTACTAGCTCATACCAATGTGAGAGCCTTAGGAGATAAAATTTCCATAGCAATTCCCATATCCTAGAAGAGTATGTTTGATGTCATCAACTAAAAATAGGAACAACATTATTTGACCAAAATATTCATAAATTTTTTTACATACATAATGATTAAAATTAATAAAACTTATCCTTTAATGAAATTTGATAACTAAGTAAGTACCACTAATGTTTTATAATATTAAAGTTCCTGTTGGAGCCAAAAATCAACCTTGGTTATTTTGCATACTTTTTTTTTCACCCGTCTTCCCACACTCACCATATGTCCCATCTCCATTTCATTATGGTTGACACTAATATAAACCACCAAATAAGGCCCTTGGTTATAATACTAAAGTGAATTCCTTGTCTGAGGTGTTCCCATAGCAACACATGGCATGTCACCAAGACAATGCTATATCAAAGAGAGTCTCACCATAGTCTCTTCGACGCGAGTAAAAAGGGCTTATGTGAAATGTAGATGAGACTCCTGAATTTCTAAGAGACATATTCAAGTGTCTTCTCGCCAGCCTAAATAACAATATGTCTAAGAGACTTGGACATGTCGAGGAGAAATCTAACATATTTCACTAACAAATTATATGGAGTAGTTAACATTCAGGAAATAGAAAAACATCTCTCAGACATCGAGAGATTATCATAAAATAAATGATAGATCACTAGTAAAACAACACAGACAAATGGAAATGTCAAAAATACACTGACATATCAAGGAGAGAAGTAAGAGAGTCTCTTTGATATTCAAGGAGAAAAATATCATCAAGACATGGAGACATCAAATAGACATTGGACAAGGTCTCATTGACATCCTAACAAGGATATGTTGAGGAGGCACAAGAGTATCGAGTAGATAGTATCAAAAGTCTCCCCAACATCTTGGCACAAGTGTAAACACATGTTATCAATGAGACTAAGAGACATAAGAGAGAGGAGAGCATGGGTCTCCTCAACATGACAAAGTCACATAGAGATCATCACCAAGTAATACCACTAAAGGAAGAGATAAGGATATGTTGAAGAGACATAGGATTTTCAGCGAGAGATATCCACCAGTCTCATCAACAAAAGGGGGACCTTAAGGGAAGAAAGTGAAATGTAAATATCGAAGAGACCATACAACATCAAAGAGAGAATCTAAATGTCTCTTAGATGCTTCTCAAAATATGGTCAAGGATATATCAAAGAGAGATATAGATGTTGTGATTAAAGTCTCTTTGACAAAATGAGAAATAGTTATCACTAGATTGATTTGAGTGATGAAGTCATCATAGAAACAAAAACTATTAATGTGCAAGTTGATAGGAATGGTGGTACGAGAACCATTTATGGACTAGAGTTGGCTTGAGTGTGCTGAATTTTGATAAATACAGTTATAAAGGAATCAAAGTTCACTGTGAATTGTCACTAAATATCCAGAGGATAGAGTTGGACAAATGCAAGTAGCTCATAATTTATGGCATTCATTCAAGTAAGTATGTCTTGGCTCAGCTAAGTGTAATTTTTTGAAGATAGCTTGAAGTACATCATAGTTAGGGTTAAAATGGATAAAACCCCAGAGAAAACAAGAGCAAAGAGGAAAAAAATAGAAAGTAGTCCACTTAATCAAGACTTAATAGACTAGTATCCTAGGTATGGGCCAAAAGCAAGGAGAACAACTCAGTTAAACCCATCATGTGATACCCTAGAGGAAAAGCACAACAAATTGGGAGATGTGTGGACTCCACACAAGGGTTATGACTTGTTCATCTATCACTATAGGAAGAAGTATAGATATAGCCCAGTTTCAAGCCCATGGAATTTGAATCTAGGAAAAATTGTGATGCCAAATGTTTTTTGTGAATGTAGAACTAATTAAATTACTAGAAAATAATTATAATCCCGAAACAAGGGAAATTCACTTACATGATAGGTCACAATTTATGATTATATCATGAGATTATATTTGTATGGTTTTCCAATTAGATACCTCCCTAAAGATGAAATTGTGGATGAGAGACTTGTTGGAAGAGTATCATTGTATGGATACAAGCTATAAGAGGTGGAAGCTACCTCTACATAGGCCCAAAGGTCTAGGGAATCAACCTAGGAGATTTTCTAGTAATGAAACACCCCCATTCACTATAGATTTGTTTGAAGAATACTATCAATACACATACTATTTAGTTGGCCAAGTACTAGGAGTCAATTCCCCTAGTAACATGACTATAGCTCCCATGGTTATGGCTGCATACATTCAAAGCCAAGATGCCAGACCCTATGACTATGTAGAGTATCTATCTGAGGCCATTAACAATGTTGTTTATGCTATTAAGAACAACAATGAAGCTATCTGCTTCAAACACTATTCAATTCTTATGCATATGATATTGTATGAAGGAAAAGTGATGGGAATATGGGGAGAAGAATTGAGAGTAAAATATCTAAATAGTGATGGTAATTCTAGACCAGTGCAAATATTGACATCATTCTGGGATAGTAGATGTGGGAGATCCCACTACCTATACTTTGAAGAAAAAAATTTCAAACCCTTATACAAATTACTTGGCCACAAATGTGACTATAATCTATCCCAAGAAGTACAAATGTTCCTTCGACCAAAGGATAAGTTTCATGATGGAAAAAAAATCACAATTGGGGAGATTGGTATGTGTTTGTAGATTGTAATATCATTAGAGTATATGGATTTGAGGCAGCACCATATTTACTGCCTAAGATAGTGCTAGATAGGGTTGCATACCTAGAGATCATAAGACAATTGTCTTACTCAACCTTCATGCATTTGAAAATCTATGGAAGGAAAACTTTCATGCCTTCCACTCTTTGTTTTAGTGACTTCACTATTATTGCTGATATAGGGTATGACTTGGTTGGTAGCAAGCTGGATTATTATGGCTTGTTGATAGGAAATAAGAGAAACAAATTTGACCCTGAGCATTTCATCTATGATGCAAAAATTTCTCAAAAAATAAAAGGATATGATCATGAGTTCCATGTCGATGATGTCATCAGGAATTGTGAGGAAAGTCAAGTGATAATGAGGATAAATGCATACAATATAATTGTTATGGATGAGGTTTGGAAAATGAAAAATAACCTAGCCCATGTGGAATTTTTTCATGAAATTTGAGATCCTGTGGAAAGAGTTGAGAAATTGCTTCTACATGAAGAAGTAATAAAGGATGTACCTCTAGTGGCATTTGAGAAGAGAAGAAATGTTGGCTCTAGAAGGAAAGAAAAAAATATAACACCACTGGGCCATCTATCACCACAACCTACTTCAGATGTAAGCTTCTTAGTTGACACACCAATCATGGTTGAAGATGATACTAAAGGGGAAGAAGAGGTCACACAGATTAATGCTCATGTTATTCCCCAATATGAAATGCCATTGGAAAGGAGTGTGACTACCTTTGAAACATCCAATGAGCTATTTTCTGATGTGAGACACTGCGCTAGTCAGGAATTCATTATAGATGATACATTTTTCCAAACTTTTGAATTTAAGGCTTTCATCTATGAGCATAAGGGAAAGGTGGTAAGGGAAAGGCTAAAATAAATTGACTCTAAAAAGGAAGCATATGCTTTGAAAGAGCTTCAACATGAAACTAATAAAGAGATGAAGAACATGACTACCGAGAGAGGAAGATCATTATTATGAGAAGCTGGGGTTATGCTCCTCCCAAGGTGGGATATCAATTCAACCATTTTGTTTGATAGATTTCTAAATAGAAAGAATAAAACCTTGCACTTGATAGACGAAGTTGGTGATAAGACCTATACTAGATTAGGATATAATCCTGATAATACTACTTTACAGATATGGGAACTCTACCCACCAGGAAGAAAGCCTTCCCTTGTTGATCATGATCAAATTTATGGACATATTTTGGTGCAAAGGGTAGGAGAGATAAGGGATAAGGGATAACAAGGGACTAATTGATGACTTGAATGTAAATGTGGCCAAGTTCACCAAGACTCAAATTCAGAAACTGATAAGGGATAACAAGGGACTAATAGAAGAGAATGAAAGGCTAAAGTAGGAGTTGATCAACTATAAAGATAGACTGCCTTCTTCCTTAGGGATTTACTCTCCACTAGTTGAGCATGAAAGAAAGGTGCTAGAAGCAATGTTAGAAAATACCTATTCAAAATGCAAACATGAGAAAGTTTAAAAGGAACAAGGGGATTTAAAAGGAAAGCTCAATACCACCACCTTTCAAATGGCATCAGAGATAGTTTGCATGATATTTGAAGATATGTACAAGCATGTTGAACAAGTCTGGCATATTCATGACAAAACATATGCAACATTATTGGAAAACACTAGATTGAGTGACAAAATGAAGTGGAGCCTCATATAATAGCAAAGAAGGAAGATAACACTATTGTGCTACAAGAATATCAAGAGCTTATGAAAGCCCATAAATATTTCCATAACATCTTGACATAGGTGTTAAGTGACTTTATTCAACCACGGAGTATGTCCTTGCCCAACTTCTTCGAGGAAACAAAATTGAAAGATCAAGATACATGGAAGGATGAGATAGCCTAATATTTTCCAATTGGTCTTGATGCAATCAATGATGAAGATGATGTACTTAAGAAAACACATCAACAACTTGGAAGAATTTTCTAATTGGAGTATGCCATGAAAGATATTATACATAATGTAGACACTCATGCCAAAAGTGGGTACATTGAGCATTTGTTGAAGATTAACTCGTTCATTAAATAGGCCAAGTAAGAGAGGAGTAACAGGGACTGAAGTTTGATGGTTTTGATACATGATCATGGTGCATGATCCTTGAATAGGTCTTAGGTGATCACGGGTGCTTGCTGGAGATTAACGGACTGTAGTGTATCCACCAACAAACTCTCAATATTTTTATGTTTATGCTAATTATGTTTTAGTTATGAAGTAATGCGACTTTTTTTAAATGGGTCTAGAGCTTATTGCTTCCCATACAAATAGGGAAACTAGGACACAATTTTGAAATCATCATCATCAAATCATATTCCATTAGAGTAGGCATTAGTAAGAAGATAGGTTCCATAATCCACCCATCCATATCATATTAAAAGACTTTTGTTACAAATGCTTTTATTTTTGAGTAATATAATGGAGTAGACTAATTATAATTCGTAAACCATTTTCAGTGTTCAATTACCGTGTCAATTTTCATTGCTTATCTATTACTTTGTTCTCTACAAAATGGCATTTTCAAGTTATTTAAGTCTTCAAGATTTATAAAAAAACATTTTTTGTTACTGTGTGGATGCTTTGAGTGGTTTTTTGGTTGATGTGAATTAAAAATCCTTTCAAATAGTTTACTTTAATTGGTCCCTACCCAGGGTTAAAATCATTTTTTAAAAGAGGTTATTTTATGACCATGTATATTTTTTTCTACATACTTCATCATAAAATTATTAGACCCATTATGACATATAGAGCCACAACAATGGTGAATGTGTCATGAATCCATAATGGAAATCCTAATTTGATCATTATTTTATGATGCAATTATGACATGTGGAATTAATATGCCATTTTTATCCAATGAGCTCATCTTGGGATTTGGGTGTTTATTTTCTAATTAGATTTTTGGGTGCCACTTTTTTTGGTGGTTGTAGATCATGGTTTTGTAATCACTACTTATAGTTATGTGATGCTTGAGATTTAATTTTATAGTAGCTAGATAAAAACCTATTGGAATGTCATAATAAGGTAGAAAAAATGGAAAAAAAGATAAGAGTCTCATTAGACTCTATTTGGCTAATTCAATATTGTTGAATGTACATGAAGAGACCATTATAGCACTTATTTTAATGAAATTGGGAGATACATATTGTGAAGCATTTTTTCCTTAATCACTTTAATTTTTGGCTTGTATAATGTTTTCAGTTTTGAGTGTGCCCACACTCAAGTAAAAATATCAGAAAGGTGCACAATGTGTGACATGGTGGCTATGTAGCTTTCATCTTTCATCTCCCTTTCAGAAGACAGTCTGGAACACGTGTTGGCTCGTCGAGGATTTTCTAGGGAGCTATATTTATGAGCTTGAAAATCTCTACCTTTTTGAAACGTCACCTCTTCGTTGTGGGAAAATTGTGTCTCCTATGGAATGATATCTTTTGGGGAGTTTGTTGGAGCTAGATGGCCTTTTTCTTTCTTGGTTTTTGGGATGGAAGCTTTGACTCAATACCTTTGGGTGATGTGATCGGTCAACTGGACCTTTTTTCTAGGCTATTTTGTTTAGGATTTGATCATTTATGAGCCTCTATATTTGCTAAATATCTAAAAAACATCAATTTGGTAGTTGAGAATTGATAAGAAAAGATCATTGTGACCTAACCAAAGATCTATGATTGGATTGTGTTCCATTAACTATCAAACACCTGGCAGTATTGACTTTTGTGTTGAGGCAGTGTTTTCTTTTTTTGTAGCTATATAAGGAAGGAAATGACACAATGAGGGGTTAGAATTTAAAGTTTTAGTTTCCTTGGCTAAGGAAAATTTCTTTAGTTTTCTTAGGATATAAAATTACTTTTAGAAGCTCAATTGTAGAGCTACTTATCTCTGGCATGTTATATATTTTAAGGTTTAAACTATTGTTGGATTGCCATCTGACCTTTGTTTTAAAGTTAATTTGATATTTAAAGCATGAACTATTGAGGAGTTGTTGAGATTGTGCATGCATGGCCTTTTTCAAGCTTTCTTTCTTAATATTATCATTTTGAATGAAACACTTTGTCTTGCAAGTTGAATATGAATAGTTTAAGTAGTGAATTTCCATGTTGTATGCTCATATGGTAGAATAGTGACTTGTGAAAATTGGATTAGGTCATTGGACTTTGCTTTTTTGAAGGGTTGTTGTTTTACTATATTATGTTATATTAGGAGAGAAAGCTTATGCAATTTCTGAACATTCTTTCTATTACTCTTAGAAATATTTGTGTTTGATCAAACCTTAATGAACACTGCTTGTAGGAAGATTTGAAAATCTGCACTATGCTTGTTGTTATCCTTTTCTCCTCATTCTCTCTCCAACAATGAAGGTTTGTGGCATTTTGTGTACAATTATATCAATCATAGAAATGGTTGGGTTTGAAATGTTGTAAAAGTATTGGTGTATCACCTTTTTCATGTTTTATATTTACATTTCTTTCTACCCTTTACTCTAAACCCCCAAAGAAGAGCCAAATTTCTATAAAAATCTTGGAGGTATTCAGTGAGGTGCAAATTGGTCCCCCACTCACTAAATTTCCCATAAGACTGATAGAGAGGTGCAAGCTTTGATGATCAACACATATCAAGATAAATGTATAGTCAATAAAATATTTATAATAAACAAGTTATATACCATCAAAATGGAGAGTGGAATTTCTATAGTTTAACACTTGAATTAATAATACTAAAGCATTTCAATGTTTAGGCCACAAGAATCATCCTTTTTTAAACATGGATTGCAAATAATTCTGAAAATTTAGAAGTCTTGGTCATTAACATTATTGTCTACTACATGTAAAATAGGCAACATATAAAATAGGAAAAATTCATTGTGAAGTTTGATCATGAAATTTAAAATAGGCACCTCAAAAAAAATGTAAGCACTATTAGTACAATATTCATTTTGATTTATTTTTCAGAAATTTTGTGAAGTTTAAAGTTAAAATAAATTAAATTTCAATCATATAAATACAATAGGGTCTCAGGAAGGATATCTCTCATCTTATTTTACATAGATTATTCTAAATATAGGTATGCTAGTTTAATATTGTTGAATGTACATGAAGAGACCATTATAACACTTATTTTAAAGAAATTGGGAGATACATATCAAGCTAAATATATAGTTAATAAAATATTTCTAATAAAAAAGTTGTATACCATCAAAATGGAGAGTGGCAGTTCTATAGTTTAACACTTGAATTAATATTACTGAAGCATTTCAAAGTTTAGGCCATAAGAATCATCCTTTTCTAAACATGGATTGCAAATAATTTAAAAATTTAGAAGTCTTGGTCATTTACATTATTGTCTACTACAATGTCATATAGTACATATCATTGTCAATGTTCATATGTTTTTTCAAGTATTTAATATTATCATCATCCTCATCTTGACCTGCATCATCTTCATCATCATTAAAATTTGACTATAGAGCATCTATATTATTACCAGATGTATTTGGATCATCATTTTTTATACCATCCATATTTTTGTCTTCCATAACATCATCTAACTCTAGATTGTTATCTTCTTGTTCCTAAAAATAACCATCTTCAACATCATCATGGATGCCAATTTATTTGATGTTCTCTAATCCCTCTCTCTCATTTTATTGGTCATCATTTTTTTTCTCAATATCCGCTAATGTTTCGTCAAATGCATTCCTTAATCTTGGATCATAATATATGATAAATATCCAATTCAGGTCCAAAATATTTTCATAGAAAAATACATGTACATGACGACATACATATATTATACATACATTATAACAATTTTATTGATTAATAAACACATGTATATATTTGCAATAAAATATGAATTAATAGATTAATGATCACTAGGTCACTTCTTGTTTGAGTTAAAGAAATACCTACTCACAGTGAATTGGTAGAACATAAGGCTCCTTATCCTCTGGTAGGAAGCATGAGGAATCTATAGAAAGCAATCCACTATGGGTATCATGTCTTCATGTCCTCTCAAATGCTTCATACAATCTATAGTTAAAAATACAACATTTAAAAGAGCGGTAATTCAACCCAATAATTTCTTGTATTTTCCCAACATATTGTAGATTCCCTTCAATTATATTATTATATTTTGAGCTTGATCGACTGGATTGCTTGAATTCAACCATGATGCGACAATAGAAGGATCATCTCTTTACATCTACACTTTCTACACGATAATGTTGACCATATTCCCACATTGTTGGATATTTCCTCACCTGTGAAAGACCATTTATTTCAGTGAAAACAAATATAATGATGAATATTAAAAATAGTTAATAGTTTCAAAACTATGAAACATAATTTTAGCAAATTCGTATACCTTTCTTACATCCTCTAGACATGTTGATTTCATTTCTATTATGTTTTGAGATCTATACCTACATCTTCTATTAATATTAGTTACTCTTGGTAACCCATTCTTGTGTGTATGTTTTCCCCATCCCTCAAATTAGCTTGTCGAGTATAGCACTTTCATCTATACCTATTACATGTCAACATGTTTATTTCAAAATCCAAATGCCATGTTAATTTGACAAATAAATTACAGAGTCAATTAATGATTGCAAGAAAAAAAACCATGTTGATCATGAATTTACTTACTAATTTCTACTTCAACACCATTAGATTGTGGTTTTTCTCCATCAATAATATCTAATGCTCTTTCTTCATCCCAAAATCATGGCCCATCTTCAAAATCCTTATCAAGGAATTCACATAGGAAGAAAAATGCTTCATTCAATACATACCCTTCAGCCATGCAACCCTTTGGATGTTCCTTTTTTTAGACATATCCTTTTAGAGTTTTCATATACCTCCCATAGAAAAACATCCACCTCATTGATACAACACCCGCCAATTCAATGTCATTGACTAGGTGTATAAGTAAATGGACTTGTAGGTCCATGAAATTTGTAGGGAGATCCTTCTCAGATACACATACAATTTCAGCAATTTCCTTGTTCCATTTTGGCACTTCACATTCATGGATCTCTTTGGAGGTCACCCACCTAATATAAGAATAGTAAATTAGTATGAACCTTTAGTCAAAAATTAAAATGAAATATAATATCTCTATGTCTCTCGCACATGAATATTTCATATAACCACATACCTTGTAAATGTTGACAATCAACTTATGGCATTCCTTAAGTCAACTATAAGCCATGAATCCTCCCTAATTGCTAATGGCACGATATGCTATCAAAGACATTTATGAAAAGGTCATTAGTAATTTTTTCTCACACAACAAAATATCAAAATATATTTAGTACTTAATCAATGTTACCAATAAATGTTAAATGTTCATATATAATACCTTCATAAAATTATGAAAAGCATGTGTTTTAAATCCTATGATAAGTCCATCAACTATAAAAGCTTTAGCAAATGATGACCCAAAGCTAGTAGGTTTCCTTATTGATCAGATGGCAATTTTTAGTTGGTCTAGCTCTTTTTTTTTTCTAAATCCATGGAGCTTATGCATATGTTTCATGATGGAGCCTCCAAAATTTTCCAGTTTTTAAGCAACTTATAGACCTATTGTACTTCATAAACCCTTTCCCCCATGTGTGAGTGGTTTTTGCTTATGAAAGCCTTTGAGTCTTCTAATGCTTTGTTGACATGCTTTTCTAGTCACTATTTTGTTAAGTTATTCCTTAAGCCATAGTGCACATTCATTTACTAGCCCCTTTGGTTAAGAGCACCAGTCACCCAGTCATCCCATCAACCTTAACTATTTCCTAAAAACGGGTCTTAATTTTCCCCAATGGTTTAAGCTTAAGTCATTAACCTGTGAGGGTCATGTCATTTGTTCCTAACCAAGACCCTTTATTAAATGTTGACTTTGTCATGTGCATGTTTGAGATTCGAGGTTGTGGGAAGAGATCATGACCATACCCCACCAGCTTACAGGTGATAAATGCCAACCAGTTAAAATCTATGAGATCTACGAGATCCCGACATGTGGATCAATCTGCCTAGTTTATGAAAAAGATGGAGCTTGCTGATAGAGAAGTTGCCATCTGAGGTGGGTAAACACCATTGGCCGAGGACACATTAGTAAAACACCACTAGATTTCAAACTTTTTCAACCTAAATAGAGTCGCTTGATCTGCCATCTTGATGTGAGATCAACAACCTATATTCAAAGTTGATAAGATGGCACATGATAGACATTTTCATTCTGCAACCAATGGACATTAATGACATATTTTTTGCTGGTTCAATCAAATTGATCTTTGTGTGTGTGGATACTTAATTGCTGGAAATCATGAAGTGTGATATACAAATTGCCATGCACTTGGGAATTAAACGGTGATAGTATCATCACTTTTCTTAATAAATAGAAGTGATGAGTTGTTATTTTCATCATAAGACTTAAGTTGTTAAGTCCTCAAGTCTCTGTAGAAAGCCAAAATTTGAGTGTAGATTTTCTTGTAGAAAAATGAGTAAGGTTGGCACCATATCTATCCCAATGCAAAGGTCTGCTACGTTAAATTTGTAGGAGTCTCATGGAATAGAACCCGAACTGGCACAAAGTACTCACAAGACCGTCCATGGTGAGGAATCTTCACCTATAATTACTAGATGCAGTCACCAACTAAAATCCCAGGCTCCAAGCTCAGAGGTGATGGGAATGAAAGGGAAGGAAGTTGTTGGGCCATCTGGCAGCGTGCATAGGAAAATTAGGTATGGTCCTGGCTCGTATGGTCGCATAATTCTCCTATTGATGTTATGGACAGTTTGTTCGATAGAAAATTAAAGACAAACTCCAATTATCATTGGTACCTTATGATCTTGAGTCATGCTCTATCCCCTAAGGTGGAGGTGCTATCTATCCCTCCTTTGCTTGTCAGGACTCCAAGTGGATGAGATGGCGCCATGTTGAAATTGGACAAAGGTGAAGCTGAGATTGAGGTCTCATCCCTAACCCTTGCTACAACAAAAAGTGATTATATGTACCATGGGGTGCATGTTGTTGGTAAGAGGGATTCTAGTTCATGAGAAGGTGGTGGTTAATAAAATTTTTGTTGATAAATGATTTCTCTTACTATCATTTTCTCTTTACATGCATGAAATTTTTTTGAGGCATCAGATGTTGACTATGTGCTCTCATGGCAGTTTGGGTGTTGGTTTTGTTGCTTACCTGGTGGTGGAGGAAGATTTTGGTAGTACTTTGCCTCTTCCTCATGATGCCTATGGATATTTTTGGTTTTCCTTGTCTTAACAGAATTATCATGTTGGGAATTTTGGAAATGCAGTCGAAATGCGATATGAAATGAATTTTTTGTAACGTAACTACATTTTGAGCCTGAAGCTTGTTGGTTCCCTTGTTCTAAAAAAGGGAATTCAGGGCTCATTTGTAGGGGTTCTAAATTTTTTGAGTCTTCAAGTCTAATATGTAAGGGGTAGAAAATATAGGAATACCAGACAATAGGGTAGTAATGTTATCTTGGGTTTTCAACCTTACATATGAAAATATTAAATAGTTATGTAGAAATTACTAATATTAAAAGTAAATTTCATATATAGTTCATATGCCCTTCTCTGTAAACCACTTTACAAATTTTGAATACAATATCAAGCATTTTTGTTTCATCTTCAAATGTTTCATTTGAATGCATTTCTTCAATTTTTGTTTGATTCAATGAATCAACTAAACATTTAAGTGAGGTCATGAATTTGTTGTGATTTACTTGCAATTGGTAAGAAGTGATGAATTATACATAAAGAGTTTCCATAATTCAATTCCTTATGGAAATAGTCCATAGTTATTAGTTTCAAATAATTTCTACATGACAAGTCATAATATTTATGACTCTATTGCCCAATCAATGAAGGCACTAGTCTATTTTTCTTGGTATTTACATCATAAGTGGTAATGAAGTATTGGACTATTGATTTAGGGTTAGAATACAAATCTTTTACAATTTATTTACAATGAAGCATGTATGTGAGATATCTTTCATGTTCCTGGTAAATGGATGGATATTTTCTTTAAGATTAGCCAACCTTTGAGTAAATTGTGTTGTTTACCATTTATAGGAACCAATATGTGATTTTCCATGTCATTTAATGAAATGGTCAAATAAAATGCTAAAAGGAACACCCTCCTAGGTCCCATAGAGCCTGAAGAGTAGGAGATTCAGTCTTCAATTGAATCTTGTCAATTGGCCATTCACTCTTAGGGTCTTGAACATAGGAATTGGCTACTCCTTAGAGATTCCTTAAGTGTACTGGAGAAAAAACCAATAGAATGGTGACTCTAGTAGGGAATTCTCCTTCTCCAAATTCAAATACAAAATGTAGAGTCAAAGGGTAAAGTGAACCTAAAGAACCTAGTAAATAATTGGTGTGCAACAAAGATTGAAGGATTTGAGTATGACTCTATTGTGGAAGATAGCCCAGAATGTGTAATACTTGTAAAGAAACTTCATCTCAATTGAAGTGCAGTCCTCTGGAGGGAGGTGGCGATGCTGACTCAAAGAACCTATTAAAGCTTTGATCAATTGATGGGATCTGCAACTTAAAAGGAAAAGGATAATTACTCACTGCAAATTACTAGGTATTTTCATATAATTTGAAGGAATAGAATTGTATTATTGATAAATTATCAAGATGAATTTTCCCATAATTGAGATGTAAATGATTCCCTAATGAGTGAATTAGCACTAGATAAGGGAATGATAATAATATTTTAGCATGCTTTTGTGTATAAGTTAAATTCCCACGTTATGATGAAAAGAGCATGTTAAATTATTTGATCTTTGGCAACATTTGTAAGAAATACATATGCCAAGGTATTAAGATCAAATCTATGAAAGGGATTGAAGGGATGTTGTATAATTGTTAGGTATATTCTCAATTCCTTTTCTAGAATTAAAAGTAAGTTGTCAATTCATGCCATCCAGTTTAAATATGGAGAAGAGTATGCAAGGTGATCAGTCATTGTCTCACCAAGAAAAATTCAGTATTGATAGGTACAAGGCTATTAGCTTTGACAATATTTGTGGTTACCCAAATGTGGTACCACCCAAGGTCAGGGTAAAACTACAAAAGTTCAATGATGACAAGTCAAAATCAGCAAGCAAGAATATACAATAATTTTATGATGTGATGGGTGATTATGAAATACACCCTGAAGATGTGGTTATGAATCTATTTGTTCAATCCCTGAAAGGAGATACAAGAGACTGGTTCTCTTTCCTACCAATTTCCTCTATACATTGTTGGAAGAAACTTAAGGTATCCTTCATGGACCAATTTGGTGAAAGGATAAACAGAAGTGTTGCATGAAAAAATTTCATATAAATTTCTAAGGATAAAGGAGAATTGGTCCCTACTTTCAACCTTAGATTTGCCAAGGTTATAAGGGAAATCCCTAAGCATATGAGACCAAATCATGTAGAGTGTTTGGTCGTATATTTGGAAGCATTTGATAGTAAGACGAGCTTTTTGCTAAGAGACAAAGAACCCACCACTTTGTAGCAAGCTTACCAAGAGGCTATGAACATTGAGAACAATCTGAAATACTCAATCATGAGAGGACCTATGATTGCTAGCAATAGTTCTAGAAGTATTAAACTTATTGAAGCAAGCAGACCAAAAGGTAAAAATATTTTCCAAGAAAGGGAGCTCATAGATGTTATATCCTCTTTACTCCCAAGAGATGCAAAACATGAGAAAGAATCAACCTCACATCAACCAAGGGTGGGAAGGTCTAACTTGATTTTATTTGTTAGAAAGTTGTATGAAATAAAGAGACATGTGAATGAGCCACCATATGACTTTTTCTCAAGATTCTTGGATTCTCTAATGGAGATACCCAAGAGCTTCAGGCATAGTGATTTAATGTCTATTAATATGTTTTGTGAAACTTACATATTAGGATCAAGCCAGTGGTTTGAGGATCAGAAGCCTCATAGCCTAGATCAAGTAGTAGATTGGAGGAAAACTGTGGAAGAAATTAAGCATGGTCATATGCCCCTAGTTGTTTCCTGGAATGTGGGAAATAATTTCCATAGTGAGGAAAATCAAAGGCTAAGGTTGACAGATCAAAGAGAAGCATTGGAGTTTGAGAAATTAACTGTTGAATGTTGTTATTTTGCAAGCAACATAGAAGGAAGTGCATGTAGTAGTGATGAGGATGAAGAGACAGAGTGTGAAAAAAAGCTAGTACCTAATTATCTTCCTTGGGATGTCATAAGCTATGAGAAAACACAAGAGGTAATGGGTGAAACCTCACAAATTGATTTAGCTAGCACTTATCATGCACCAGTCCATGAGGGGAATACACTTGGCTCAAAAAATATGGCACAAATGAGGGATCAACTTGATGAGATCGAATTTGGACAGTTTTCAATTGAATATGATTCTTCCTATGAAGTAGAGATGGAATCCCTTACTGCTAGTAGGGGATATGTTAATAGCCTTGAAGGTGTGTGTTTCCTAGGTAGTGAACAGTATTCTTCATGTGAAGAATTCTCTTAATGTGGATCGATTATTGTGAATGCAAATAATGAGGAGGATGTTGAGAATGTTTCTTTTTGTTCTTCAAGTGATTACATTGATGTTGGATGCATTGATGATCAAGATTGTTGGAATCTTGATAATGAGAAAGATGAGATACATCCAATTACCATGAAGGTATGGAAAAATTCTTTATTTGATGAGTTTGCATTGGACATTGAGGTTACAAATGATAATTCATATTGGTATAGGAGCAATCCTCTTTTTGAAGATAACCCTGATGAGTACTTAGCAAGTACTACTAGTGGATGTGTCATGGATGAAACAAACAAAATTCAAGGTGATATAAGTCTTGGAAAATTTTCCTTTGAAAAAATCACCCCTAATTTCCTAATTCCCCAACTGAATGGGGGATGTGAAGACACAAACACTAATGAAACAATCTACCAACATGTGACTGAGAAAATTGTGCTTGATAAATATCAAGAGAATGTCTCAAATTTGTTGGAAGCTAAATGTGACAATAGCTCACATGATAAAGAAGTTCAAGATTATGATATAAGCTATGGATGTAGCATGGACATCCAAAAGGATGTAAATGATTGTATTGACTTTCCTATGGTGACAAGTTGTGTACTTGAAGAGGTAATTGAAATATCATCTATTCATGTTTCACATGATGATTGTGTGAATACTTAGGCAACATTGTTTTATGATGAAAAGAAAGAATTATCTGATGATTTTGCAGAGTATGAAAATATTGCAGAGTTATTTCATCCATGTGAGAAGCAGTTTAAAGGAATAAGTAACCAGGGGAATGATAAAAGTTAATATGAAGCTATAATAGATTTTTTTGCAGATGCTCCTTTTCTTATGGACCTTATCATGGAACTTCTTTCATGTCATAAAGACAAAACTTGTGATAAACATATTAAAGATATGCTTGATCATGTTTTTCCTTTTCCCGATCCTTTAATAGACTGGCCAAGTGTGAGCCAAAGTGTTTATGAGGCTTTAGGGTTTGATGAGAAAATGGAATGTGATTTTACACTTCATGACAGTATGGAGTATGAGATTTTCATCTTCCCAATCCAGTTAGATGAACCTATAATAGGGACAGATAAATATGGAAATAATACTACAAATGTCATGGGCAGTGCTAATTGTGATGGTGCTAGTGGTTTGGAATTGCACAATGTCCATATGGACCCACCCACTTCCAGTAAAACAAGCCAAAGTCTTCAATAGAGGAAAGAATTGTCCCTAAATTTTGGGGACCAGGGGCCTCCAACTTATTAAAGTATTTGTGATGTATATTTTGTAAATAATGTACATAGGTTGGTTTGTTGGCTTTTCTTTTTGTTGTGTTTGATTGCCTTGTCTGGGTAAGTTCCTCAGTTTTGGTCTTCTACCCTAGTCTGCTTCAACCTAAGATTTAGATTCTTGCTATGCCCACTAGGGGTATACATCCTAGAGCATGAGCCACTGATGGAGGTTCCAAAATTTGTCAATTTTTAAGCAGCTCATAGACCCTATTGATACTTCATAAACCCTTGTCCCCATGTGTGAGTAGGGTTTTTTCTTAAGAAATCCTTTGAGTCTTCTAATGCTTCATTGAATTTATTTTCCAGTCACTAGTTCATTGATTTATTCCGTAAGCCATAGTGCACATTCATTTACCAACCCATTTGGTTAAGAGCACCAGTCAACGAGTCATCCCATTGACCTTAACTATTTCCTAAAGTAGGGTCTTAATTTTCCTTAATGATTTAAGCTTAAGTAATTAGCCTATGAGGGGCATGTCATCATCGGTCTAACCAAGGCCCTTTATTAAATGCTAACTTTATTGTGTGCAGGTTTTGAGATTCGAGGTTGTGGGAAGAGATCCTGACCATACCCCGTCAGCTCATAGGTGATAAATGTTAGTCAGTTAAAAGTCACGAGATCAGCGAGATCTTGACACATGGATCAATTTTCCTACTTTATGAAATAGATAGAGCCCCCTGATGTAGAAGTTTCCATCCAAGGTGGGTTGACACCATTACCCAAGGATACATTAGCGAAACACCCTTGGATTTTGAACTTTTTCAACTTGAATAGAGCCCCTCAATCTGCCATCTTGATGGGAGATCAGTGACCTATATTAAAAGTTGATAACACAACATGTGATAATCATTTTCATTCTGTAACTAGTGAACATTAATGACATATTTTCTATTGGAGCAATCAAATTGATCTTCATGTGTGTAGAAACTTAATTGCTAGCAATCATGAAGTGTGATCTACAAATTTCCATGCACCTAGGAATTAAACGGTGACAGTACACCTGCCAACAAATTAGCTAGTTTGTGCGTGTGTTTTTCATTTAGCATTCATGGTTGATGTATAAGAGTGAATTTGCACCCTATGTGAAATTCCCATTTTTTCCTTTTTCCACCTTAGAAAACCAAGTTCAGAGGCTTAATTCCACCTAAGCCCATTGTTGGCATCACACTTAGCACCTATTTTGAGCATCGGTGGAGGTATTTTTGTCAGATACACCCATGCAATGCGTAGACATCTGCATGGCACGCTTATGTCCCTTGCAGATTCCTACGGCTAAGCTACTAGAGGCATTACTCTTCTCATTGGCAGTGAAGTTGTAATGCCTCCTTTGGCCAACTGACCTAAATATGGTCATTTTCTTCCTTCATTCCTTCATATCCATTCATTCCACATTCACTTCAACTCTAGACATCTCTTCATAGATTCTAGCATTCAGCTGAACTCCATTCTATCACTCCACAAGCTCACTTTCACTCACTTCAAGCATTTCAAGCATTCCATTGTAGCAACATCTCACTCTATCAACTCAATAGAGCACATTTGGAACCATGCCATTGTAGAAGAGACTTGAGTTCCTCTCATTTCTCCCCCAAGTAGCCTTAAGTGCTCTTGGTGGAGGTGGTAAGCTTCCCTCTCCTCTCCTCTATCACTTGGTTGAGTATCATAGTACTGATTTGTAGTGTTTGTATTATTTTTACTTTATTGCTTCTTTATCTCATTTCCTTGGTTGTCCGTGGAGGTGGAAACACCTAGATGGGGGTTTGACTGAGGTAGGCCCCTATATAGCCACCCAACATTTTCCCTCTTTCTATGTGCAGGAGTACATGCTCTTCGAAGGATCAGTTGGTGAACAAAATTCTCAGTGAGATCCTCCTTGCCCTTGTCACTCTTGCATTTGTACTTTAAAACATTAGAGAATACTTTGTTTATTTGTTAGTGTCATTCTAGCCCGTTAGCTATTCAGCTGAGTCATTAGTCATTTTAGCAAGTTTGACCTTGTCTATGCTATTATCTAGTTGTACAGATGCCAATGCACTTTAGAGATGTTAGTGCATCATGTTGTCATCCAAAGACTACACTTTCATCTTCAGATAGAGAGCTCCTTGAGATGCAGAGTTGAACTTGAAAATCGGCTCACTTAGGCCCACATTGAAACACGAGATTGCAAAGTGGTTGTAGGACATCATAATCATCATCATTCTCATCTTTATAACCCTAAACATTTCACTTAGCTAAGGTAAGTTAGGGTAGCCTCTCACATCTTGACCCTCCATGACCTAGGGTCTTGCACGCGGTGGTCCCCCTCTCTTACATTTTTGGTGAACCTAACGTGAACCAACATGTGTTCATCTATCGGTGTTAGGGGCTTCCCTTAGCTATTTCATTATTATTGTGTCCTTGGATGTTGTGAAATTTTATAAGCATCACAACCCAATGCACAACTTCTAGGCATATCATGAGGAGAAGTGTGACACCTCTTGGTGGATAGGATGAAGGTCTTGGTTGGTCTCTCTATAGACCTATTCTCTGGTCCTACCATTAGCTTGGCTATACAAGAATAGTTATCGAGGAATGAGATGGGATTCACTGATGAAATTGATCACATTCTCACTCCTCCTACGTCTCCCACACCATCATTGATGGATGAGCATGAGGCCATTCAAATCCCTATTGAATATGTGTCCACCCTTGCAAAAGGGTTGGGCAACATTGAAAACCATTTGGAAGGAAATATAAAGATGGCTAGAGCCACTTGGGTTGTTAGTGAACTAAAGCATATGATAGATAAAGATCAAACAGGCCTAGAGCTTCTAAGTTATCTCCTCAGTCTTGTTGAAGTGTGCACTCCTTCATGCAACCCTAGCTTCGCACAAGGAGTCACCTTCGAAGAGTGTGAGGGACAATTAGGGGTATCAATGCCTCCCACTTTTTTCTACACTGCTGAAGTGGTCCCTTCCATTAGTATCCCCTCCTTTCACCTCTAGTGGTGGAGGTTTTGGTGGAGTAGATGGTGGAGGCTTTGGTAGTGGCAGTGGATTCAGTAGCGGAGGTGGTACTGGCAGAGGCAGTTCCAGTGGAGGTCATAGTAGTGGTTCTAGCAGAGACCCTACTGGCAGCAGTGGCTCTGGTAGTGGCTCTGGTGGAAGTTCTGGAGGTGGACTTGGCGGTGGTTCTAGAGGAGGTTCCTCTAGCCCTCTATATTCTAACAACCTAATTTTGAACACTCTACTTTAGAACATGGGTAAGATGTAGATTCAATTGGCAAGCCTTTCCCAGGCCTCTACCCAGCCTATCTTCTAGGCTTTCTTCCAACATAACGCATTGTCGGTTGCTATCTTGAACACTCCCTTCCCTTAAGGAATGGAGATAGCTAAATTTGAGAAGTTTGGTGGAAAAGGAGATCCCTAGATGCATGTGTCTACCTTTAACACCCTTTGCACTGACTTCTTCCATCATGATGCATTGATGGCTAAACTATTCCCCCAATCTCTCAAGGACACAACACTCGAGTGGTACTATTCCTTGCCTGACAATTCTATTTTCTCATTTAATCAACTTGTAAATTAATTCCTTAGACAATTCCAAGCAAACATTGGGCCAAATATGACCTTTTCAAAAATTGTCCGATATAAGCAAGGAGATAATGAAAATATTATTGATTTTATAGTGCATTATCAAGCACTTCTTTCCCAAATCTCATATTAGCTACCCAATTCTAATGTGTAGAAGGTATTCATAGGGAACTTACAAAGGCCTTGGCAAGAGAAGTTTTCCCTTATGAAATACCCTTCTTTCGTGCATTTGTGTGTGGCCTTACGAGAATACCAGTAGATGGTTGCTTAGTTCTAGGAATTCTCCTTGTGCTCCTATTCTATAGAAAATTCCATCATATCAATCTCTGGGATGGGTAAAGCCATTGCGAATGTAGTAGCCGCTATTGATGGCAATGGCCTCAAATGCAACCGAAAAATTCACAAAGTTGTTTGAATCTTATACTTCCATCTTGCTGAAGCTGTTGAAGGATAAGATCATAAATTTTCTGATCCCTAAGCCTATTAAGGAACCTTACCCTAATTGGTATGATGGGAGCACTTATTGTCAATACCATCATGTTAATGGACATGATACCAAATGTTGTATGTGGTTGCATCATGAAATACAAGAACTCATCGAGGAGGGTACCATTCATCTCAGTGGGAGCAAACAAAACACTAACAAATCAATGGAAAAAGCTAATAGTGAATTAAAGATATACATGGACCCATTTCCATCGCATTCTACTAACATGATTATCGATCCCACTAATTTTGTTTCTCAACACGAGGCCTACATAAAAATGGTCACAGTAAGTTCCACCATTCTACCCACACTTGATTCGTTGAATGTTACATTTACATCACAAGATTTATCCTTTAACAAAAAACCTTCACCTCTCTACATTCTCACTCATGCCAATGGTAACATTGTGATAGGAGTCTTAATTGACCCCGCGAGCCATGTGAATGTTATTACTAAAGAAACATTAGTATTGAATTCACTGCAAAAGAAAAAATATGAAGAAATGAAATCTACCATCCGTACTCACGATGGTATGAGTCTTAAACCTTATGGCTCAATCACTTTGTCTATCCTAGTTGGACCTAGGACTGTTGACATAGTCTTCGATGTCATCCCGAAGTTAGATCTATTCAAAGTGAAGCTAGGCATTCTCTGGTTAGCTTCCATAAATGGGATCACCTTCGTTATCCACAAATGTTTAAAATTTTCCCATGAGGGTGTCGTGCATGTAGTGCATGATGTCAGATATCAGCCCTTGGTATCTCATGGTGGATATTCATTACTATAGTTCTGGCCCTCCTTGGTTAGTCTACTTCCTCCAGGGATGGACCTACTTTACAAGAAATATGTGAAGTATAAAACTACAGGAAAAGGAGAGCCAGAGCTAACCGTTCCTATGACAGAACAATCGATTACCTCCTCTTCCCGAGAAGAGAAGAAGAAGCTCTCACTAACTACTATTCCTTCCCTGAAAGGGAAGGATAAGTGCATGATGACACCCTCTCCTTCCCATAAAGGAAAAGAGAAAGCTATACCATCCACTCCCTCTTCCCTGAAGAAAGAGGAGAAGCCTATGACATCTCCCTCTCCTCGTAAAGGTAAAGAAAAAGTGACTTTTTCTCGGACTGCCTCGCCCTCTCCCCTTTCCTGGGAAGAGTACTAGATGAGTAGACCAGGTGGCTACACATTGAGTTTGATGATCCCTCCTTGGTGTAGGCCCAAGATTAGGATCATGATCTCCCTAATGAATTTCCTGGATCGTGGTATTATTTATATGGCAAAAAGAAATCTTCTTGTAGATAATTTGATCTGCCTCCTCGTATTGCTCCTAATTCCAAGGTAGTGAGCGGAAAGAGGCTCATTGCCAAGGCTCTCGAGTTGACTCCTCCTATTGGTCCATAGCTTTTCCCTCCACCTAAGACGGTCGTAGTGGACGTTCCTATGGTTGAGCAAGAACCTCATGTCCCTTCACAAGCCCCGACTTCTAACTCTAAGAGCTGTAGAAACTTCCTTGCATATGATCTTAAGCACTGGCAAAAGGCTCTCCTGGTTGAGTAGGCCACCTCACAACAAAAGGAGGAAAGAACTACCACTCCTATTTTAGGACCTCCTATAGCGTCTTCTTCCTCCCTTCCTTCTATTTCTCTTCATTTTGATCTGCTCCTAGCTTCCATTGCGAACATGAATGTGCCTAGCCCTAAATGGGTACAATTTTTTATCACTCCTTCGGTGGAGCTACCTTTGCTAATGTCCATCCCGAACATCTAGCCATTCTCAAATCCCATGGATATGATTAACACTTTGGTTGTATTTGTTGTAGTTCTTTCTTACTCTTCCTCTACACCCCTAGCTTTATCTATGGGGAGTTCATCTCCTCCAATGAAGAAAGAGGTGGAGGTTGGTCCTTCTAGTGATGAAGGACATAAGAGGAGTCCACTATCTTCACAAGGTGGTCCTATGATGACTGGTTATATCCTTGTGACAGAACTAGTCCCGACTTCCTTGGAGTTTGTCACCACTCTTGAGTCATTCGGTGAACTTAGCAGTGAACCTCAGATGTAGTGTGCCTCATCCTCTAAGAATATGCATGGTGCTCCTATGGGATGCATTTTTAATTCCATGGATGAGGTCCCAGCCTTGTCAGTGATCTTCATGAAATCGCTGACCTTGACTCCACAAGAGCTCAGCAGAGAGGACCTTGAGGGGCCCTCCTCAGTCCTTGTTGTGGGAGGGTCAGATGCTCCTCCTCTTAAGATCCCACCATTTTAGGCTCATCCTCCTTGCCCTTATGAGGATTTAGATTAGGAAGTAGACAACCTCTTGGTTGATCAGTGTTAGGAGGAAGCACCTTTTCTTGATCTTGTGTGTGTGTTTTTTGTGACGTGTTCCCCCTTGCTTGTGCTATGTGTGCTTGGATAACCCTCATCACCCCTATTGGTGCTTGGATATAGGCATGTTTATTGTGTTGTCAACCTTCTTCTATTTGTATCCTCAATGTTCCATGTTTGTGCTTGATTTTCGATAAATTGGGGATGATACAAAGCGTTGGGGGAATTTAGGCTTCCCTTCCATGTTGACCCATTTTTTTATTTTTACTTTGTTTCTCATGTATTCTTCCTGATCTAGTTGGGATTGATGATCTTTCTCCTTGCATTGTAGTTACCTATTATTATTATATGAGCTTGGATAGATCTAACCCCACTAAATCAGATCCCCCTATGTCCTTTATTTGTATTTTTCTTTTCTCTTTTGCTTTCTCTTTATCTTTCTCTCTTCTTTGATTGAGTTTTCAATCCTATGTGTGACAAATCTCTTCTTTAACACTTCAGTTTTTAGAAAATGAATTCATTACCAACGAATATTTTCTCAAAATCCTTCACAAACTTTACCTTAGAATTGCATTCTCAACATGAAATGTGTTTCCTTCATCACAGAATGTGTTTCCTTCATCACGAGTTCGTAAAGAAAATATTTGAAGACCACCCTCTAAAGTGGGAATTTATTTTACTTCCCCTCATGTGGAGGAATGTCCTTCCTTTTGAAAGGATTCCTTGGTGACGAATCACTTAAAGAAGAAAAATTTCTTTTGAATTGTGTGTCCCTTGAGTAGACCCTCCCTTCAAAAGCCTTTATGATGAATGGATTTTTTCATGTCTAGCTTGGGAGAAGCCTAACTAGACCTTACTTTTCAAACAGCAAGTCCCTTGGGTGGACCCCTCTCCTTTTGAATGCTTCTTCAGGTTTTCTTCATGCTTGTTTTTGTGGAGAATACCTTCCCTGTAGGACTGAGAACTTGTAGGTCACTTCTTACGGTATTCTTCATGCTTGAGTTCATGGAGAATACCTTCCCTATAGGAATTAGAACCTGTAGGGTGCTTCCTTGGGGCTTCCTTCATGTGAGAGATGTTGGGGGTTGCCTGCTTGTAGGTCCATGAGCCTGTAAGATGCTTTGTTGTTCAAACTTCATAGTTTCGAGTAGCTATAGATTCCTTTGCTTTTCCTACACCTTCAGGTTCACTAGACTAAGTATTGCTTCCTCGACAGTTTAGGTATACTTTTCTAACCCTACTCTCTTCTTGATCTACTTTACTGATCACTCATTAGTACTCATGCTTGGTAAAGTGGGGGAAAATGTATAAGAGTGAATTTTAACCCTATGTGTAATTCCCCTTTTTTCCTTTGTCCACCATAGAAAACCAAGTCTGGAGGCTTAATTCCACCTAAGACTACTATTGGCATCACACTTGGTGCCTATTTTGAGCATCAGTGGAGGTGTTTCTATTGGAGATGCATGTGCAATATGTAGACATCCCCATGGTTTGTTTATATCCCTGGCAGATTCTTGTAGCTAAGCCAGTAGAGGCATTACTCTTCTCATTGGAAATGAAGTTGTAACAGCTCCTTCGGTCGACCAACCCGAAGATGGCTATTTTCTACCTTCATTCCTTCATATCCATTCATTCCACATTCACTTCAACTCTGGACAACTCTTCACAACTTCTAGCATTCAGTTGGACTCCATTATATCACTCCACAAGCTCACTTTCACTCACTTCAAGCATTTCAAGCATTCCATTGCAGCAACATTTCACTCTGTCAACTCAGTAGAGAATGTTTGGGACCATGCCATTGTAGTAGAGGCTTGAGTTCCTCTCATTTCTCCCCCAAGCATCCTTGAGTGCTCTTGGTGGAGGTGGTAAGCTTCCCTCTCCTCTCCTCTATCACTTGGTTGAGTAGCATAGTATAACTTTGTAATGTTTGTATTCTCTTTACTTTATTGCTTCTTTATCTCATTTACTTGGCTTTTCATGGAGGTGGAAACACCTAAACGGGATTCTAACTGAGACAGGCCCCTATATAGCCACCCAACATTTACCCTCATTCTATGTGTAGGAGTACATGCTTTTTAAAGGACTAGCTGGTGAACAAACTTCTTAGTGAGATCCTCCTTTCCCTTGTCACTCTTGCATTTCTACTTTACAACATTAGAGAATACTTTTTTTACTTGTTAGTGTCATTCTGGCCCTTTAGTTAGTTAGCTAGGCCATTAGTCATTTTAGCAGGTTTGACCTTGTCTCTACTATTTTCTGGTCATACAAACACCAATGCACTTTAGACATGCTAGCATGTCACATTGTCATCCAAATACCATGGTTCCGTGTTTGGATAGAGAGCTCCTTGAGACGTAGAGTTGAACCTAAAAATTGACTCGCCTAGCCCCACATTGAAACTCATGATTGCAGAGTGGTTGTAGGAAATCATAGTCCTCATCATTCTCATTTTTATAACCCTAAACATTGCACTTAGCTGGGGTAAGTTAGGGCAGCCTCTCCCATCTTGACCCTCCATGACCTGGGGTCTTGCACACAGTGGTCCCCCTCTCTTACAATTGATATCAACACTTTTCTCAATAAATAGAAGTGATGAGTTTCTATTTTCATCATAACACTTAAGTTGTTAAGTCCTTAAGTCTATGTAGAAAGCCGAAATTCAAGTGTAGATTTTCTTGTAGCAAAATGACGAAGACTGACACCCTATATGTCCCAATGTGAAGGTCTACTCGATTAAATTTGTAGGAGTCTCATGGAGAAGACCTAGAGGTACCATAGAGTACTCATAAGAGCATCCATGGTGAGGAATCTTCACCCATAATTACCTAATGTAGTCGCCAACTGAAAGCCTAGGCTACAAACTTGAAGGTGATGGGAACAAAGGGGAAGGAATTTTTTGGGCCATCCGTTAGCGTGCAGAGGAAAATTAGGTATGGTCGTGGCTCGTATGGTTAGAAGAATTCTCCTATTGATGTTATTCATAGCTTGTTTGATAGTGAAATGGAGATGAACTCCAGTTACCACCAGTACCTTGTGACCTTGGGTCATGATCTATCCCCTAAGGCGGAGGTGCTATCTTTCCCTCCTTTGGCTTTCAGGACTCTGAGTGTATGAGATGGTGAAATGTTGAAACAAGATAAAGGTGAAGCTGAGGTTGAGGTCCCATCCCCAACCCTTGATACAATGTGGGGCGGTTGTGTGTACCATGGGGTGCATGTTGCTGGTAAGAGGGCTTCTAGTTTGTGAGAAGGTGGTGGTTAATGAAATTTTTGTGTTGATAAATGATTTCTCTGGGTGTTATTTTCTCTTTGCATGCATGGAAAATTTTTGAGGCATTGCATGTTGACTGTGTGCTCTCATGGTTGTTTGGGCATTGGTTTTTCTACTTACCTGGTAGTGGAGGAAGATTTTGGCAGCACATTTCCTCTTCCTCATGATGGCTATGGAGATTTTTGTTTTTCCCTGTCTTAATAGAATTATCATGTGGGGAATTTTGGAAATGTAGCTGAAATATGATATGAAATGAAATTTTTGTAATGTAACTGCATTTCGAGCCTAAAACTTGTTGGCTCCCTTGTTCTATAATAGGGAATTCAGGGCTCATTTGCAGGGATTCTAAATTTTTTGAGTCTTCAATTCTGATATGTAAGGGGTAGAAAATATAGGAATACTAGAGAATAGGGTAGTAATGTTGTCTTGGCTTTTGAACCTTACATATGAAAATCTTAAAAAGTTATGTAGAAACTACTGATATTGAAAGTAAATTTCATATATAGTTCATATGCTCTTCTCTGTAAACCTCTTTACAAATTTTGAATACAATATCAAGCGTTTTTGGTTCATCTTCAAATGTTTCATTTGAATGCATGTCTTCAATTTTTCTTTGATTCAATGAATCAACTAAACGTTTAAGTGAGTTCATGGATTTGTAGTGATTTAATGAGAATTTGGTAAGAAGTGATGAATTATACACAAAGAGTTTCCATAATGCAAGTCCTTATGGAAATAGTCCATAATTATTAGTTTCAAATAATTTTTGCATTACAGGTCATAATATGTATGACTTTATTGCCCAATCAATGAAGGCACTAGTCTATTTTTCTTGGTATTTACATCATGAGTGGTAATGAAGTATTGGACTATTGATTTAGGGTTAGAATACAAATCTTTTAAAGTTTATTTACAACAAAGCATGTATGTGAGATATATTTCATGTTCCTAGTAAATGGATGGATATTTGATTTAATATTATCCAACCTTTGAGTAAATTGTGTTATTTACCCTTTATTGGAATTGATATGTGATTTGCCATGTCATTTACTAAAATGGTCAAATAAAATGCTAAAAGGAACACCTTCCTAGGTCCCACAGAGCCTAAAGAGTAGGAGATTCAGTCTTCGATTGAATCTTGTTAGTTGGTCCATTCACTGTAAGGGTCTTGAACATAGGAATTGGATACTCCTTAGAGATTCCTTAGGTATACTAGAGAAAACATGAACATTTCATTTTCCGTATTTGGCCACAAATTTTTTCTAACAATTTTGGTACATGAAAGAGCAATATCTCTCATTGAAGCAAGGTGTCCTCTTTGCTTGATATTTGTCGAAATATAGATTCTGGGACATTTTTGAAGATGTGCATAGGATCTAATAGGTGAGATATTAATAGATCCTTCCAGTAAGGGAGCTCATAAAATATGAATTTCCTTTTCATTCCTTCTATCATATTAACTACAACTTGTTATAGTTCTTTAATTGAATCACCCCGATAAAAAAAATACTTTCAAGCTTTCAATTCCACATCCTCATACTTCTTAAGCCAATCACGGGTATGTGCAGGATTATCATGGAAAAAATAGGCCCTTAAGTGGCAATGAAAATTCAGAAAAATCAAAGTTAGGCAACTTGACATAAAAATTTGAATAATTTATCTATATTATTTAAAAAATATGTAAGAATAGAATCTGTGGAAAATTGAATGTAGTTTCTAAACTTCTAAGTTTATTTTATTTTTTAAAGTCTATTTGAAAAATTGAAATTTCAATCACGGTAGTACTTAAATTTAGGGAAAATAGAAGTAGGTGTAAATGCGACCACCTAACCACAATAAAATGATAATTTTTTTATAAAGGTTTTAGATATAATTAGAGAGAACTCATGTACGGATGTAGCGCATATTTTTTGTAATTTTTTCCAAGTAAATAATTAATTATGAATTTTTTGTACAAATTTAAAAATATAAAAAATTGTATGTCTGACCATAACTTGGTTAAAACCTATAAAATTCAATTTTATTT
>VDFB02000009.1:10008215-10080669 GCA_007258455.2 Sequoia sempervirens | reverse complement strand
AACACCAAGATTTTTATGTCGAAACCTTATTACGAGAAAAACCATAGTGGATGTTAGTCCAGAATATTATACCTTGTTAAAAGTATAATGAGAAATAATAGGAATGCACATGCATTTAGGCACACTACCTAGAGCTCACTGCTCAAATATAAGAGGGCTCACTACCCAATAATGCACAACAATATGTATTAGATCCATAGAGTATGAACTGAGAAAATAGCTTCTTCATAACCCTAATTATAGTTCCAGTTAAGCACAAAAATCCTTCTTCACACTTCACTTGAACTTCTTCTCACTCTGCTCTACAACTGAATGATTAGGACACTATTCACACATCTACACTTTCTCTGGCATACATTCACTCTTATGTATACACTAACTTCACTCAAACAATCGCTCTTATATATCCACAACATGAAATTACATCAACAACTTAGTCGGCCATAAATATTAAACATATTTTCAATGTCGGCCCAAATTTACAAATAAATTTTCAATTTGGATCAAACACCATCAGCCTATACCATGATGTGACCCAAAAAAATATCCTTCAGCATACAAAACATTCAATTTTAAATCTTCAATGATTTGCGACATGCTACAACCACCATGTCAGCCAAGAACACAAAAACTGAACATACCGAGAAAAATCTTCAACCATGAGCATAGCGATCAATGTAGACACACAACAAGAATAGAGAATGGTCTAGAAGCATCCACGAGCAACAAGAAATAATAGAGAAATATCCACAACAACATAAATTATCAGGAACACATAAACTTCAATCAAGAACACTAACAGAACACACAAAAATATTGTAAGAACACAACTGTTCATAGCATGATCAAATCTTCATGTAGACTTCTGAAACTTCTGGTAGATGAACTAGATATACTAAAAAAAAAACCCTTTAATGTACAACAACTGATCTTCAATGTACAGAACAATACACCTTCATGAAATTCACTTTCCACTGGGAACTTCTAATACTTTTACAATTTTCTCAATATCCTCGACACATACAACCTTCAATAGAATAAATGCTAATAGTGTTGAAATCAATGACAACAACATATCAGGAACACAATCACAACATCCAACATTTACATAGTTAACCTAAAAGTATTTATGTAGTTACTTCACATTGCATTGGTAATAACTACACCCACAACTATAGGGAACTCCACTTGCACAACCAAGTATTATTCTGAAATATATTTGTAGATGCATAAAAATGTCCTCTTAATCATTTTTATCCATTGCATAATCATATCTCCATAAAACCATTAAAATATTATAAGCATTTATAAGCATTTACTCATAACCATAATCCATTTACATAAATCATTTCATTTATCCATTATTTATCCAAATGCATATTTCATTAATTAATTTCATAAATATTTATCATTTCATTAATCATTAACATATTCATAAATCATTTCATATTCATCCATTTACATAAATCATTTCACTTTGAATATTTGCATGATTATTCATTTGCATTAATCATTAAAATGCATCCATATTTCATTAAATAAATTAAAATTCATAAATCAATTCCATGAAATTAGCTTAAAGTTGCACATTAAACTCATCAATCAATTTCCATGGAATTAGCTCAAAATTGCACAATTTGAGCTTCCAAACATGAATCATGGCATAAATCACTCCACTCATTTCTCATTTCTTATTTTCACATTATGCATTCATCTATAAAAACCTCCTCATTCTCACTTTTTGGGGATACATAATTTGATGCACATTTGGATACACATTTTGATTTAAAAATTCAATTTCAATCTTTCTTCCACTCATCACAGCTTCTTGTTGCACTTGTGCTCATAAAAATATGAGAGCATCAAATGCATAAATCAAGAATCGTGGTGAAATAGGAAAACAATGGAGCTGATTTTCCTTTGAATGCATTTATTTTAGTTTTGCATAGTTTAGTTTGCATTTTGCATTTGTATTCATTTGGAAAGGCTTTATTGATGATATGCTGAAATTGTCATTTGAATTTATAGATTAAATCATTTAGCTTCTTCAGTTTTCAGCATTAAAACAATATTAATTTCCTCATTCTAGAGTGATAATTGTAGCTGCCAATTGTATTTTTTTGTCATGGCATTCCATGAGAGCATATGTGTTTGAGGTATCTTTCAAAACTGTTCACTGCCTTGTCTATGAAAGCATAATAGTAAGAAAAAATAGAGACATGGCAGTGAAATATTTGGAAAAATGGTTGAAAGAAATGTGGTCTCATGGTCAATGGAATGCCATTCCAAGCCATAGATAGGGAAATTAACTATTTCTATGTATTATTTCTTATCTATGGCTTGCCACTATGTTTTGGCAGGCATTTTCTTATCCCACTATTTTTTCCAAAATAATTGTAGATAGTTAGAGTGATAATTGCAGATATATAATGATAAGTAGAGTGATATTTGTAGATAGAGACCCCCTAACCAAGTTTTGTTAGAAAATGGGAAACACCTTATTTAACAAGCAATACAGTTTGTCTCACAAATATTTATTGTCATCTTCAATAGAGGTATCAACAGTATATTGTGAAACTATACCCACAACTATAGGGAACTCCATCTATGCAACCAAATAATATTGTCAAAGATATTAATTCATTCATACTAGAGTGATAATTGCAACTATCAATTGCATTTGTTCATCATG
This sequence comes from Sequoia sempervirens, assembly GCA_007258455.2. Taxonomy (NCBI): domain Eukaryota; kingdom Viridiplantae; phylum Streptophyta; class Pinopsida; order Cupressales; family Cupressaceae; genus Sequoia; species Sequoia sempervirens. Next base: position 10,077,977 of record VDFB02000009.1, on the reverse strand, counting down.
GAATTCCAAGAGACCACATTCTTTTGAGGTATTTTTTCAAATAGTCCATTGCCTTGTCTATGAAATCATATTTGTAAGCATAATAGTAAGCAAAAACACAGACAAGGTAGTGAACAGTTTGAAAATTTTCTCAAAGAAATATGGTTTCATGGTGATTGGAATGGCATGGCAAGCCATATACAAGGCAATGAATTATTTGTAAGTATGATTTCTTTCCATTCAATTTTGGAAAACATATACTCAATTTACACTATGTTTTCCAACTTGCAATCATAGAATGCATGCATATGGTTGTTGGAAAATGCTGTGTGTTTACTATTAAAGTGAAATGAAGAAAAATTTGGCAGTTGCTTTCTTTCACTTCTAAGGTTTTGGACCTAAAAGGAGAAAGACTAATTTTTCAACCTCTCACTCAAGAACAAACGCTTGAGATTTCAATGCAAAGGAGTTTGAAATCTGGCGAAGGCAAGGTTCTAGGGATTGAATGATAACTAATGAGGAGCTCACCACCAAGTGTAAACTTGGAAAAGAAAATGTTGGAAAACATAATGTGAAATGAAAACAAACTTTAAATGACCTAGAAAGATTAACAAAATGCAATAGAAAACTATGAAATTGGAAATGTGCACCTAGAAAACTGAAGGAGGCACAATGGAGGTCTGGAATCCTAAAAAATCTAATATTGAAGTTGATTGGGACTCATACATTAGGTTGGGTGAATCAGTCTAATTTTTTGGAAAATGCACAGGAGTAGGTTTCAGTGAAAAGGGTATCTAGATTAGCAAAAATATTGTTCAAGCTTGTGCAATGGAACTCATTTTCTAATAATGGTGGGTATGTGTAGGATCATCATGGAAAAAAAAAGCCCTTAAGTGGTGAAAAATTCAGAAAAATTAGAGTTAGGAAACTTGAAGTAAAAATTTAAATAAGTTATCTATATTATTTATAAAATATGTAAGAATAGAATCTGTAAAAAATTAAATGTAGTTTCTAAACTACTAGGTTTTAAATCAACATTTAAAATTTGAGAATTTCAATGTGAAATTAGTACTTAAATTCCGGGGAAAAATAAGAATCATAATGCAGTATAACCACCTAACCACAATAAGGCCATTAATATTTTTTTTATAAGATTTTAGATATAAGTAGAGGACTCATGTCCCAAGTATGATGCAATTTTTGCAAATTTTCCAAGTAAATAATTAGTATAAGATATTTTATTTAAATTTAAAACTAAAACTAGTATGTAGAGCCACATAGCAATTCAAGAATTGTGAATTTTTTTTAATCCTATAGTATGTGAAGCATAGAATGTGACGCATGTTTCGGATACAAAAAATGTGATACTGCTTGAAAGCTATAGATGTTTTTCAATCATCCTATCAACAAGGGCTTTAGTCGTAATTCAAATACAAAATGAATAATAATTATTTATTAAATTCAAACTAAAGAATAATTTATATTGGTGGAAAGCTAAGAATCTCCTTTAAAAACTCTTTTTTTTCATCAATTATGGGTAAAAAAAATTCATCATCTACATACCCTACACATACCCATCATATCGCCACTTTTTGGGCCATCATGATCTTGCACATACCCTGGTGAATCAGTCCACTTCTCCTTTTCTAGAAATTCTAAAGTGGATTTTGTGGCTCCTAGTTTGCTTTGTTCTTCCTAAATAGTTTCTAGATTTGAAACTACAAAATACCACCTGTAGGTCTTCTCCAAGGCTTGATGACAACTTTGACAACTTTTAGGAACTTGACAACTTTTCTCCAACTTTGCTTCTTGGAAAATTTGTAACCTATCTCTACAAATCACACACAAAAGGATGGAAAAATGTTGTGAGGGTTAGTGAATAGGGGTTTTCCTTGGTCAAACCCCTTGTTGGTAATTAAACCTTGAAATAGAAAGAAATACGGAAAGAGAAAGATGAATGAACAAATAGAAATGTTGCAACTCACCAAACCCTTGCAATAATATGTTGCAATCATGCAAGTAATGGATCCAATGGATGTGGACTTGGAATCTTGCTTGATGTTGATTGATCTTGAATGCAATGCTTGCTTGAAAAAATGAAAAAAAGAATAATGCCAAAGTATGCCCCCACTTTAAAGGAATTGTTGGACACCAAACTATGAGCAATTACTTTAAACTAGCAAATGAAAAATGAAAACAAGAAAGAAAACATGAGATCTAACTTGAAAATCCCTATGCCAAGGCATATGTTTTCGAGTAAAGTTGTGTCATATGAGAGAAAAAGAAAAGGGAGGGGTTGCCCCCAAAATGAAAACACCAAACACATAAGGTGTCTATGGATTTGGGGTCAATATGTTTTTTGCTAAAATGTTTTTTAGAGAGCTTGGAATTGTCATCATCCCCCAAATACACATAGAACTAGAAGAATGACACAAAGAGAGAGAAAACAAAGAAAAACCTTTTGGGTCAACATGGAAGATACATAGGGTGTCTGGATGCCATGTATCATCGCCGAAAGGAAAACACAAGAAAAAGATAAAGGTGAAATGAAAATGAAAAGGAAAAGGAAAAGGAAAAGGAAAAGAAAAGGAAATCCTTTTGGGTCAACATGAAGGAGACATGAATGTCTTGATGCCTTGCATCATCCCAAAAGGAAAACACAAGAAAAAGATAAAGGTGAAAATCAAAAGCAATGCATGACATAGAGAAGAATGAAGGTACAAATAGAGGAAATGTCACAAGAGAGAGACCATCAAATAGAATATCATGGGGGATCACATCACACACATGCAATCACACAAAAGAAAAAGAAAAGGAAAAATAAAATGAAAGGACTAATAAGGAAAATGTGTGTCAACCTATGAGCAAGTCATCCACCTACCAATCATGTTTTATGTATGCTAAGGGTGGGCAACTAGCCAAAGGGACAAGGGCAAGTGCCAAACTAGGAGAAGCACCAAGTTTAAGACTCTTTATAGCATATTTTTTGTTTAAGCTCACAAAAGAGGAAAATAATGTGTTCAATTCATTATGCACCCCTTCGTTGATTTTAGTGGTCTCATCATCATCATCTAGGTTAACCATGACAAGAGGTCGAATGATAATGTCCAATGAAGAGTTCAAATATTGTTGTGGTTTTTGTATTGGATCATTTTGTTTCAGTGGGGGAGGGGATTCATCATGCATTTCTTTAGTGAAGTTCAGATAGATTGATTTTCTTTGTTTAATTCGTAATGTAACTTGCGAGCAAAGGCATGATGTCTTTTCCTACACTCTTTAGCACCTTTTTTTCTTTTGGTTTTGTTATCAATTTGTGTTTGTGTAGGAGCAATTTGATCAACTGCATGTTTCTTTTCTTCCCTAAGGGGAGGAATGGAAGGAACCATAGGAGGTTTTTTAGCCACTTTCTCTTTTGATTTGTAAACGTGTTTTATTCTAGGGGGTGTGACAAGGTTATTTTCATTGTCTCTTGGTAGTTTATAGGATGTAGGTGAAGTTTCTATTTTTGGTTGGTCTTGGTTGTTTGGTTCTTGTTTAGGTTGAAGCATGGTTTCATCTATGATGGGGGGTTTGGAGGTGGATGGGGACATGTTTCAGAGAGATAATTCTACTATCTTCTTTTCCTTGAACTTTTTATAGTACAAGAAAAAGAAGCCTTACCTTGGTTTGATAGGCTCCATGGGCTTGGACCACTATAAAAAATCCCAATGATTAGGATATTTTCAAGATCATCATGGAAAACCTAGGCCCTTAAGTGGCAAAAAATTCAGAAAAATCAGAGTTAGGCAACTTGATGTAAAAATTTGAATAAGTTATCTATATTATATAAAAAATATGTAAGAATAGAATTTATAGAAAATTGAATTTAGTTTCTAAACTACTAGGTTTTTTTTTTTCCTATTTGGTGAAAATTTGAAATTTCAATCGGTTTTACTTAAATTTCAATGAAAAATAAGAAGTGTTTTCCTAACCACCCTAACCACAATAAAATGGTAATGTGTTTATAATATTTTAGATATAAGTAGAGTACTCATGTCCCAATGTGATGCATATTTTTTTGTAATTTTTTTCAAAGTAAATAATTAATTATGATTTTTCTTAGCTTTAAAGAAATAGAAAATCATTATGTCTAACTCACTATAACTTGGTAAAACTTCATGAAATTCATTTTTTTTTTTTTAATTTTATGAGTATGTGAAGCATAAAATGTATTTCTGTTTTAAGATTAAAAAAAATTTGATACTATTGGGAAATCTATAGATGTTTTTCAATCAACCTATCAATCAAGACTTTAGTCATAATTTAAATAGAAAATGAATAATAATTATTTATTAAATTCAAAGTAAAGAATAATTTATATTGGTGGAAAGCTAAGAATCTCCTTTAAAAACCCTTTTTGTTTCATCAATTTTGGGTAAACAAATTCGGCAGCCACATACCCTAGACATACCCATCATATCACCACTTTTTGGCCCAGCATTATCCTGCACATACCCATTAGCTCCCTTTTTTGCTTTTGCTCACTATTTTAATGTATTTTTCTCCAATTTTTTGAAAAAAGTTGGGCACTATTTATTAGGATGGTGCTATTTTTGGCATTTTTTTGTGCCAATCAGGACAAGAAGGTGCTAAATTAGGCACAAATTAGCACCTACATGAGTGCCAAAATTAGCACCAAGGGTAGCACTAAAATTAACACCTAGAGTAGCACCCAAATTCATGTCAAAATTAGCACCAAGATTAGCACTAAAATTAATGCCTATAGTATCGCCTAGATTAACACCTAAATTTGCACCCGAGTTAGCATCGACGTTAGCACCCATATTAGCACCTAATGTAACACCTAATCTGGTGCCTACGCTAGATTTTATTTTAGTGCCTAATTCAACACCTTATTTAGAACCTAATTTAGAACCTAATTGTTCTGATCTAGTTGGGATTAAGGTTGTTAGAACAAAGAATTCTTCCCTGATATTCACTAGCCTTCAATTACATGCCTACATTTCACTTGCATCAAAAGATCAACTGACATTGATTTTTCATTGTATTTAACATGAAACACAACAATTTGTGACAAGATCCATATTGTCACCAACATTCCCTTTGTATATACCCATTTATTCCTCTAGATAATCATAAACAAAGAAATTTTTTCCTTTTCCATAGTACTTTATGCAAATTAATAGTTGAGGGTTGAGGGATTAAGGGTTGAGGGTGACTTAATATATAGTGTAGATGGTAGAGGGTAGAGGGTGTAAGGGTTTAGGGTTTAAGGGTTGAGGGTTGAGGGTTTAAGGTTGAGGGTAGAAGGTTGAGGGTATATGGTTCAAGGATTAGGATTGAGGGTCCAATGTATAGGGTAGAGGATATAGGGGTTGAGGGGTTAGGGTTTAAGGGTACTTGAGGGTTGAGGGTAGAGGGTTGAGGGTTTAAGGGTTGAGGGTTCAGTGATTAGGCTAAAGAGTTTGCTTAGGTTTAAGGTTTTAAGGGTTGAGGGATTAAGGTCGACTAGGGTAGAGGGTATTCATGGGTTGAGGGTAGAGGGACATAGAGGGTTTAATGTTTTAGGTTTTATGGTATTGGGTTGAGGGTATAGGGTTGAGGGTATAGGTTTGAGGGATTAGGGTAGAGAGGGAGGGATGGATTAAAGGTTGAGGGATTAAGGGTTGAGGGAATTTTAATGTATAGGTTGGTAGAGGGTGTAAGGGTTTAGGGTGTAAGGGTTTAGGGTTTAAGGTTTGAGGGTTGAGGGTTTAAGGATGAGGGTTGAGGGTTGAGGGTATATGGTTCAAGGATTAGGGTCGATGGTCCAATGTATAGGGTAGAGGGTATAGGGGTTGAGGGATTAGGGTTTGAGGGTACTTGAGGGTTGAGGGTAGAGAGTTGAAGGTTTAGGGGTTGAGGGATTAAGGGTTGATGGTTGAGGGATTAGGGTCAATGGTATAGGATAGTATTGGGTTGAGGGTAGAGGGATGTAGAGGTTTTAACAGTTGAGGGTTTAGGGGATTGGGTTGAGGGTATAGGGTTGGTGGATTAGGGTTGACGGTAGAGGCCAGTAGAAGGTTTAAGGGTTTAGGTTTGAGGGATGTTAAGGGTTGAGGGTAAAGGGTTTAGGGTATATGGTTGAAGATTTAAGCTCCAATGTAGAGGGTTTAGGGTTTAAGGGTTGAGGGTTAAGTGATTAAGGGTTGAGGGTTTAATGTATAGGGTAGATCAGATAGTAGAGGGTCGAGGGTTTAAGGTTGAGGGTAGAGAGTTGAGGGTATATGGTTGAGGGATTAGGGTTGAGGGTCCAATGTATAGGGTAGAGGGTATAGGGGTTGAGGGTATGTATATGGTTGAAGTATTAGGGTTAAGGGTCCAATGTATATGGTAGAGGGTATAGGGGTTGAGGGATTAGGGTTTAACTAGGGTTGAGGGTTGAGGGTAGAAGGTAGAGATTTAATTAAGGGTTGCGAGATTAAGGGTTGAGGGTTGAGCGATTAGGGTAGAGAGTTTACTAATTGGGTTTAAGGGTTTAACTAGGGTTGAGGGATTATGGTTAAGGGATTAGGGTCGAGGTTAGAGCATATTGGGTTGAGGGTAGAGGCCATGCAAAGGGTTTAAGGGTTGATGGAGGGATTGATTAAGGGTTGAGGGTTGAGGGTTGAGAATTGAGGGTTGAGGGTAGTTTAATGTAAAGGGTAGAAGGTAAAGTTGGTAGAGGGTGTAAGAGTTTAGGGTTTAAGGTTTGAAGGTTGAATGTTTAAGGTTGAGGGTAGAGAGTTGAGGGTATATGGTTGAGGGATTAGGGTTGAGGGTCCAATGTATAGGGTAGAGTGTATAGTGGTTGAGGGTATGCATATGGTTGAAGGATTAGGGTTAAGGGTCCAATGTATAAGGTAGAGGGTATAGGGGTTGAGGGATTAGGGTTTAACTAGGGTTGAGGGATTATGGTTAAGGGATTAGGGTCAAGGTTAAAGCATATTGGGTTGAGGGTAGAGGCCATGCAAAGGGTTTAAGGGTTGAGGGTTGAGGGTTTAGCGTTTATTGTACTTTAAGGGTTTAACGGTTGAGGGTATAGGGTTGAGGGATTAGGGTAGAGAGAGAGGGATTGATTAAGGGTTGAGGGATTAAGGGTTGAGGGTTGAGGGTTGAGAATTGAGGGTTGAGGGTAAAGATGGTAGAGGGTGTAAGGGTTTAGGGTTTAAGGTTTGAGGGTTGAATGTTTAAGGTTGAGGGTAGAGAGTTGAGGTTTGAGGGTTTAAGGGTTGAGGGATTAAGGGTTGAGGGTTGATGGATTAGGTTCAAGGGTATAAGAGAGTATTAGGTTGAGGGTAGAGGGATGTAGAGGGTTTAATGGTTTAGGGTTTAGGATATTGGGTTTAGGGTATTGGGAGTCGACTATTAGTCTTGGTGGCTAGATTATGCAATTTTGTGGTCAGGGTTTGGGTTGCACTCTGATATGTTCTTCCATGCTTTGCAAATGTACTATAATTTTTTTTGATAGCTAATACAATAATCCTTTTATCAATAAAAAAATTGATCAATGACTCTTTCTTTGTTAAGAATATGGAGAATCAATATCATAATTGGTAGCTCTCCTTTTCCAATTAATAGACTTCCTAGGCTCAATAATTTTTTTAGCTTCACCTATTAATGAAATTAAACCATATATACAATAGTATAGAAATATTGAATAAAATGAAATAATTAAATAATCAGTTGCCATAAATTAATGATCCTCTTTTTCTCTTCATTTACCTAGATGGGCTAGGTTAACAAAGAGGAGTTGCCTCCTCTTATGGCAAGAATGAAGAAACAAATAAAACTAAAAATAAATATCATTTATTTACACTAAGTTGTGTTAGATAAAATAAAAAAATTACATAATGTTTTTGAAAGAGGAAAAAATAGGTTTTACAGTGACCCAAAACCACAAAGTTTACATACAAATGATTAGATCATCAAAGTCACCATTAATAGAAAGGTTGTAAAGAAAAAAAAAGGAAAAGTCCACAACTACCAAAAAAGCTAGCAAGGGCCACAGAAAAGACCCAAAAAGACTAGAAAAAATGCCAACAGCAACTAAACTTGGGACTTTAATGTTTCTATAGTCTTAGCTTCCAAGTCGTTCATTTCTTGAACCCCTCTCTTTAAGATCTAGACCATCTGGGTAGTAGGAGGCACTTTCCTCTTAAGGTTGGCATTGGTCCTTTTCGATATACCTTAGTCCTTATTCTTGCTTTTATCCTTGTCCTCTTCTAGATCAACAACCAACAAGCCCTGTTGCAACTTCTCCAACTTTTTAGACATTGCATTGATGATAATGGCACTATGCCTAGCCATTTTATGGTTTTGTTCCACAACATTTTTTGATGTTATTTTTTAGTTTAACAATCTCAGCTTCCAGAGTCTTATACTTGTCCTCAATGCCATCTTCTCCCATTCTAGTATTGTTCTTTTTCTATTTTCCTTCTTCATTGCTAAGAAAGGACAACTTCAATTCTAGTTCCTCCAACTTGCTATTAAGAACCCTATTTCTTTGATTAAGATCATTAATTTCTTGATAGGCCCATCTCAAAACCTTGAAAATGTCACCAACACCACTTTTGGAAGAGGAAAGAATATCTCCAAACTGAACCCAGTCTAAAATGAGGTTAACATCATTCAAATTGGGGGAGCTAGGAAATATGGTACCATCAACTCTGAAAGAGGTAGGAGGGGTAGACATAGAGTTTCTACTAGCTTTAGGGTTCACTATTTTATCCTCTAGAGAGTCCACAGAGTAGGAAACCAACTTATTGGTAGGGAAGTCCTTGATAATGGGATTCTTTAAGGGAACTAGGTAGTCAGGGTAGATTTCAAGGTTAGCTTTAGCAAGTTGGATTTTACTAAGTTGGGTTTTCTAACCAGACAGCATAGGGGGTGGGTGGTCTTCAACAATTATCTCCTTATTAGGTTGATTCTCTGAGCCACCACTCTATGTTTCATAGTCCTTAGATTTTATGGAGGCAACCAGTTTGGATAAAGTTGACAGGCTTTGATAGTGTTCATATATTAACCTAATAATACCATGATGAAGAATAGGGTATCTCCTGGGATTTTTCTTGTGGTCCTCAAGGCTATTACTCAACAAACAAAATAGATAATGAGGTAGAGAAATCTCTACCTTATGGCGGAAGTGGTTAAGGATAGAAAAATGATGACCATAAACTTTGGTGAATCTCTCATCCAGGGTAATATACTCCATTATGATATGAAGCACCTTTCTACACAACACCTTGATGGTTTCAATTTCAAAGTAGCTATTGGAAATTTTGACTAGTTTCAATTTCTCTTTTTCCTTCTTAGGGAATTTAATTACCATCTCGTCAGAAAACCTTCTGTCACAATAAAAATTCACACCCTCAGTGGACATTCCAGTCACCTGTCCTATAATTTGATCATCCAGCTTCACCTTTCTCCCAAAGAGGATTATTTCTCCATTGTTCCAATTCTTCTCAAAATAGTCCGTAGCCATAATATCAGGCCCATGAAGTTTTTTCAGAAATGGAACCAAACCACCTCTCACAACCTATTTCCAGACCTTATCATTACTCGTGTGCACCTCATAGCTATTTGGATCGACTCTTTTCTTGTTCACCCCCATTTTCATTTACACCTCACTGCAGACTCTACCAGCGCGGAAAACATGTTACAATTTTTTGTAGCCATTCTAATGAACCCACAAAGCATGCCACTTTTTCTTCCTAGCTAAGTAATATGACACAACCCCATTAAATCTCTTGATTTTGATGTACTTAGTCCTTTTCCCTTTAATCATTAAATACACTTTCCTATTTCCCATGCATAACATCATAATCTAATAAGGCCCTGACTTCAGCTCCCAAGTCCCTAAAATTCTTCCATGTGTTCAATCCTTGCCTCTTTACCCCCTCATTCGCAAAGTAATCTGCCACGCTATTAGCTTCCTTGTAGACGTGTGAAACTTTAACTTTATTGAACTTTTCTAGAATAGACTTTTCTTCATCATTCCAATTATTTATAGACCAGGAGGGGGGTCCTACCTAGGAGACAGTCAATGATGTTTTTAGAGTCCCCTTCAAGCCATAAGTATTTAATATTCAAATTATGAGCTAACTTTAAAAATTGAAAAGACCCTATAGCCTTCACCACATGGTCAGTTTGATGACCTATGGAAATGGCAACAACTTCCATAAAGTCACCATTTGAGTCCCTTAACACACCTCCACTTTTGGCCATCCCTGGATTTCCCTTTGTAGCACCATCAAAGTTGGCCTTAGACCATCCATTTGGTGGAAAGTTCCAACACACACCCTCCCTACTTTTCTTAGCTAGCTTGGATGCCATAAAAACATCCATTTTAATATTCCAATCCTTTGCTATTATTAAATCATAGGGAGTACACACCATAGCTTCAAGGTTAAGAGCTTTTTGGGGAATAACATTGAAGCTTTCCTTTATAAGCCTAATTCTTTTTTCAAAAACATTAACCTCTGACATCTCATTATCCCTAAAAAGTTTGTTATTATGTTCTTTCCACACTTCCCAAGCAACAAAAGGGAAAATAAAAGCCCATAACTTTCTAATGAAGCGATTTTGAGATGGAGCTTTCCATTGTGAAAAAAATCTTCAATGGACAAGGGAAACACCTAAGAGATATTCTAGAGGGCTAATAATTTTCCCCAAATTATAGAAACAAATGGGCAGTGGAGAAACAAGTGGTTAGCTGACTCCACCTTGCACTTGCATAGGTAACATCTATTGGGGATTTGAAATCCCCATTTAGAAAGATTATCCACCATAAGCACCTTATTTTGAAGCAAAATCCATAAGAATATGTTGACTTTTGGAGTCAAGTGTTTAATCCATGCTTTAGACTAGAAGGGAGGGGGAGTTTGAAAAAGGGACATCAAAGAGATAGCCGAAGAAATAGAGTAGTTACCCAAAGGGTTGTCCATCCAGACAAGATTATCATCCAACTAAATCTGTCCCAAATTGACAACCCTTAAGAAAGACTGAAGCTAAGCCAACTCCTGACTAACCACACACAAGTCCACCCAGTCTCCTTCATACCAATAATCTTTGACAAGCTCCCTGTAGACACGTCAAATTAGCATTATGCATATGCATCTGCTCATTCATAAATAAAATTCACATTGATCCATTCAGTAGGAAAATCAAGTTCATCATCCATTTAAATTAAATAAATTAACTTTATTTGATTTAAGCCTACCATTACCTCATTTAAATACATCAAATCCTAACATTTCATTAATCCACCTTTATCTTGCATCATCCCTTTTGATTTAAATAAATCAAATATTTGAGTCAAATTGGTCAAACATCCTAATCATCATTAATTTAATCTAACCATGATTAGATGCTAATCTTACCGACTTGCATCCTCTAGATAATACCACTTGCACAAATAAATCAATTTATTGGTTTATTAAAATCATCATTTTCACTCAACATGACATTTATGGGGAATATTCCCTCAAGTTTGAAAAATATGACAAGTTGATTTGTCCCTCCAACATTGCATTTATTGCTCATTTTCATGTCCCCTTCCAAAGGTCAAACTCAACATTCATTGCACAAATTTGAATTCAAATTTCCCCCCTTTTGGGCACATTTCCCAAATCTTGCACATGCATCAACCACTCACCACTTGACAAGTGTCTTCCTCTCATTTGTCTAATCTTAGTCCCACATCCTCCATGTTTGGCACTCTTAGCATTTGAAAATATTTAAATAGAGGCTTCATCCTCAAGCAAATCCTCCACAATTTCATCCACAAAGCTAATACAAAGTCACTCTCTTCATTTGAGAACTTATTTTACTCACAATCACTCCACCATCCTCATAGCATTTTCATCATGGAGCTTATCTATCAAGGATTCAGAAAGGGCTATTTTCTACAATAGCACCAATCCACTATGAGATAAAGTTGGATCATGTCTTTTATATGCTTTGTTTAGTTTCAGATTGTTTCATTTTATTGCATGATTGACATGTTTCATTATTTCATAAGGATGTTGAATTAGCCTGGTTTTTAAAATGCTAACCAAATGCAGATTTTGACATCCACACTCCCCAAAAGCAGCTTTGCATAACTCAACCCATTTGTTGAATCTTTCAATTTTGATGAGGGGCTCCTTAAAAATACATCTATCCTCCTAGAATCTAGCTTGTTTTCCACTTCTAATATGCCATCCTATCCCCAATTCCAAGATCTTTCTACCCACAATCATATCATTCAAACAAGCTAAACCATGAGGTTGAAAAGGAGAATCCAACAACACTTTGAGGGATACACAGTTGGTCATATATTTACTTCTTAAAATATCTTTCCATTCTCCAATAGATGAGAAGGATCTCCATATTTGTTTGGATAGAAGAGTCTTATTAATCATTCTTATTTTCTAAGGCCTAAACCCCCCAAGGTTTCCAGTCTACATACCAAATCCCACCCTATAAGAGGCATCCTCTTTCTTTACTCCACACCAAACCAAAGGAATATTTTTTGGATCTTTTCAATGGCCTCAACATATTTAGCAAGAATTTTGAAAAGGCTTAAAGCATAAATTGGGAGATTCTGAAGAGAAGTTTTAAGAAGTTGAATTTTTCCAGCTTGGCTCAAAAGAGCTCCTTTCCATCCAGGCAACTTCTTTTTGAACCTGTCAATCAGCAAACACCAGAAGGAATCTGGAGGTTTAAGACATAGTGGTAGACCAAGATAAGAAGAGGGTAAGGATTCCACTTTGCAACCAAGGATTCTTGCAATCATGACCTATCTATGCTCAGGGGTATTTAAGAAATAAAGGGAGCTCTTCTATCTATTGACCATCTGCCTAGTCGCCTTCTCATACACATCCAAAAAAAATTCAGAGTCTTAGCCTCATTCACCATAGATCTTCCTAGCAACATAGTGTCATCAAAAAACTGTTGGTGAGAAAAAATCAAATTAGTAGATGAAGGACTAAGACCAGCAAGAGACCTAAGTTATTTAATAAAACTTTTAAGATTCCTTTGCAGGCTCTCAGCCATAATTGTGAATAGAATAGGACATATGGGATCACCCTGTCTTAGGCCTCATGAATTTTGAAAGAATCTAGAAGGAGACCCATTCACAATAATAGAGGTGGAGACCGTAGTTACCAATTGAATCACCAACTGAATGACTCTACTGCTACCAATGTGAGATCCTTAGGAGATAAAATTACATAATGTTATTTATATTACTAGCTCATACCAATGTGAGAGCCTTAGGAGATAAAATTTCCATAGCAATTCCCATATCCTAGAAGAGTATGTTTGATGTCATCAACTAAAAATAGGAACAACATTATTTGACCAAAATATTCATAAATTTTTTTACATACATAATGATTAAAATTAATAAAACTTATCCTTTAATGAAATTTGATAACTAAGTAAGTACCACTAATGTTTTATAATATTAAAGTTCCTGTTGGAGCCAAAAATCAACCTTGGTTATTTTGCATACTTTTTTTTTCACCCGTCTTCCCACACTCACCATATGTCCCATCTCCATTTCATTATGGTTGACACTAATATAAACCACCAAATAAGGCCCTTGGTTATAATACTAAAGTGAATTCCTTGTCTGAGGTGTTCCCATAGCAACACATGGCATGTCACCAAGACAATGCTATATCAAAGAGAGTCTCACCATAGTCTCTTCGACGCGAGTAAAAAGGGCTTATGTGAAATGTAGATGAGACTCCTGAATTTCTAAGAGACATATTCAAGTGTCTTCTCGCCAGCCTAAATAACAATATGTCTAAGAGACTTGGACATGTCGAGGAGAAATCTAACATATTTCACTAACAAATTATATGGAGTAGTTAACATTCAGGAAATAGAAAAACATCTCTCAGACATCGAGAGATTATCATAAAATAAATGATAGATCACTAGTAAAACAACACAGACAAATGGAAATGTCAAAAATACACTGACATATCAAGGAGAGAAGTAAGAGAGTCTCTTTGATATTCAAGGAGAAAAATATCATCAAGACATGGAGACATCAAATAGACATTGGACAAGGTCTCATTGACATCCTAACAAGGATATGTTGAGGAGGCACAAGAGTATCGAGTAGATAGTATCAAAAGTCTCCCCAACATCTTGGCACAAGTGTAAACACATGTTATCAATGAGACTAAGAGACATAAGAGAGAGGAGAGCATGGGTCTCCTCAACATGACAAAGTCACATAGAGATCATCACCAAGTAATACCACTAAAGGAAGAGATAAGGATATGTTGAAGAGACATAGGATTTTCAGCGAGAGATATCCACCAGTCTCATCAACAAAAGGGGGACCTTAAGGGAAGAAAGTGAAATGTAAATATCGAAGAGACCATACAACATCAAAGAGAGAATCTAAATGTCTCTTAGATGCTTCTCAAAATATGGTCAAGGATATATCAAAGAGAGATATAGATGTTGTGATTAAAGTCTCTTTGACAAAATGAGAAATAGTTATCACTAGATTGATTTGAGTGATGAAGTCATCATAGAAACAAAAACTATTAATGTGCAAGTTGATAGGAATGGTGGTACGAGAACCATTTATGGACTAGAGTTGGCTTGAGTGTGCTGAATTTTGATAAATACAGTTATAAAGGAATCAAAGTTCACTGTGAATTGTCACTAAATATCCAGAGGATAGAGTTGGACAAATGCAAGTAGCTCATAATTTATGGCATTCATTCAAGTAAGTATGTCTTGGCTCAGCTAAGTGTAATTTTTTGAAGATAGCTTGAAGTACATCATAGTTAGGGTTAAAATGGATAAAACCCCAGAGAAAACAAGAGCAAAGAGGAAAAAAATAGAAAGTAGTCCACTTAATCAAGACTTAATAGACTAGTATCCTAGGTATGGGCCAAAAGCAAGGAGAACAACTCAGTTAAACCCATCATGTGATACCCTAGAGGAAAAGCACAACAAATTGGGAGATGTGTGGACTCCACACAAGGGTTATGACTTGTTCATCTATCACTATAGGAAGAAGTATAGATATAGCCCAGTTTCAAGCCCATGGAATTTGAATCTAGGAAAAATTGTGATGCCAAATGTTTTTTGTGAATGTAGAACTAATTAAATTACTAGAAAATAATTATAATCCCGAAACAAGGGAAATTCACTTACATGATAGGTCACAATTTATGATTATATCATGAGATTATATTTGTATGGTTTTCCAATTAGATACCTCCCTAAAGATGAAATTGTGGATGAGAGACTTGTTGGAAGAGTATCATTGTATGGATACAAGCTATAAGAGGTGGAAGCTACCTCTACATAGGCCCAAAGGTCTAGGGAATCAACCTAGGAGATTTTCTAGTAATGAAACACCCCCATTCACTATAGATTTGTTTGAAGAATACTATCAATACACATACTATTTAGTTGGCCAAGTACTAGGAGTCAATTCCCCTAGTAACATGACTATAGCTCCCATGGTTATGGCTGCATACATTCAAAGCCAAGATGCCAGACCCTATGACTATGTAGAGTATCTATCTGAGGCCATTAACAATGTTGTTTATGCTATTAAGAACAACAATGAAGCTATCTGCTTCAAACACTATTCAATTCTTATGCATATGATATTGTATGAAGGAAAAGTGATGGGAATATGGGGAGAAGAATTGAGAGTAAAATATCTAAATAGTGATGGTAATTCTAGACCAGTGCAAATATTGACATCATTCTGGGATAGTAGATGTGGGAGATCCCACTACCTATACTTTGAAGAAAAAAATTTCAAACCCTTATACAAATTACTTGGCCACAAATGTGACTATAATCTATCCCAAGAAGTACAAATGTTCCTTCGACCAAAGGATAAGTTTCATGATGGAAAAAAAATCACAATTGGGGAGATTGGTATGTGTTTGTAGATTGTAATATCATTAGAGTATATGGATTTGAGGCAGCACCATATTTACTGCCTAAGATAGTGCTAGATAGGGTTGCATACCTAGAGATCATAAGACAATTGTCTTACTCAACCTTCATGCATTTGAAAATCTATGGAAGGAAAACTTTCATGCCTTCCACTCTTTGTTTTAGTGACTTCACTATTATTGCTGATATAGGGTATGACTTGGTTGGTAGCAAGCTGGATTATTATGGCTTGTTGATAGGAAATAAGAGAAACAAATTTGACCCTGAGCATTTCATCTATGATGCAAAAATTTCTCAAAAAATAAAAGGATATGATCATGAGTTCCATGTCGATGATGTCATCAGGAATTGTGAGGAAAGTCAAGTGATAATGAGGATAAATGCATACAATATAATTGTTATGGATGAGGTTTGGAAAATGAAAAATAACCTAGCCCATGTGGAATTTTTTCATGAAATTTGAGATCCTGTGGAAAGAGTTGAGAAATTGCTTCTACATGAAGAAGTAATAAAGGATGTACCTCTAGTGGCATTTGAGAAGAGAAGAAATGTTGGCTCTAGAAGGAAAGAAAAAAATATAACACCACTGGGCCATCTATCACCACAACCTACTTCAGATGTAAGCTTCTTAGTTGACACACCAATCATGGTTGAAGATGATACTAAAGGGGAAGAAGAGGTCACACAGATTAATGCTCATGTTATTCCCCAATATGAAATGCCATTGGAAAGGAGTGTGACTACCTTTGAAACATCCAATGAGCTATTTTCTGATGTGAGACACTGCGCTAGTCAGGAATTCATTATAGATGATACATTTTTCCAAACTTTTGAATTTAAGGCTTTCATCTATGAGCATAAGGGAAAGGTGGTAAGGGAAAGGCTAAAATAAATTGACTCTAAAAAGGAAGCATATGCTTTGAAAGAGCTTCAACATGAAACTAATAAAGAGATGAAGAACATGACTACCGAGAGAGGAAGATCATTATTATGAGAAGCTGGGGTTATGCTCCTCCCAAGGTGGGATATCAATTCAACCATTTTGTTTGATAGATTTCTAAATAGAAAGAATAAAACCTTGCACTTGATAGACGAAGTTGGTGATAAGACCTATA
Organism: Sequoia sempervirens; assembly: GCA_007258455.2. Classification (NCBI taxonomy): domain Eukaryota; kingdom Viridiplantae; phylum Streptophyta; class Pinopsida; order Cupressales; family Cupressaceae; genus Sequoia; species Sequoia sempervirens. Next base: position 10,060,932 of record VDFB02000009.1, on the reverse strand, counting down.
CTAGATTAGGATATAATCCTGATAATACTACTTTACAGATATGGGAACTCTACCCACCAGGAAGAAAGCCTTCCCTTGTTGATCATGATCAAATTTATGGACATATTTTGGTGCAAAGGGTAGGAGAGATAAGGGATAAGGGATAACAAGGGACTAATTGATGACTTGAATGTAAATGTGGCCAAGTTCACCAAGACTCAAATTCAGAAACTGATAAGGGATAACAAGGGACTAATAGAAGAGAATGAAAGGCTAAAGTAGGAGTTGATCAACTATAAAGATAGACTGCCTTCTTCCTTAGGGATTTACTCTCCACTAGTTGAGCATGAAAGAAAGGTGCTAGAAGCAATGTTAGAAAATACCTATTCAAAATGCAAACATGAGAAAGTTTAAAAGGAACAAGGGGATTTAAAAGGAAAGCTCAATACCACCACCTTTCAAATGGCATCAGAGATAGTTTGCATGATATTTGAAGATATGTACAAGCATGTTGAACAAGTCTGGCATATTCATGACAAAACATATGCAACATTATTGGAAAACACTAGATTGAGTGACAAAATGAAGTGGAGCCTCATATAATAGCAAAGAAGGAAGATAACACTATTGTGCTACAAGAATATCAAGAGCTTATGAAAGCCCATAAATATTTCCATAACATCTTGACATAGGTTTTAAGTGACTCTAGTCAACCACAGAGTATGTCCTTGCCCAACTTCTTCGAGGAAACAAAATTGAAAGATCAAGATACATGGAAGGATGAGATAGCCCACTATTTTCCAATTGTTCTTGATGCAATCAATGATGAAGATGAGGTACTTAAGAAAACACATCAACAACTTTGAAGAATTTTCTAATTGAAGTATGCCATGAAAGATATTATACATAATGTAGACACTCATGCCAAAAGTGGGTACATTGAGCATTTGTTGAAGATTAACTCATTCATTGCATAGACCAAGTAAGAGAGGAGTAATAGGGACCAAAGTTTGATGGTTTTGATAGATGGTCATGGTTCATGAGCCTTGAATAGGTCTTAGGTGATCACGGGTGCTTGCTGGAGATTAACAGACTGTATTACATCCACCAACAAACTCTCAATATTTTTATGTTTATGCTAATTATGTTTTAGTTATGAAGCAATGTGACTTTTTGTAAATGGTCCTGGAGCTTGTTAATTCCCATACAAATAGGGAAACTAGGAAACAATTTTGAAATCATCATCATCAAATCATATTCCATTAGAGTAGGCATTAGTAAGAAGATAGGTTGCATAATCCACCCATCCATATCATATTAAAAGACTTATGTTACAAATGCTTATATTTTTAAGTAATACAATGGAGTAGACTACTTATAATTCATAATCCATTTTCAGTGTTCAATTACTGTGTCAATTTTCATTGTTTATCTATTAATTTTTTCTCTCCAAAGTGGTCTTTTCAAGTTATTTAAGTCTTCAAGATTTATCAAAAAAATATTTGTTTTTGAAAAGGAAAAAACAGGTTTTATAGGGACCTGAAACCGCAAAGTTTAAACAACAGAAGATAAACAGAAAAAGTTCAAACAAACAGACAGCTGTCCCAAAAGGAAACAATAGCACCAAGAGATAACATGGCCCAAAAAAGGACCGCCCAAAAAATTAGCAACCAACACCACCACGCTACTCCAAGGTGTTCAGTAACTCCTCAGCCTCCTTTTCAACTTCCTTCATGTCCTATAACCCCTGCTTGAGAATTTGAGCCGTATGTGATGAAGTTGGGGTCTTCCTCTTAATGTTAGCCTGGGTACGAGTCGAAATCCCATCACCAGCCGATCTGCTGCCTCCCTTGTCTGCATCCAAATCCACAACCAGCGAACCCTTTTGGTTTTTTTCAAGCTTTTCCACCATTGCATTGATGATAATGGTGTTATGCCTAGCAATTTTTTGATTGTTCGCAACAGTGGCCCTAATGTTTTGTCCAATCTTGGACATGCTGCACTCGATACTAGTCAATCTATCCTCATGTGATTGTTGTCTTTTCCTCGGTAAGACAGTTTCCTGTTCTTCATTATCTCTACGATTCCAACTGATCTTCTGCTCCAAGTCTGTGACCCTGTTGCTGAGATTAGTAAAACAGCCTTTCAAATCACAGACTTCTTTCTGGGTCCACTTGAGAATAGTGAAAAGCCCATCCGTACTTTTTTCTGCTATACTCACCATATCCTCAGGCTTGAGCTTATTTGGGGCTAAATTAATTTCATCTTGAATAGGGGACTCATAATGATCATTCCCAAATTTTCTAGACGCAGGGGCACTAGGGGCCGATTCCTTACTAACCATGGGCTTATTAGAGAGGATTTCCATTGAATTCCCAGAATACGAAACAAGTTTCGTAACAGGGGTACCTTTAAAACCAAGGGACAAACCCGGAGTAGGGGATCCAGGAGATGGCTGGGGATTAAGACAGGGCGGTGAAGCAAAACTCGGACTAGGGCACTCATGCAGAGGCTGCAATTTAGGACATGACAGCGGGGCAGAATCCTTAAGGGTTTTCCAACAAGACAGGGACTGGATAGCAATGGTATCAGGACCAACAAGAACACAAGCAGAGGGGGCCCGGGGTTCGATCTCCCTACTACTTTCTATCTCCTCATCATCCAAATCTTCAATTTCAACAGTTTTAGGCAAGGTAGGTAAATTTTGAAAATGCTCAAAAATGAGCCTAACAAGACTAGGGTGAATAATCACATTCCTCCTAGGGTTTCTTTCCACATCATCAAGGCAATTCTTCAAAGAAGAAAATAAGTAAAAAGGTAGAGATATATGAACCTTGTGACGGAAATGGTTCAGAATGGAAAAGTGGTAACCATAAACTCTGGTGAAGCACCCATCAACCGTGATATATTCCATAATGACTTTTAAAACTTTCCTCCAGATAGATTTGATGGACTTCACATCAAAGTAGCTATTGGCAACCTTAACCATCTTCGCTTTCTCCTTATCTTTTTTAGGAAATTTAATGACCGCTTCATAAGAGAATCGTCGGTCTCGATAGAATTTAACACCCTCAGTCGAAAGACCTAATATCTCACCAATTAAGTCCTCACTCAGCTTAACATTCCTACCAAACAACACAATCTCACCATTTTTCCAGTTTTTAACAAAATAGTCCAGCATCCCCTCGTCTGTACCATGGAGCTTTTCCAGATACGGGATTAAACCTCCCTTTTCAATTCTTTCCCACACTTTAGCGTTCTTTCTGTGCTCCTCGAAACTGCTCGGCTCCACACGTTTTCTTTCTTTGCCCATATTCAGAACTCTGTAAAACAACACTGTACAGTTACTTTGGGTCCCGTTTAGGCATTTTTTGTCGAACACCCAGAAAGCGTGCTGAAAACTCTTCTTGAAAAAGAAAATGACGTCGGTCCCATCAAATCTAATGAAATCGATGTACCTGATCTTTATCCATTTCATCATGACTAAGATTGCCTTCTCTTCCATGCACTGAATCATAATAAATTAGCGCTTTCACTTCAGGATGGAGGTTGTCATTCTTCCTCCACATGTTTTCCCCACCCTTCTTAACCCCTTCATTGGCGAATAAATCTGCCACCTTATTGGCTTCTCTATAGGCGTGGGACACTTTCACTTTATCAAATTTACTTAATAATGTTTTCATATCTTCGATCCATTTTTTGATGTTCCACAAGGGGGGGTAAGCCCAAGAATGCAATTAATTATGTTCAATGAATCACCCTCCAACCAAAGATATTTCATGTTGATCTTGAGGGCTAAGCTAACCGCATAAAAAGCCCCAACAGCTTCCGCAACATGATTAGTTTGAGTACCAATGTTCACAGCAAAAGCCGCAATAAAAGCCCCCGAGTTGTCCCTTAAAACACACCCACTACCAGCTTTTCCAGGGTTACGTTTAGCCGCACCATCAAAATTGGCTTTCAACCAGCCCATAGGCGGCAGAGACCAATTAGCATTCTCTCTTCCACAAACACCAGGTTTGAGGACATTTAACCCAACTAATTTTGAATTCCACTTTTCGGCCATAGCAATATCAAAAGGAGACTAGTTAGCTTTCTCAAACATTTTTCTAGGAATTAAAGATAAGTTTTCCTTTATAGCCCTTACAATTTTAGCATGCAAGTCCCCTTCCAACATCTCTTTATCCCTAAACACTCTGTTGTTTCTTTCCTTCCAAATATTCCAAACACAAAAGGTAGAATAAAAGACCATAGCTTTCTCACAAAATTTTTTTTTGAAGGAGCTTTCCATTGAATGAAGAAATCTTCGACAGAGGCAGGAAAAATCCATGCAGCATCAAGAAGTGTAAAAAATTTATCCCAAATATTCGACACAAAAGGGCAATGAAGAAAAAGATGATTAACAGTCTCGGCTTCATTCCTGCACATATAATATCTGTTTGGTAATTGAATTCCTCTTTTTCCAAGATTGTCCAAAGTGAGAATCTTATTCTGTAGCATTATCCAGTAGAAAATATTAATTTTCAGAGTCAGGTGATTAATCCAAGCCTTAGCCCAGAAGGGAGGAGGCCCCATCGGACTAACCAACATAGAAGTGGCAGAGGAAACTGTTGACGCCAAAATTTGATGAGATAACAGTGCCTTATGGGAAACTCAGTTCAAGGGGGACCCTTTTTGCGCCAAACTGAGTGACCTCCAGGTTTTAAAGAAGCCGACTTCTTCTAAAATAGTTTTTGGAAAGGGAAAAGGAAGTGGATATAATGAAGCAAAGTCTAATCTAAGGCGATGCACCAAAAATGCTGATAGGCACGATAAATCATAGATTTAAGGGCCTGAATGGTGTTATCACGTTCAAAAAACATCGGAGACTTAAAATTATAGCATAAACAATTCATTTATTGACATAAAATAGAATTGAATGCATCCTTACAACTAAGAAGAGTCATTTAGACATGATTTAAATAAGCAAGCTTGCATTCAATATATAGAAGTTCTATCAAATGAAATGCTTACAACGATAAAAAACACAGTTTATAGTTTAATCAATACATGAAAAATAGAAAGGCCGAATAGTTGGCACAGTCTGAAAGTTTCCTGCAAATTAACATATAAGAGAGGTCTGGTGTCTCTTGCTATAACCAGTATCATTTTCCTTAAAACTCTTGAATCTTTCTATTGTTGGACCTTTTTTCCTCAGAATTTCAGACCCTTCTCTTGTTGACAGAGAGAGTATATATAGCTGGGGAGAAAAACTCCCACCGCTTTGGAAAGCTGTAACAGAAAAGATCCCACAATCTCCAGCAATGATGCCAGAATCAAAAGATTTCCAATGCCATTATAATGGCAACGAGTTAAAACACGGCATCTGGATATTCAGTCGCAGGCGCATCCCTTGTAATGATGGCAGTGGTCCTAGCCAAGCTTTGAGGCGACAAGTACCATCCATCGCTTTAGAGAACCAAGACGAGCAGCACCCGATAACACAATCTCGCTCAGCCAGACCATCGCCTGTTTCGATGATCAGTGAAAGGCACGTGGCAGCCCGTCGCGGCCCGAATGAAAACTCCTCCTACTGCTGCCGAGAGATTGCGAAGAAGCGACACGTGTTCAAGGGGCTAAGGGCTATCTTGAAGTGGGGAGAAAGCTGCGTGAACCGGGTCCGAAAGATGCTTGGTAGCATTTCGCAGCCTGTTGTGTTCACCTCCTTGCTGTGTTGAAAAAGACTGCGAAAGGTTGCCACCTGGCAGAAGGTAGGGTCTGCCAAAAATAAAGAAGGCCTGTGGAAGCATTTTGTAGTCCGTAGCTGCTTATTTTATCCCTGTAAGAAAATTTTGTGATACGCCGCCACGTACCAAGATGCAGGCCCCTCTGACAATCTTAGGAGTGATGGCCCATATGGAAGGCTTTCGCAACCCGAAGAGACCACAAAGCAACAGGCAATCAAAATCTCCGTAGGCGAGGTACATGGACGCCCAGCGCAGCATTTCGGGACCCGAAAGGGAAGCCGCTATCCGAAGTTGCTAAGTGAGAAATGCGTAAAGGGGAAGATCAAAACTTGTTGGAAAGCTGAATGAACTTGGCGATGCACAGGCCGACACACGAACATTTACAAAAAGAACCCGAAGGGAGCTGTTTGAATCTTTATTTTAACAGCTTTTGGCGACTATCAGGGGCGTTTCGGATAAGGAACGGAGAACCCAAAAACTCTCTGGTTCTGCAGACCAGAGCCTTCATCCATGGGGCGAATGGAGTTAGAGTTTGGAAAGTGCAGCCTGTAAAGGCGACCATTCACTTTCGGATGGCTTTGCCATGCTGCGTAAATTTTCTTGTGAGGCAGTACCTCAAGTAAGCCGACGCCTGCTTGGATATGGAAAAGCAGCTGGGAAAGTGGATGAATGATTCCCTCAATGTCGGCCGTCGTTGGGGAGCTACCGAATTCCCTGAATGCCTCTGGGTCATTCTCCTTTTGGTTAATAACCTCCGTAATCTGTGCAGTTGTAGCAATGGAGCCATCCTCGAGAAACAGGGATGGCAACCCCAGCTTGTTTAACTCAAAGAAACTTCCTCGTATGCCGGCAAGCGCCTTGCTTAGAAAAGCCGTCGCTGCCTTAGTGCGCTGGAAAGCGGAGTGACAATGAATGAATTTATTGGCAGTTTGAGCAGCACTGTCCGAATCTTCGATACCCGCTTCAGCAAGGATCTCGTCTGAGACGGAGTATAGCTTGTTGAGCAAGTCCCTTGCCTCAGGAACCTTTTCCAGGATGAAACGCGGGAACTGCTCCATTGCGTCGTGGGCTTCTTGATTGAGTCTTGATGCCTTGTTGATGAACCGGAGGGTAGGCTGTAGTGTTAGGCAGAAGGTCTTGACTTTCTCCCAGTGAGAAATATACAATTGTCTAACCAACAGAATGATATCAGGTTGGTCAGGGGCAGGTAAAGGAGAGGCTTTAAGCGAAGAAATCTCTGTTTCCCTTGAAATAAGGGCCTTGGCCAATTCTGCCTTCTTCTTTTTCTCAGCCACCAATTGCTCTGCATAGCTGCTCATTTCTTTATTCCAAGTTTGTTCAGCTCAGGAGTGGTTAGCCGATTGCTCTTCCAGAGAAGCCTTTGTCCTCAGAGCTCATCTTCTATCTTAGTCTTCAGGCTTTCGAATTCGGTCTCTTTCTCCTGTACCTTTTGCTGATACTGCTCTTGTAGGCACTCCAACTCCTCACTCTTTTGTGCCATCCCCTAACTATACTCAAGGTGGACGCATTCAAGCTCCTCCTCTTTTGACTGTAGGCTTTGTCAGACTGCCTGGTTCTGGCTTTGCAGTTCTTTTACTAATCCTAGGTTGGCGACTTGGGTTTTCACAATTTCGCTCTAAAGCCTGTTTCTCTCATTCTCTGTTGTTAGTGCTCTTTCTGTCATTCGGGCGATATCTACCTCTAAGGATTTCTCCTTTGTCTCTAGAAAGCTCACCCTTTCCTTCACTGCCCTAAGCTGCTCATCCTTCTTCTTTAACTGGCGACCAGTTTTGAGGAAGTCGGAAGTGACCACCCGTTGTGTCTCCTCCATGATTTCGACTTTATGCTACGGCCGGGCTACCTTTATGTCAAGTCCGACAGCATAGATCTCATAGTCCTCTGGTTGTATTTCTCCCTGGGGCTTGCTTATCCTAGGGTACATAGTTGCAAATTTTAATTCTTGTTGGGCCTCATCATACGAAGCCTGTACTCTCGGCTCGGCAGGGGCATTGTCATCCTTCGTCTTTCATCGCCTCATTCTATTTGCGCACGCTTCCTTTCCATAATCTATCTGTGCTATGAATTCAGCTGGTGATGAAACCAGCCCACCTGCGAAAGGAACACTAGAAGGCAGGGCATAGGGATAGGTAATTTTCATAGGCGCACGCATTTGCTTATTTTGGAGAGTGACCGTTTGCAGAGAAAAAATGTGGCACGTTCCATAGCTTGGCCTAAGAACTATCAGCAGGGCTAGACATTTGTAGCGGCTGAACCGGAGATTCAGTCATAAGGCTCATTGGCCAGGGAAGAATAGTTGCTGACTGGGTATTGGCTTGTTGTAATGGAAAAGGAACAGTAAGCATAGTGGAAAAAGAATGGGGGCTGACAGGGGGAACGTTTTCCGAAAATGAGGTGAGGAAATTCTGAGCGGTAGCAATATGCGTAAGCATGCTCGGGGGAGTAATTATAAACAGTTGGGCCTGCGAATACTGGGCAAATCCAACCGAATAAGCTGGACCAGAAGCAGAAGGTGGAGGGCTCAAACCAATGGCAAGAGTTGCTGATGGAGCTAGGGCGGATACAAAAGAATGAGATGTAAGAGAGAAAAGAGCGAAATGTACCTGCTGACTGGTCGGCGGTGGCTCCAGGATTGTTCGTGACTCGCCCGTAAACTCTGGCATTTGACTAGCAGCAGGCACTTCTCCTTTGGCGGGTTCATGTGAGACTGCTCCGATAACACTTTCCGTGCGCTACCTTTTCGCTGGCGGACACTCACTAACTTCAACCGTTGGATCCCTCTGCTGAGGCGTTAGTCTGACCGGTTTAGCGGCTCATGTGCGTGTAAGTGAGCCTCTTGAGATATTAAAGCGTACATTAGTGCCCACATAGGCGGCATGCTCAGAGACATTGCCTCCTTGCGCTGAAGAGGATGATACCACCATTTCTTCTTCCTGCTCCTCAGATCCCTCTGCTTCTTCACTCTTGTCAGCACTAGAGATTGGGCTGGGATGGCCTTCATCCCACCATCTATCAAACTCCTGGTCGTCCTTCAATTGATTATAAGGAGCGTTCAACTGTGCTGTTTCCTGGCGATATTTCCAGAAAGCTTTTATTTTTTCATCACTCCATTCCTCGCCCACTTTCAACTTGTTATACATACCGCGCTCTATCGGAAGGTTGTCCTTGGCCATAGCCACTGAAAAGTAGAACTTGTGCCATGGGCCCCTGGTATCTGGCGTAGGGATTTGTGCTAATTCAACAAAATCCTCATCTTTATCAGTCCGCTTATTACGCCGCTTCTCTTAGTATGGTCGGGAAACATGTGTAACCTTCATATGTGGCTCTGGAAAGTCGTTGAAAGAGTTGTAATCCCACTTATCATTTACCAGTACCAACTCTAGATGTGCCAACTTCTCCTCTAGCAGCTTGTGCGATTATTTTTTAACAAGCGTTACTGACTTGAAACTCTTCGGGCAAGTGAAGAATCCCTTCCTCTTGACACTTTCACAGCTACAGAATATGAAATCAATGGTACACACCTATCAAAAAACCTCCAGTGCGAGCACTCTATTAGTGACACAAGTCGGAAGCAGGAAAGGTTTACCAATAAAGCCCCGCATTCGAAGGATTGTGAAATCTTTGCCTAAGAACCAGTCACAAGTAGGGGTGTAGCCTTGCATAAATCTAGTCTGCTCCATGTTGAGCCGGACGATATCACCTTCTCTGATCAAATCATTCAAAATCGGGGCTATGAAATAGTCTGCGAAGGCATAATAGTCATATGTTGCGGAAAGGAAAGGTGTCCATGTAGACACTGACTTTCTTTTGTTCTGCTCATCAAAAATTGATAGCGGAAGAAATCGGGCGAAGAAATTTGAATTCTAATGCAGGAACATGTGGACCAGGTAGGAAAGAAATCTAAATTTCTTTTTCTCCTAGTAATTCTCCATCTGATGTATCATTTCTTCAACCATGAACTCAACAAAATCATACCAGAAAAGTTCATGCTGCTTGCGAAACTGTATCGCAGGTCCCAGCTGAAAAGCCTCAATCTTTTCATCAGAGTCTCGCCCACAAACAAATGCCAGCATGGACATGGAGTCCTGGAGGTCATCGCGGAATGAACCACGCGATAATGGGACACTTGGTGCCTTAGCGGACGTGATGCCTTTCTTATTAGTCTCTTCTAACAAGAAATCGGAGCCGGTTTTCATCCTCTTCCATATTTTCTCCTCTTTGCTTGGGCGGAAATGCTCGATAGTCTCCTTTCTTCTGCTTGGATCATGGATACATAACATATGCTAGATGGCTTCTGGGCTGATCTGAACCCTTAAATTGCGACCTTCAATGCAGTGGGTGTCTGGATTATAGCGCTAAAGAGTCGCGTCGACCACCTTCGGACAATAATGCACCAATGGGACCATATATTGTGGGAGACCGCTAAAACAGACTCTACCTGCCATGGATTGGTCTGCCCTTACCGCTGATAACCTTGCACAAGCTGCCTCTCTGAGATATTTAGGGTTCTTTGCAAGCTTTGGGTCGTAGATATTATCCCATTTTTCCCTAACCTTTTTCTGGTTACTCCACTCCTTAGGGCTATCCAGCTCCTCCGTGTGGGCTCTCCTCGTCCTCGCGGGTATACCAGGCGTGGCATATGCTACATCCTCATACACGTATACCTCGGCCGAAGAATGAATAGCCGTATACAGTTCCTGGCTAATCTCCTCTTGCATCGGTTGAGCTGAAGATTCTGACATTTTTCTTTCGCTGCAAAACTTGTAAGCTTCCTGGCCTGCGAATACGCTTGCACTAGATGGACAAACAGAAAATACTTTGCATTTTCCTTGCGTTCGTAAAAAGACTTTGAAATACTAAGTCTTTTCATGCAATAATAGCAACTTTTCCCAAGGTGGTAGGCGAAAGCAAGCCTTTTGCATTTAATTCGGCATGTACCGTTAATCTGGCAACTCGTGCAAGACTAATTGCTATTTCAAGGTGGCCAGATTTCATCATCACATTGGGGTGATTGTGTGATACGCCTTGATCTCCTTGGAAATTGAGCTTGCAACTGGCTTTCTAACCCTGCGTCAACATGCGCTGGCAATTAATATCCCGGTCAGAATGATTATGCCAAGCAAACGATCACCGCCTGAAAAAGATATGAGTATCGCCTTGGGCTCTGGGATGCGTTTGAGATTTGACACAATAGCCTATGGCCATACGTCCCTTCACCAACAAGTGCCACCTTTTTAAAGTTAATTAATCAACTGTATTTAATTAAGCATGCCTTGAGCCATGCTATCATGCATGTACCGGCCTAAAATGTGAACAAACGCAGACTCGGCTTTCGAGATGGCATGCGGCATACATCACGCTTCTTTGAGGCAGATTAGCATATGTCTTATCAATTTTTTTATAAATAGGCCAGTAGATAGCAAGCAAACACACTTAGCGTTTAAGAAGTGATAGGTCAGTAGCAGATTGCTAAGCAAGTCCTTTCATAGGTTAGGTGGTGAGTAGATTCGGCATTATTTTAGCAGACTTAGGGATAGTATCAGGAGGAATGGATACCCCAATTCACCTAACCTCGTTCAAATCACATATGACATTTGTAGGTGAAATCTCCACTAGAAGGCTGAAAAGGATGACGAAGAATAAGCACTCGCTGGTTCTGGTAGCCATTAAGTGGGTCATAAGCAAGGATTGTGTAGAATATGAAGATAAGTATAAGGTGAACACCGACGTATGCTCGCACTTTGTAGCATCCATGCTGGACATTTACGTTCCCCGGCCACTTATCCTGAAGCTGGTCAAAGAAATCTTCCCGAAGAAGTACTTGAATGGGCTCAGCGAGGTTGTTACACATGCTGCGTATGGGATAGGCCTGCCAACAGCCAGCGACCTGCGTCACTTTATTGAAGAAGAAGCTGTCATTGTTTGGCTGCCATTTCTCAGCGGATTCCGCCTGCAAACCCGTGGCCAGCACCAGCAAAGGGTTACTCAAGCCCTACACTTCCTGTTCCGGAGCTACAACGTGATACCCTTCTACAATGTAGAATGGTACACCGACTTCAGGGACTTGGTGTATCCACCACCGACAACGGCTGCGTTGAATGATGCTGCCAGTGCCGCTGAGGGGCCTGTGGACGAGGAAGAAGCGAACGTTGTGGTGAATGCGTTGGTTGCTGCTAGTCATTCCTTCAAATAGATAACCCCCTTGCCTTCCTGCCTGATGATGTAACTCACTTGTTCCAGATAAGCCTGATAAAAGGCCATCATATATATATATACTTTGATACTTGTACATTTTGAAAATTGGCATCTCAGCCATTTTGTAACTTAGGAACATATATATATAAATATATACTTCTCTTTTTAAGGAAAATCTATGCTCCTTTTTGCTTCTGTGTTTAATTTTTTTGGGTTTGTAAATTTTGTATGCTATTTCTCCATTTATGAGCATATTTTGTGTAAAGCAACTCTAGTGTTTTACCCTCCAACGATAATGAGCAAATGCATAGAAAAACCACTGATTCAGCAAAAGAACAGGCCAAAAACAAGAAAGAAAGAAAAGCATTATTTACAACTGTACAAGGTAGACCCTTTTGCCTAATAGAATAACTTAAGATGAATCCCATTGACGGGAATTCCTAATGGCTCTTGTTCCATATTTTCTAGCTCAAAAGCGTTGTGTTGCATGCACCGAATGATTTTGAAGGGTCCCTCCCATAGGCTGTCAAACTTACCGTGCTGACCTGGCTTTGCAGTCCTACTGTCATATTTTAGCACTAAGTCTCCACTTTTTAGACCTTGGTCGGAAGCCTTCTTGTCAAACCATCGTTTGACCACCTGTTGACGGCTTGTCATTGCTATTAGGGAAATTTCCCTTCTTTCTTGTATTTCCAGTAGTTCGGCGAGCCGAACCTCCATGGCATCATTTTGTTCTATCTCAAGAGACTTTAATAACTGTATCGCTGGGATCTCCATAGAAATAGGTAACAGCGCCTCCTTCCCATATACCAGCTCATAGGGTGAAGTCTTGAGGACTTGCTTAGGAGTTATGCGGTTGGCCCAGAGCGCTTTTCAGAGATTTTTATGCCATTCCCTCTGGTGTTCTAAGCCAACCTTTTTAAGGAGTCAGACTAAACTTTTGTTTGTCCACTCAGCTAGGCCATTTCCCTGTGGATAGTAGTTTGATGATGTTTTAAGGAATATGCCATTTTTTAAAGCAAAGTGACATACCTTTGTACCTAGAAATGTTCTGGCATTGTCCAAAATGATTGTCTTCGGAGGGCCGAACCTTGTCACCAGTGATTTGAGGAAGTCTACAATCTCTGTTTCTGTTGCCTCCTTAAGGGGAACAGCTTCCGCCCACCTTGTAAAGTAGTCTGTGGCTGTTAAAATCCACTTATGTCTGGCACTAGAAACCGGGTTGATCATTCCGATGAAGTCCAGGCCCCATTGCGCAAATGGTTCATCCACCACGATAGGTTTGAGGGGCATCACTGAATTCTTCCTTCTGTCAGAGAAGAACTGACATTTTTTACAAGCCCTTACCAGAGAGTCAGAATCATTCAAAAGTGTAGGCCAGTAATATCCAGCTCGTAGGACCTTGATGGCGGTAGTTTTAGTGGAGAAATTTCCACCTTCGTCGCTATTATGAAATGCGTCGAGGATCCTTTGCGCCTCCCCTAAAGTAACGCATCGCAGGAGCACACCATTGAAATTTATTTTGAAAAGAACTCCTTCTACCAACGTATATCCGCAATTTTGTAGCTAGTAATACCTTCTTTTTTGGGATGAGAGGCCTGGCGGATACCTTCCGATTTGCATGAAGTTTATTCTATCTGTTAGCCAATTGTCTTCCAATCCAGACCCATTTATCAGGACGAGCTCTAGTTTTTCCTCTTTGGCAGGTACCTCCTCGTTCTGTGCCATATACTCACACAGTCCTCTGCCTTTAATAGTCTTGGTAGCCCTGACCTCGATATCATACTCGAGGATCTTGGTAATCCAATTAGCTCTTTTTTCTGTGATCTCCCCCTCCATAATGTATTCCCGCACACTAGAATGTGCGACATATACCAGAACTTTGTTACAGGAAATTAGATGATGGAACTTTTTAAGTCCCTTTACTATTGCGAAGGCCTGTCTTTCGACGAAGTTATAATTCGCCTCATATTCCTTTAGGGTTCAGGAATAGAACGCAACTGGATGCTCTCCCTTTCCTTTTCTATCTGTTTAAATCAAAACAGTAGTGATACTGGACTTGCTACTGAAGGCATACATTATAAAATCTTTGCATTGATCTGGATTAATTAACACTGGGGCTGTGGAGATCGCTTCCTTGACCTTTTCAAAAGCCTCCCGAGCTTCTATCGTCCACTTGAAAGCTTGATCCTTTTTAAGCATTAAGGTGATCGGCCTAATCATTCCCACAAAATCGGAAATAAATTTGTTGACGAAATTTACTCTGCCCAGAAAAGACTGGACACCTTTCTTATTTATCGGAAGGGGAAGTTCCTTTATAGCCCTTACTCCTTCGGGGTCAATTGAAATACCTTCTTTAGACACAACATGCCCTAACAGCTTACCCTGAGGTACTCTGAATACACATTTCTTTGGATTTAGGGAAACCCCGAACTCCTGGCACTTTTGGAAAACTAATTCCAAGTGATCAAAATGATCATCTTTAGATTTAGATAACACAGTAAGGTCATCCAAATAGATTAAGATAAACTTATTGATCAGTTCGCTAAATGCAATGTCCATAGCCCGCTGGAAAGTTGCCCCTGCATTGGATAAACCAAAAGGTATTTTAGCATATGCAAATGTCCCCCACTTAGTAGTGAACGTAGTCTTGTGCTGATCTTCTTCTTTTACTCGAATCTGGTTATAGCCAGAGAAGCCATCCAACAGAGAGAACATTTTTTTATCTTGCGACAGTCTAGAGGATCGATTCCATAGAAGGCAATGGATAGTGGTCTTTCAGAGATGCTCTATTCAGGTCTCGGAAGTCCACGCATTAAGCGGATATCACCATTCTTCTTTCAGACTGGTACCAGATTTGATACCCAAGTACTATGTTTGATTGGGAAGACAATACGTGACTCAATCAGTTTGGTCAGCTCTTGTGCCATCAAGGCCTCAACTTTGGGGTTAACTGGCCGCTATTTCTGTCGGACTGGTTTCACACCTTCCGTTAGCTCAATAGTATGTTGAATGATGCCAGGATCATAACCCTCCAGATCATCGTAGGACCAGGCCACTACTCCATATTTTCCACAGAAACTGATAAGCCTTTCTCTATCTTGCTATGAGACATCTTTTCCGACCCGGAGATTCTTGCCATCGGATACCCGAAGGTTTTCATAATCACTTCTATCTGCTACGAATTTTCGCTTATCATTTAGGGCATCATTACAATCGAAAAAATCCTCGAGAGTAACTAACCCTTTCAAAAGTTTGTTTGACTTTAGCTGCATAATTTGTCCTTCGTAGGCCTCATCGATCTTTGGTTGAAGTTGATCAGCAAATTCTCCAGAGTGCTGGATAAACGAGGCGATGTGCTCATCGCTCTCAAAGACCTGCCAACTCTGATCATTGTCGGGGATTGCTGGTCTAACAAGCACTCGCACTGAATATTTGTTCTGAAGCAAGTCAGAGATAGGATCAAACTGAAAACCGATCACCGCCATGTGATCTGCATCGCCATTCTGCGTTCGGGGAACGGTCAGGATGTTGAAAGCTTCAAAACTTTCCACTAGGTCCCAGATTCGATGCCGATAGGATCTCATGCAGACATTCTTTACTGCAGAGATTCCTCGAACCTGATTAACTACCAGTTCAGAATCTCCGAACACAATCAATTGCTTGATACCCATTCGTTCTGCTAGGCTTAGGCCTTGGACTAACCCTTCATATTCAGCCTCATTATTTGAATAGGCGAATTGGAATTGGAAAGACCTCAATAACTTTTCATTCTGCGGGGATATTAGACATATCCCTGCTCCAGCTCCAACTTTGCTCCTTGCTCCGTCAAAATATAATGTCCACAGCTGATTTGCTTGGTCATCATTGGATTCTTTAGTGACCTTTGGAAGAACTTGGTCTTCATCATAAATTACATATGTGCCTAATCCAGTAGCATGATAATTCCTGAATGGATCATTGTTTATGTGTTCGCTCAACAGAGCATCTTCCTTATCATTTCTATTTCTGCTCACCCTCTCCTCCTCCAGCAGTTCGACATTATACATGTCCTGCTTGGTGATAGAGGTATGCGCGGCCTCAAAATTGATCAGGGCCTCATCCGCCACATGTTCGAAATGTAGAGCCTCCGATTCTATCTTCATTTTTGCACCATGATTGGTCCTAAGTATTAGATGTGACCAATCTAAGGAAAAATATCCACCCACCTTTGAAGTAAATTCTTGGGATAGACAGAGACCGAACATAGGAGGGACATCTATGATCACTGTATCTTGCGAGACCGTGATACTTGGGCAGGCAAATAGAGTTAACGGAAGTGCTTTGATGACACCCACAGTATCAACTTTATTTCCATCCAGCTGCATCACCCCTTTCTTCATAGGTTCGTAGCTAAGCCCCAAGGCTTCGGCTATCAGTTTTGGCATAACCGTTGTACTAACGCCAGAATCAATCATAGCGTTGTGTAATAGCTTTTCCCCTACAATGAGGGTCAAGAAGAAGGGTTGAGGTTTTGGCCTACCTCTGTCTTCCATATGGGATTCCTTAGCTTTATCTGCAAGAACCTTAGCCGGTGACATTTGATAAACCACCTTGGTACTGGCAGAAGGTTCAGTTGGTACTGAGCTGACCTCTTGTTGAAGCGCCTTTTGTAGCATAGTTTTATGTTCTGGGATAGCTAGAATGTCCCATAAAGACACATTAGCGGATGATTTCTTTAATTGTTCCACAACATTAAAAGGTGAGGAGCTCGAAGATTTTTGCTCCTTCGCTTTTGTTATAATAATCTCCCTCCGTGGTTGAGAACGCGAAGAGATGGTCGAAGCGCCAGGAATTTGATCAGACACGCCTTTACGTTGCGGGTTGTCCGAAAGTGAAACAACGGGCTCACCGGTGAATCTCCTCTTTGATCATGTGTTATAGTCGGACTGTACCTACGGTGTTTCGGCTGTAGACGTGTCATTTGCAAACACCGTTTCCTCATTTTCCATCCATGAGAAGAGCGCATGATCAAGAACAATATCGGACTCTTGCTCTAATGACATTCCTTGCATTTGCGCGGTAAGGACCGCATTCTCCATTGCCGAGGCATATATGTATTCTCCATTTTTTGTTGCAGTACCTTGACTACGTTGCTCTACTACATTTTGTTGTAAGTTGCCATGCAGACAATTTTGGGGCATATGCGCATCATTACAAGGGAAGCACCATGGATTGATGTCATCAATAAGATTGTTTTATCCCGCGGTCAATTCTCTACTAGAGCTTGGCGACGTACCTGCTAGCGGCGTAGGCACTGGAACCATTTGGTTTGTAGCCACCGCGGGTGGATTAGTACGAGGCACATTCTGATATTGATTTTGCTGATAGGTAGGGCACCCACCTTGATAGTTTTGATATGCAGGCCGTGGAGGAATTGCTTGGTTCCGCTTGAGAGTTGTTATGTCATTTGCCATAGTTCGCAACATCTCCTTGAGGTCGCTTATTCCATCCTTGGAAGAACTCGATGTAGAGGCCAAATTTTCAGAAGCGGCTACATATGAGTATATCGACTAGGGAGTTGCTGGCGCACTAGTTGATGCGGTCTCTTGTGCGGAGGTCGGTATCTCAGGAAATATCGGCACAATAGGTCAAGGAGGCAATTTCCCGCAATCTATTAAATGATTCTCTGCTTTGATAGCGGTAGCATAAGCATCTAGTAAAGTGGCTCCTCCCAAGGACTTGATCATCATAGAAATGTCAGGATTAATGGATTTTAGGTAAAATATGAACGCTAGTTCTGGAGTTGGGTGGATAGTCACAGGAATCCTCCGCCAATTTGAGTGAAATCGGGCATTGAAATTGGTCAGAGCCTCCTGGGGCACTTGCTTGATGATGGATAGCTGATAATATAACAAAGAACGATCTTCGTCATTTGAGAACCTTTCATAGAACGGATCTTCGAGGTCATCCCAAGTGCGAATGGTATTAGGAGTCAGTGTTCGGTACCAATCTAGAGCTTTGCTTTTGAAGGACGCAGCAAGGAGCCTTAGGGCTACATTTTGCGCTGTAATACTGTGTACCAGACATACATCCGCTACATCCTGCAAATGTTCTACTAACGTTTTTGTGTTATCTCCAACAAATTTGGGAAGAGTTTTCAGGGCCAAAACCGGGATAGCGCCCCAAATAGCAGGCGCTACCGGAGTTACCAGGGGACTTCCAGCATCCCATGCTACATAGTTTCTATTCATGGTCGGCAACATGGTGAGAGGAAAAGGTGGTGGGAATGGAACAGTTACTAACTGATTTGTGGCCTGGACTGTTCCTAATGGAGGCACTACTAAACCTGGGTTATTAGCACTCTGGGATCTAGTTACAGGACGATGGCTCATACACCCCTCTATAAGACAATTTCATTAGTTCAGGTCCCATCGGACGTGCCAGAAAAAGGGTACAACTATTGATGCCAAAATTTGATGAGATAACAGTGCCTTATGGGAAACTTAGTTCAAGGGGGACCTTTTTTGTGCCAAACTGAGTGACCTCCGGGTTTTAAAGAAGCTGACTTCTTTTAAAATAGTTTTTGGAAAGGGAAAAGGAAGCAGATATAATGAAGCAAAGTCTAATCTAAGGCGATGCGCCAAAAATGCTGATAGGCATGATAAATCATAGATTTAAGGGCCTGAATGGTGTTATCACGTTAAAAAAACGTCAGAGACTTAAAGTTATAGCATAAACAATTCATTTATTGACATAAAATAGAATTGAATGCATCCTTACCACTAAGAAGAGTCATTTAGACATGATTTAGATAAGCAAGCTTGCATTCAATATATAGAAGTTCTGTCAAATGAAATGCTTAAGACGATAAAAAACACAGTTTATAGTTTAATCAATACATGAAAAAAAGAAAGGTCGAAAAATTGGCATAGTCTGAAAGTTTCTTGCAAATAAACATATAAGAGAGGTCTGGTGTCTCTTGCTATAACCAGTATCCCTTTCCTTAAAACTCTTGGATCTTTCTATTGTTGGACCTTTTTTCCTCAGAATTTCAGACCCTTCTCTTGTTGACAGAGAGAGTATATATAGCTGAGGAGAAAAACTCCCACCGCTTTGGAAAGCTGTAACAAAAAAGATCCCACAATCTCCAGTAATGATGCCAGAATCAAAATATTTCCAATGTCGTTACAATGGCAACGAGTTAAAACACGGCATCTGGATATTCAGTCGCAAGCACATCCCTTGTAATGATGGCAGTGGTCCCAGCCAAGCTTCGAGGCGACAAGTACCATCCACCACTTTAGAGAACCAAGACGAGCAGCACCCGATAACACAATCTCGCTTAGCCAGCCCATCGCCTATTTCGATGATTAGTGAAAGGCACGTGGCAGCCCGTCGCGGCCCGAATGAGAACTCCTCCTACTGCTGCCGAGAGATTGCGAAGAAGCGACACGTGTTCAAGGGGCTAAGGGCTATCTTGAAGTGGGGAGAAAGTTGCGTGAACCGGGTCCGAAAGATGCTTGGCAGTGTTTCGCAGCCCGTTGTGTTCACCTCCTTGCTGTGTTGAAAAAGGCTACGAAAGGTTGCCACCTGGCAGAAGGTAGGGTCTGCCAAAAATAAAGAAGGCCTGCGGAAGCATTTCGCAGTCCACAGCTACTTATTTTATCCCTGCAAGAAAAGTTTGCGATACGCCGCCACATACCAAGATGTGGGCCCCTCTGACAATCTTAGGAGTGATGGCCCATATGGAAGGCTTTCACAACCTGAAGAGACCACAAAGCAACAGGCAATCAAAATATCCGTAGGCGAGGTACGTGGATGCCCAACGCAGCATTTCGGGACCCGAAAGGGAAGCCGCTATCCGAAGTTGCGAAGTGAGAAATATGCAAAGGGGAAGATCAAAACTTGTCAGAAAGCCAAATGAACTCGGCGGCGCATAGGCCGGCACATGAACATTTACAAAAGGAACCCGAAGGGAGCTGTTTGAATCTTTATTTTAACAGAAATTAAAAAAATGTCAGACGGGTTGTCTAACCAGACAACAAGATCCTCCACCTGGTGTTGAGCTGGTCTTAGGGCTCTGAAAGCTGACTGAACAGGGCCAAGATCCTGACTGATGGTCTTCAAATCAACCCAACCTCCATTCCTCCAATAATCTTTAACCAAGACTCCAAATTTCTTTTTACAATCATTCATCCATTTACTAAATTTCTCTATTCTAATTAAAGGATCTTTAAAAAGCCACCTATCTTCCCAAAACCTAACATAATTTCCATTTCCAATTAGCCATCGAATTCCCATTTCCAACAACTTTCTTCCTCTGCCCATATCATTCCAGTAGACAGACCCACAAGGTAAAGAAGAAGAATTTATAATCTCATTAGAAGACTCATAGTTATTAAAATATTTGGCTTTTAAGGTATCACGCCATTCTCCATTTAAAGTAAGAGTTCTCCAAAGCTATTTAACAAGAAGGGAAATATTCAATACTTTAATTTTCCTTAAACCCAGGCCCCCCCTTGATTTGGGTCTACAAACCAAATCCCATCCGACAAGTGGCATTCCCTTCTTGTCCTCCACTCCGGACTAGAGAAACCTTTTCTGAATTTTTTCAATGGCCTCAGCATATTTAGTAGGAATTTTAAATATACTAAGAGCATAAATAGGAAGATTTTGCAAAGAAGCCTTAAGGAGCTGGATTTTTCCAGCTTGACTAAGAAGAGCTCCTTTCCAACCCGATAGCTTCTTATTGAATTTTTCAACCAAAGTAATCCAGAACGAGTCCGAAGGTTTAGAACAAAGAGGTAATCCAAGATAGGTTGACAGAAGAGACTCCATGTGGCATCCAAGAATTCGAGCAAGTTTGACTTGTCTATACTCTGGAGTATTGATGAAAAAAATTGAACTCTTAGCCCTATTGACAACTTTCCCAGAAGCAAACTCATAAAGATTCAGAATTTTTTTTAAAGTATTAGCTTCAGTCACAGTAGATCTTCCCATGAGAATGGTGTCATCAACAAATTGCTGGTGGGAACAGGTAAGAAGAGAAGAAGGTCTTAAGCCAACAAGGGATCTTTGATCAATAAGCTTTTTAATAATTCTCCCCAAACTCTCAGCCAAGATAGTAAACAGAATAGGAGAAATAGGATCTCCCTGTCTGAGGCCTCTGGAGGTCTGAAAAAACCTCGATGGTGATCCATTCACAATGATAGATGAGGTAACTGTCGAAACAAGCTGGTTCACCAACTGAATGACTCTGTTATTAAAACCAAACTTGTCTAGGATTTTAAACAAGAAATCCCAATCAACCTGATCATAGGCTTTGGAAATATTCAGTTTAAGAATAAACCCTTCAGTTTTTGAAACCATTAACTAATGTAAGTTCTCATGAACAGTAACAACAAAGTCCAGAATGTACCTACCTGGCACAAAACCATTCTGCTGCGGGGCAATAATTTGGGGAAGCACAAAAAGCATTCTTGAAGTTAACACCTTCGAAATAATTTTGTAAATAGAATTACACAGGCTGATTGGCCAAAAAGCTTGAAACTCCGAAGCCCCAAGTTTTTTAGGAATAAGGACCACAAAAGTAGCATTCAATTCTTTCAACAGACGTCTTGATCCAAAGAATTCCTTGACAGTGTTCACCACATCCAGCTCAACAATTTCCCAAAACACTTGGAAGAAGAATAAATGAAAACCATCTAGTCTAGGAGCTTTGTTGCCATCAAAAGAGAAAACAACTTTCCTTATTTCAACTTTGGAAGGAATAGCAGTGATCAAGGAATTTTCATTATGACCAATCACTTGAGGTATAGCCTCAATCAAGGAATCTTGAGCTTCAGTAACAATCTCTCCATTACAAGAAAGAAGGTTGCTAAAGAAAAGGACAGCTTGTTCCCTGATATCATCTTCCTCCTCAAATCTAGTCCCATTAAAATCAATATGAGTGATTCTATTAGCAGCCCTATGTTTCGAAGTAGACAGATGAAAGAATTTGGAATTCCTATCTCCCTCAGTCAACCAAGACACCCTAGATCTTTGCCGCCAAAACACTTCCTCTTTAGCAATGATATCATGCAATTGAATGAGTTCATTTTCCTTTTCTCTGTAATTGTCAATGTATCCCCATTTCTGGATTTTAACTTAAATCTCCAGAATTTTTCCCTCAATTTCCATTTTAGTGCCAAAAATATTCCCAAAGGCATCCTTTTTCCACCTTCTCACATTAGTTTTCACTTCCTTTAATTTTTTAGCAATCTTGAACATCGTTGTGCCAGTAATATCTATATTCCACCAACTACGAATTTCCTCAAAAATTCGAGGATGAGAAAGCCAGAATTTTTCAAATATGAAAGGGAAGTTCTTTTTCACCTTAGTAGGATCCGCCAAAAGACAAATGGGAAAATGATCAGATCCCACCCTTGACAAGGCTCTCAAGGCACAAAAATAGTCTATAAACCATTGACCAGAAACAAGGGCCCTATCAAGCCTCACTTGGATCAAGTCAGGCCCTAATCTCCTATTAGTCTAGGTATAAGAAGCCCCTTGTAGGTCTAAGTCAATCAAGGCATTACTATTTATGAAGTCGGATAGGCCAGAGTTACTTTCCCAGTTGATTTGAGAACCCCCAAATTTCTCAACGTTCAGGAGAGGAGTATTGAAGTCTCCCATGACCAACCAGTGTTCATTGACAAAACATCTTCGAAAACTAGATAACTCTGACCAAAAGGAATTTCTAGCATTCTTACAATCCGGGGCATATATATTGGATTGAATCCAGCAAAAATTATCTCTTATGTGGGTGAATCTAGTGGCCACTACATTACCATTCTCCATTAAGGGCTCACCTTTAATAAACCTCTTATTCCAAAAAGTAACTATTCCCCCCGAAGCACCCGCAGAACTATTTCCATGAACCCCACAGTTCTGAAATTTTTTAAGACTTTCTACTTTATCTTTAGGCATTTTAGTTTCTTGAACAAGAAGAATATCGGGTTTGTGGTCCCTAACAAAATTTTACAAAACATCATTTTTATGACGACTATTCAGCCCTCTTATATTCCATGACATAATTTTCATTTCTTACTTGGGGATTGAAGTATCTCTAGGATGGTCATTTGGATACCATCTGCAATATCCTGAAGGCTGCCTTGCTCCCTTTGCCATTTTTTTTATTTTCTTCCCAGGCAAGGCTTGGTACTCCCACAATCCACCTTGGCTCTAGTTCTGGTGACCATACCACTTGAAGTTTCCTTCTTCTTCTTTTTTTCTTTTTTGGACTTTGAGTGTGAGATAACCTCCTCCCACTCGGTTTCATCTTGGCTTTCCAACTCTCTGCCTAATTCCCCATCCTTCTCAGAGAACAACCTCTGGTCCCAAGGGAGGGTATCCATTAAACCATTCTTGGCTTCTGAAGTATTGATAATAGGTGTTTTCAAATTCATACTTTGGGTCTCATAAGTATCCTTCACTACTTCCAAAGTGGCAATCTCTTGATCCTGTACCCCATTAGAGCAAGGGTTATCATAAGGAGAATGAAAGGGGGCAGGAATTCCTATCTCCAAGGACAAACCCATAATGGGTATTTCCTCCAGCCCAGGAACATTCATACATCCAGCCGTCAATAGGGGTGAGGATGGAACAATACTCATATCTTCATTTCTAGTTACAACCTTCTCCAGAGTTTCCCGGGCTCCCTCCTCAGAAGGATTGCCTTCCTTTCTATCCTCAGGAGGTGAGAACAAATATTTAGGATCCTTAGGAACCCGAGAGCAGGTACCATCTGACTCAGGGCAAGCATCCTTGTTCAGGAATTTATGGATCTCCTTTAGATCTTGTGGAAAGGTGTATCTTTCAGGATTCTCCTTCACATTTGGGACAGGAAAATGCTTCACCTCCTCTGATTTTTTTTTCCAGACATTCTTTGGGTTGGCTACTTTCTCCTTTTCACTTTTATTATTTAGCGGGCATTTTTTTGCCCAATGCCCAAATTTTTGGCATTTGAAACAAACAAAGGGTGTGGTTTTGAATTCAATAGCTTGCTTCCACACCCCCAACTTAGATTGGATGTCAATCAAAGAGGGGAGATCAACATTTTGAGAAACCCCAACACAAATTCTAGCAAAGACCAAAATATTTGTTGTTACTATGTGGATTCTTTGATTGGTTTTTGGTTGATGTGAATTAAAAATCCTTTCAAATATTTTACTTTAATTGGTCCCTACCCAGGGTTAAAATCTTTTTAAAGAGGTTATTTTATGACCATGTATATTTTTTTCTACATACTTCATCATAAAATTATTAGACCCATTATGACATATAGACCCACAACAATGGTGAATGTGTCATGAATCCATAATGGAAATCCTTATTTGATGATTATTTTATGATGCAATTATGACGTGGAATTAATATGCCATTTTTATCCAATGAGCTCATCTTGGGATTTGGGTGTGTATTTTCTAATTAGATTTTTGGGTGCCAATTTTTTTGGTGGTTGTAGATCATGGTTTTTTAATCACTACTTATAGTTATATGATGCTTGAGATTTAATTTTATAGTATCTAGATAAAAACCTATTGGAATGTCATAATAAGGTAGAAAAAATGGAAAAAAATATAAGAGTCTCATTAGACTCTATTTGGCTAAATCAATATTGTTGAATGTACATGAAGAGACCATTATAGCACTTATTTTAAAGAAATTGGGAGATACATATTGTGAAGCATTTTTTCCTTAATCACTTTAATTTTTGGCTTGTACAATGTTTTCAGTTTTGAGTGTGCCCACACTCAAGTAAAAATATCAGAAAGGTGCGCAATGTGTGACATGGTTGCTACGTACCTTTCATCTTTCATCTCTCTTTCAGGATAGAGTCTAGAACACGTGTTGGCTCATCGGGGATTTTCTAGGGAGCTATATTTATGAGCTTGAAAGTCCACCTTTCTGACATGTCACCTCTTTGTTGTGGGCAGATTGTGTTTCCTATGGAATGATATCTTTTGGGGAGTTTTTTGGAGCTATATGGCCTTTTTATTTCTTGGTTTTTGGAATGGAAGCTTTGACTCAATGCCTTTGGGTGATGTGATCGGTCAACTGGACCTTTTTTCTAGGCTATTTTTTTAGGATTTGATCATTTATGAGCCTCTATCTTTGCTAAATATCTAAAAGAAATCAATGTGGAAGTTGAGAATTGATAAGAAAAGATCATTGTGACCTAACCAAAGATCTATGATTGGATTGTGTTCCATTAACTATCAAACACCTGGCAGTATTGACTTTTGTGTTGAGGGGGTGTTTTCTTTTTTTGTAGCTATATAAGGAAGGAAATGACACAATGAGGGGTTATAATTTAAAGTTTTAGTTTCCTTGGCTAAGAAAAATTTCTTTAGTTTTCTTAGGATATAGAATTACTTTCAAAAGCACAATTATAGAGCTACTTATGTTTGGCATGTTATATCTTTTAAGGTTTAAACTATTATTGGATTGGCATCCGACCTTTGCTTTAAAGTTCATTTGATATTTAAAGCATGAACTATTGAGGAGTTGTTGAGATTGTGCATGCACGGTGTTTTTCAATCTTTATTTCTTAATATTATCATTTTGAATGAAACACTATGTCTTACAAGTTGAATATGAATATTTTAAGTAGTGGATTTCCATGTTGTATGCTCATATGGTAGAATAGTGACTTGTGAAAATTGGATTATGTCATTGGACTTTTATTTTTTGAAGGGTTGTTGTTTTACTATATTATGTTGTATTAGGAGAGAGAGCTTATGCAATTTTTGAACATTCTTTCTATTACTCTTAGAAATATTTATGTTTGATCAAACCTTAATGAACACTGCATGTAGGAAGATTTGAAAATCTGCACTATGCTTGTTGTTATCCTTTGCTTCTCATTCTCTTTCCAACAATGAAGGTTTGTGGCATTCTATGTATAATTATATAAATCATAGAAATGGTTGGGTTTGAAATGTTGTAAAAGCATTGGTGTATCACCCTTGTTCATGTTTTATATTTACATTTCTTTCTACCCTTTACTTCAAACCCCCAAAGAAGAGCCAAATTTCTATAAAAATCTTGGAGGTATTCAATGAGGTGCAAATTGGTCCCCCACTCACTAAATTTCCTACAAGATTTTCAGAGAGGTGCAAGCTTTGATGATCAACACATATCAAGATAAATGTATAGTTAATAAAATATTTCTAATAAACAAGTTATATACCATCAAAATGGAGAGTGGCATTTCTATATTTTAACACTCGAATTAATATTACTGAAGCATTTCAAAGTTTAGGCCAAAAGAATCATCATTTTTTAAACATGGATTGCAAATAATTCTGAAAATTTAGAAGTCTTGGTCATTAACATTATTGTCTACTACATGTAGAATATGCAACATATAAAATAGGAAAAATTCATTTTGAAGTTTGATCATGAAATTTAAAATAGGCACCTCAAAAAAAATGTAAGCCCTGTCAGTACAATATTCATTTTGATTTATTTTTTAGAAATTTTGTGAAGTTTAAAGTTAAAATAAATTAAATTTCAACCATATAAATACAATAGGGTCTCGGGAAGGATATATCTTGTCTTATTTTACATAGATTATTCTAAATATAGGTATGCTAGTTCAATATTGTTGAATGTACATGAAGAGACCATTATAGCATTTATTTTAAAGAAATTGGGAGATACATATCACGCTAAATCTATAGTTAATAAAATATTTCTAATAAAAAAGTTATACACCATCAAAATGGAGAGTTGTAGTTCTATAGTTTAACACATGAATTAATATTATTGAAGCATTTCAAAGTTTAGGCCATAAGAATCATCGTTTTCTAAACATCGATTGCAAATAATTAAAAAATTTAGAAGTCTTGGTCATTTACATTATTGTCTATTACAATGTCATATAGTGTATCATTGTCAATGTTCATATGTTTGTTCAAATATTTAATATTATCATCATCCTCATCTTGACTTGCATCATCTTCATCATCATTGAAATTTGACTATAGACCATCTATATTATTACTAGATGTATTTGGATCATCATTTTTTATACCATCCATATTGTAGTCTTCCATAACATCATCTAACTCTATATTGTTGTCTTCTTGTGCCTGAACATAACCATCTTCAACATCATCATGGATGTCAATTTATTCGATGTTCTCTAATCCCTCTCTCTCATTTTGTTGGTCATCATTATTTTTCTCAATATCCACTAATTTTTCATCAAATACATGCCTTAATCTTGGATCATAATATATGATAAATATCCAATTTAGGTTGAAAATATCTTCATACAAAAATACATGTGCATGACGAAATACATATATTAGACATACATTATAACAGTTTTATTGATTAATAAACACATGTATATATTTGCAATAAAATATGAATTAATAGACTAATGATCACTAAGTCACTTCTTGTTTGAGTTAAAGAAATACCTACGCACAATGAATTGGTAGAACATAAGGCTCCTTATCCTCTGGTAGGAAGCATGAGGAATCTATAGAAAGAAATCCACTATGGGTATCATGTCTTCATCTCCTCTCGAATGCTTCATACCATCTATAGTTAAAAATACAACATTTAAAAGAGTGGTAATCCAACTCAATAATTTCTTGTATTTTCCCAACATATTGTAGATTCCCTTCAATTATATTATTATCTTTTGAGCCTGATCGATTGGATTGCTTGAATTCAACCATGATGCCACAATCAAAGGATCATCTCTTTACATCTACATTTTCTACATGATAATGTCGACCATATGCCCACATTGTTGGATATTTCCTCGCCTGTGAAAGACCATTTATTTTAGTGAAAAAAATATAATGATGAATATTAAAATAGTTAATAGTGTCAAAACTATAACGAAACAAAATTTTGTAAAATTCCAACTATACCTTTCTTTCACATCCTCTAGACATGTTGATTTCATTTTATGTTATGTTTGAATCTATACCTATATCTTCTATTTAATTTTGAATTTTCTTAGTAACCCATTCTTGTGTGTAATATTTTCCCCATCCCTCAAGAAAATCAATGCGAAGTGGAGTATTCCTTGGGTTCAATCTCTTAAACTATCTCCTTGCTTCCAACACTTCTCTCTCTTTATCATACAAATCAATCCATTTGTTCAAAAATTCCATGTGGTATAGAATTTTCTTGTCGAGTATAGCACTTTCATCTATACCTATTACACGTCAACATGTTTATTTCAAACTCCAAATTCCATGTTGTTAATTTGACAAATAAATTATAGAGTCAATTAATGATTGCAAGAAAAACAACAACGTTGATCATGAATTTACTTACTAATTTCTACTTCGACACCATTAGATTGTGGTTTTTCTCAATCAATAATATCTAATGCTCTTTCTTCATCCCATAATCATGGCCCATCTTGAAAATCCTTATCAAGGAATTCACATAAGAAGAAAAATGCTTCATTCAATACATACCCTTCAGCCTTGCAACCCTTTCGATGTTCCTTTTGTTGGACATATCCTTTTAGAGTTTTCATATACCTCCCAAAGAAAAACATCCACCCCATTGATATGACACCCACCAATTCAGTGTCATTGACTAGGTGTATAAGTAAATGGACTTGTAGGTCCATGAAATTTGTAGGGAGCTCCTTCTCAAATACACATACAATTTCTGCAATTTCCTTCTTCCATTTTGGAACTTCACATTCATGGATCTCTTTGGTGGTCACCCACTTAATATAAGAATAGTAAATTAGTATGAACCTAAAGGTAAAAAATTAAAATGTAATATAATATCTCTATATCTCTCACACATGAATATTTCATATAACCACATACCTTGTAAATGCTGACAATCAACTTATGGCATTCCTTAAGTCAACTGTAAGACATGAATCCCCCCTAATTTCCAATGGCATGATATGCTATCAAACACATTTATGAAAAGGTCATTAGTAATTTTTTCTCACACAACAAAATATCAAAATATATTTAGTACTTAATCAATGTTACCAATAAATGTTAAATGCTAATATATAATACCTTCATAAAATTATGAAAATCATGTGTTTTAAATCCTATGATAAGTCCATCAATTGTAAAAGCTTTAGCCAATGATGACCCATAGCTAGTAGGTTTCCTTATTGAACAAATGATAGTTTTTAGTTGGTCTAGCTCTTCTTGTTTTTTCAAAATCCATGGAGCTTATGCATATGTTTCATGGTGGAGCTTCCAAAATTTGCCAATTTTTAAGCAGTGCATAGACCCTATTGGTACTTTATAAACCCTTTCCCCCATGTGTGAGTAGGGTTTTTGCTTATGAAAGCCTTTGAGTCTTCTAATGCTTTGTTGACATGCTTTTCTAGTCACTAGTTTGTTAAGTTATTCCTTAAGCCATAGTGCACGTTCATTTACTAGCCCCTTTGGTTAAGAGCACCAGTCACCCAGTCATCCCATCAACCTTAACTATTTCCTAAAGTCGGGTCTTAATTTTCCCCGATGGCTTAAGCTTAAGTCATTAACCTGTAAGGGTCATGTCATTATCGGTCTAACCAAGACCCTTTATTAAATGTTGACTTTTTCATGTGCATGTTGTAGACACCTAAAAATGACCTAGGCCTCCAAGCTTCATTTTTACCACTTTCGTCCTAGCATAATTATGACATTTAATTATGTCCTCGGTCCACATTCGACTATTGATTAAATAATTCATAATTATTTAATTAATTCATGTCCTTTTATTCTTCATGATTATTAAATAAATAAATTTCATTTATTAATTAAATACGTCATTAATTGTCTAAGTCCTCCCTTAATTAAATAAATTTCTTAATTTATTTAATTTCTTTTCTTCATTAATTATTCTTGATTATTAAATAAATGAATTTTATTTATTTATTTGATATGTCACTAATTGTCACAATTAAATAAATTTATTAATTTATTTAATTATTCAATCTTATCTTCCAAATTAAATAATTATTTTTAATTATTTAATTACTTATTTCACTTTTCTCTCATTTTAAATAAATGAAAATATTTAAAATGATTCCATTTTATTAACTTTCACTCTTTTTAGTAAATAATCTAAAAAAGATTATTTACTTGTCACACATAATTATCATTTTGAATTAACTAAATTCAAAAAGATATTATTCTTCCAAAAATCAAGTAATCGGGTAGATTCTTGATTTTCCAAATCAAATCTTCAGTTCAAATCTTATCTCTTTGATTTTTCGAATCTTGCAAATCAGGCAATCTTATCTTCTTGATTTTTCAAAAATCTTTTTTTTCTAATTAATTTGTCTCATTTATTCTCCACCGTCGATCTGATTTTATTCTGATCGTTCGATTAAGGATTTTGCCCTAACCCTAATTAGGGATTCTAAGACTTAATCTGGACCGCTCATTTTAGGTTCTCATCATCAATTAATCTCGTCCGTTCGCTTGAAATGGCATTTTCTATAAAATGCCATCTTCTTCTCACTTTTCGATTACACATGCATGTGCTGACATTTTGCATAGTTACTATAGGCATTTATTTTAACATATTTTGTCATAAGCAATTTTAGTATTTAATATTGGCATTTGTTTTAGACATAGGCATTGGCTTTTAGACATAGGCATTTAGACACATCAAATCCTTCAAATACTTGTTGTAGGACTTAGGCATTTCCATAATGCTCGAATGACAAATCTGAGGGCACAATATCATCTAGCAAGAAACAAGGTATTACGAAAGGGAATCATGGAGGTATCGGCGATCATCAGGTATAATCGTTTTGAATTTTACTTCCTTTGTGTTTTGTAAGATTTTTGGATTATTGATCTAACCATCTAACAATCTAATTTTCCATTGATACATTTGGTGAACCCGACATTTTGTAGAGAAATTTGTGTGTTTCTGTTTTGTTTTTTCACTGTTTTGCAGGTTACAACAAAGATGTCATACGAAATCCCGTCACCTTCATTTGAGCACAGAAAAATGGGCGAATAAAAAAATTTCAAACATTTTCTGGGTTTTGTAGATCGTAGTATCAGCTTTCCAGAATTTCAAACAGTTTGAAATTTCATTAAGATTTGAGAAAGTTATGGTCATTTTAGTGATTGCAGTTTTTTCAGTTTTAACTGTTAAAACCCGAATTTTCTTTTGTCTATAACATTTTTTTTGTGTAGAATCGTGGAAAACGTTTTCTGGGTTTTTAAGATCTATCATTTAGCTTTCCATAGATATCTATGCTTTAAGTTTTTATTAAGTTTTGAACAAGTTATCACTGTTTTAATTTGTTGCTGTCATTAAATTGTTATTTTTATTTTTTTTGTTACTAATCAAGATTTACAGCTTGTTGGCGGTTACTATTCGTGGGTTGAAGACAAACACTAAACTACTAACGGATTGTATTGTAGTTTCGATTGTCAAAGGCCAAACAACAAAACAATGTGTTTGCATTTTTAGTAGTGTAACTCACATTTTATTTGGTGCAATTAAAATGAACCTATGCTTTCTTTGTTTGATTGTGTTTGAACAAATGGTAGTTGATTATGCTCTCACTTTGTGAAAACTCAGTGATAAAAAAACTAGACCCATTTTTATCTTCTTCTTTTTTTTTCTTACCCTTCACGATCTGGTATATCGGAGTATCCTCTCCCCTTGCACATTCGTGCGATTCTGGGTGTAAGAGAAACGGTTACTGACTCTAGAACTTGGGCCTATTCTAGTGGGAAAAAGTACTCACCCTAGGACGACTCAGACTGGTAGCACCCTGACACCGAGGGACTTCCAGCCAGTATATAAAAGTGGGTTCTTGAGGAAAGCCCAAGAATCACGAGTGTGGTTCCGATGAGATGGATCCGAAAGGGGACTCTCGCCGCATGGATCATGCCCCACGAATGAAATTCCCGAATTAAAAACCTCTTGTTTTAGTGTCTAACTATTCTATTGGTCATTGCTTGGTATAGTGCAGGGTACAGTATCATGCCCGAAGACACTCACTACTGATCCCCTTGAATAGAGATAGCAGTTCTTGGGAAGTCACTACCCAAGAATTTGAATTTGGTGTACTCGAATGACGTTAATGAGTCGTGGAGGGGAGCCAATGCCACCAAAATTCTAAGCTATCCGCTCTCGAGAAGGAAAGGTGTTTATCACCAATCCAGGGTATATCGGTGGGCTATACCAAGTATACAAACCCTTGGCCTCTTGGCCTTTTAGGATTGTACTTGTTTCATGTGTGCTTGCTTACACCAAAACATCGTGCTTGTCAAGTGTTTTCTAGATTTTCAAATAATATACACAACATTCACAAATCTGAACACAAACAATTGACTTTGGACAAATCAAACTTTTGAGCAAAACATCAAAAAACAATCTCAGTCCCCATTTTGAACTTAGACTTTGCATTGTTCATCTTAGTTATCATTTTGAACCTAGACATGGTATTTATAACATTAATTCCTTAGTCAAACATCATCATCTTAGTCCTCATATTGGCCTTGACAACCTTGTCATCTTGCATTAATCATTTTCTTAGGAAAACATCATCATTATCTTGCATTGTCATCATTTATTCCAAAAATACAAAAAAAATAGTGGCATAACTTGTCATCTTAGTCTTCATTGTCCTTTGACATTAGTCATTTTCTTTAGACAACATTGTCATATTGCATCCCTTATTGTCAAAAATCCAAAAACATAGTCTTGCATTGTCATCCTTTATCCAAAAAATTCAAAAAACATAGGCTAGTGTCATCCTTACATTTAGTTGTCATTCTCATCATTCTCATTTGAGAAAATTCCTTTTACGGTTGATACTAGGCTTCAAGGACAACAACGACAAATGGAAAAATTTGGACAATATTTCAATCCCAACATCGATAATAAAACTTATGACACAAACCAACATTGGACTTTTTTTGACCCATTTCACAACATGAACATGCAATCTCCCATGAACATGCCATCTTCATCACAAAACATTTTTGAGCCATTCATAGAAAGAGACCAAAATGGACGAGTATATTTCAAAGACATAGAAGCTGCAAAGCAAAATCCTGATATATTCTCCTTTGTAAAAAAAACAGTCTTACGTGACCCTCAAAGGTATCTAGCCATGCTTTTGGATGAAGGGGCTAAGTTACCACAAGGCTTTGACATAAATACTTTGCCACCATTTGTCTACCCTCACAATCAATAGTCACTTGACACAAATCCTGCCATTAATTCACAACAAACGTCCACTTATCACCCTTATCCTAACCTTGACAAGGGAAGCCAACTATCAACTAGTCCATTCCAAACCTCCACATCATATGCTAGTCCTTCACCTATTAATCTCATCCAAGTCTGCCTCCCTTATCAACCATCTACCAACTCATGTCAAGTCCCCACATCATACCATACCGATCCGGTCCAAGACTCCATGTCCTATTTCAATCAACCTTACACCAATCCAGTCGAAGTCTCTATGTCATATCCTTGTCCTTCAATAGTTAATCCATTCCAAGACTCCATGACATATCCAGTCCAAGACTCCATGTCCTATCTTTGTCCCTCACATGCTAGTCCAGTCCAAGTCCCCATGTCCTACCCTTGTCTTTCACATACTAGTCCAATGCAAGTACCCATGTCATATCCTAGTCCTTCACATACTAGTCCAGTCCAAGTCCCCACGTCCTATCCTAGTCCTTCATCCATTAATCATTTTCAAGTCATCCCCTCACAAGCCACATCTAGTCATGAAAATTTTGTCATTGCTCAAAGTCAAATCCCATTGTCTAAACTTGAGGATACATGTCAAAATGAAAGCCCAAAGCATGACCTTATAATGTCACCCTCATGTCAAGAACTAGTTCATCCCATGACCCAATCTTTCAGCCCATCCATGAAGTCCTTCAAGATGATCATGACATCCAAAACACACCTATCCATGACAACCCCATCTTTGAACAAGACCCTACCATTGACCAAGAAGTCCAAATCTATGACAACCCCATCCTTGACCAAGAACCTACCATTGACCAAGAAATCCAAAATGATCCACTCCTTGACCTTTATGCCATTCATGATCAAGCACTTGCCGACCTTATAAAGACCTCGACTATTGACACTTCCCACGATGAGACACTTTCCTCCATGGGACACATAGACGATATTCCTCAAGCACAAGAGTATTCCAATATGGACATATTTGAAAATGATCAAGCTATAGCTGAATTTATTGGACTCTATGACACTGACCATAATGATTGCTTCGACATTTCTTTGGAAGCACCAACAGAATCATCTGAACCTAACATGTCACACAATCAGACCAAAGATATCAGTCAGGAATATGTCCAACAAGACAATGAAGCTAAGACATTTTATCACTTAGGGTCATCTATCTTTGTCAGAGCAGGCTTTCTTGCAGATGAAAATATTACAAGTGACATTGTCCATAGACATCATGATGGGTTAGCATCTTGCTTTCAAAACAATAAATACTCCATCGCAAACAGAATCTTTCAAAGCATGCAATATCAAGGAAAAAGGCTAGGCATACACAAGCAAGGCATTCTTGAACCAATACAACTTCAGGCAAATTACAGACATCAAGGTCTTGGGTATTCTTCAGATAGTAAATCAAACGATGTCAGTGGTACCTCCTCGATACTGGGGGCAACCTTGTCAGATACAAACGTCAAAATGGAATCCATGAGAAATCCTTGTCATAAGATTGCTACCAACACCCCGTCCACCCACACTATAAACTATCATTTCATCATAAATAAACCCTCCCTTTGGAACCAACAAAAACAAAAGTCTTACAAATCAAAAGATAAAAATCAAATGTCAAAGGCCATTGAATCAAACAAAAGGACAAGTGGACAAATGAAATTAAAATGGATCCCAAAGAAAGATGGATCAAACAAAGACACCAAGTCAAGTACAAAAGTCAATCACAATGTGGAGCCACAAGACAAGAGGACTCCCACATACAACAAATGTCCACCTCCTTCAAAATGGTCATCAAGCAAGGCATCTAAAGGTGTTGGTTCCAAACGCCATCCCTCCAAAATCCGTCATCCAACATCCCAAGTTTGGAAAATAAAAAGTGATTCGTCCAAACGTCCAAACAACCTTTCCACATCTACCATCATCTATCATAATCCTACATCTCGCTTAAAGTCCAAAAATCCTATGTCACAAATCTGTCACATCATGGCAGCAACTCTTTACCACAAGGACTCTCATGGCACTCTATTGCGATGTGCATATTTTGATAAGGCCAACTCTAGTATAGAAAGGATCACAATGACATCGATCAGTTGTATACAAGTGTTACGATCCTAACAAGACAACTCCTTCAACAAGGTCATTATTGGCATATCATGGCACCAGTCTCTACATCGGCACCGTCAGTGGTTATCTAAAGCATCCAGGCTATCCACAAAATCAAAAAAATCAAAAATCAAAAAATCGTCACCCTGATGAAAACCTGGCAAATAGGCGTCTTGGTGACACCAAAAAAATTAAAAATCCAAGAAAATAGTAAAGAGAAAAATTTCATCCAATGGTGAAAACCTGGAAAACAGGCACCCTGGATAAGTACCATGATGAAAACCTGGCAAACAGGCACTATGTGTAGAATAAATTTTCTATGTAGACTCTTACACTTGGGGGCAAGTCATCTCATTTCCCATGCCTTCCTCATGACATTGACATCCATCTAAGCCCTATCATTTCCGTCCATTTTCCCACCTACCTTGGTCTTGACATAAAACTGGCACAAATAAATCATGCTTTGGGAAAACTCTTGACATGTCTATCCTTCGGCCATACACGATTCATGAAGCATCATGTCATTGACTGTCATAGTCTTATTGTCCTTATATGACATAGTCCTTAAAAATCATATGACAATTCCCTTAGTCTCATGTCTCCTGTCCTTTACCAAGGCCACCCCCTATCCTTTGATGCCTATCACCTATCTTGGCTTTCCCTTGTCAAACGGTCTAAAGATAATCATCATCTCATCTAGTCCTAACGAAGTCATTCCAAATGCAACGAGTCTAATCCATACAAGCATATTATCCAAAACATTACTTGACTGTGTTCCTGACCTGGCTGTAGACCACGATACTTTCATCATATTATCATCATCATCCTCATGTTGTTTCGGGATGTGTCCTTCCCACGTCAAACAATGTTGTCATCACATGTCAATTGGTATTCAGCTTGACTAGGGGCACAATCATGTTTGTCCTTGGATTCTCATGTGTAGGCATCAGTCATTTGCATTTGTCATGATCCTCTTAAACATCAAAATCCAAAAAAATCATAAAACAACAAAAGGACCAAAAATATCACAAAAAGTCCTGAAAAAAGACAAAAAAATCATAAAATGTCCTGAAGAAAGACCAAAAACATCATAAAATGTCCTGAAAAAAGACCTAAAAATCATAAAACATCCTGAAGAAAAACACAAAAACATCTAAATCAATGTCAAAGTCAGTCACATGGAGTCAAATTCAGTGATGTCAGTCAGTCCATGTCATTGTCGAACTACATTGTCTCTGCACATTTGCTACGTAGGCAAGGCCATCAGTCGATGAGTCCCTGAGACATTAGGTCAGTCCTTTTAGGTTGGTCCAAATAAAATCATTGCATTTGTCACAATCATCACATTGGTCAAATAAGTCAGACATAGTCAAACTCAGACACAAGATAGTCATTCGAAACATCAATGTCAAAATTGGTCAAAATCAGACAACACAGCCAATCAATCATACAGTTAACATCAGTCAACTTGCCAAAACATATTACTCAAAACAACGTCAGTCTCGTCACTCTTTGGTCCTCTTCAAGATGTGTCCTTCTTGGAGTTGGACCTCGTCAAAATGTCCTTTGCCTTTTTCAGGATGTGTCCTTCCTGACAATAGGCTTCGTCAAACTGTCAACACCGTCAAATTGGCAAAACTCTTAAACTGTCAAAACTGTCAAACCAACAAGAATTCAATCTTTGGAAAACAAACATTAGCAAACAAAATTAAATGGCTTTTAATTTTTCTGGTCTATCTTGTCTTATATTTTGACTATTTTGTCTATTTTTGTCTTATATTTTTATTGTCTTGTCTTTTTGTCCATGTTACTAGCTACCTCGAGGATGTCCCATGAAGGATTTAGAGGTGCGATGACGTCTCCTGACCTATTTTATTTTCTTTGAATGCTTTCTGTGGATTGTTTTGACAAAAAGACTGGGGCAACTTCGCCCTTACTATGAGTTAGGACATTCCTTGTATGTGACTGTTTGTTTTTCAAGTGGATGACCTTGCACACCTTGGTCTATGTCATATCATGGTGTTTGTTGTCCATTTGTGTCATTTTTACTGCCCAATGATGATTAAGAGCAATAAATATTAAAGTCCTATGGCAATGCTTTGAAGGATTTGGTCTAGGAACTAACATGCATATCTTTTTGTCTTGTCATCTTCTCTCACCCATCTCATATAGGCATTGCATCTATATCACCATTCATATCTTTTACACTAACATTTCTTTGTCTCTTCATATTCAAGTCTTCTCATTAATTTTGAGAGCACACCCGTGTTCTTGAAACCTATCTGTCCGCTCGAGGGGGCATACCGTAACCCTCCTCGTCATTCTTCCTCATCTTATTTTGTACTGGGGCATATTTTTGACTTATTTTCTTTGTCACAATGCAACATGCTACATTATGACAAAGAGGGGCAAAATGTAGCACCTAAAAATGACCTAGGCCTGCAAGCTTCATTTTTACCACTTTCGTCCTAGCATAATTATGACATTTAATTATGTCCTTGGTCCACATTCGACTATTGATTAAATAATTCATAACTATTTAATTAATTCACGTCCTTTTATTCTTCATGATTATTAAATAAATAAATTTCATTTATTTATTAAATACGTCATTAATTGTCTAAGTCCTCCCTTAATTAAATAAATTTCTTAATTTATTTAATTTCCTTTCTTCATTAATTCTTCCTGATTATTAAATAAATGAATTTTATTTATTTATTTGATATGTCACTAGTTGTCACAATTAAATAAATTTATTAATTTATTTAATTATTCAGTCTTATCTTCCAAATTAAATAATTAGTTTTAATTATTTAATTACTTATTTCACTTTTCTCTCATTTTAAATAAATGAAAATATTTAAAATGATTCCATTTTATTAACTTTCACTCTTTTTAGTAAATAATCTAAAAAAGATTATTTACTTGTCACACATAATTATCATTTTGAATTAATTAAATTCAAAAAGATATTATTCTTCCAAAAATCAAGTAATTGGGTAGATTCTTGATTTTCCAAATCAAATCTTCAGTTCAAATCTTATCTCTTTGATTTTTCAAATCTTGCAAATCAGACAATCTTATCTTCTTGATTTTTCGAAAATCTTTATTTTCTAATTAATTTGTCTCATTTATTCTCCACCGTCGTCCGATTTTATTCTGATCGTTCGATTAAGGATTTTGCCCTAACCCTAATTAGGGATTCTAAGACTTAATCCGGACCGCTCATTTTAGGTTCTCATCATCAATTAATGTCGTCCGTCCGCTCGAAATGGCATTTTCTATAAAATGCCATCTTCTTCTCACTTTTTGATTACACACGCACATGCTGACATTTTGCATAGTTATTATAGGCATTTACTTTCACACTTAGTTTTTCATATGCAATTTCATTATTCATTATTATAGTCATTTAATCAAGTCATGGCATTGTTTTAGGCATAGACATAGGCTTTTAGACATAGGCATTTAGATTTTGAGTAAATCCTTCAAAACTTGCTTTAGACTTGTCACTTGTCATAGTTGCTCATACACGAATCTGAGGGCATCTTTATTTACTGCAAGCTAGGAGGTGTAACGAAGGTGAACCATGGAAGATGGAGAATTCAGGTGATATAATTCCCTTTTGATTTCATTGTATTACTTTGTGCTTCACTATTTTCAATGGATTTTAATGTTATTTGATCTAACCAACTAACAAATCTATTTTTCCCTTGATTACACATGTTTTGAGATTCGAGGTTGTGGGAAGAGATCATGACCATACCCCACCAGCTTACAGGTGATAAATGCCAACCAGTTAAAATCTATGAGATCTACGAGATCCCGACATGTGGATCAATCTGCCTAGTTTATGAAAAAGATGGAGCTTGCTGATAGAGAAGTTGCCATCTGAGGTGGGTAAACACCATTGGCCGAGGACACATTAGTAAAACACCACTAGATTTCAAACTTTTTCAACCTAAATAGAGTCGCTTGATCTGCCATCTTGATGTGAGATCAACAACCTATATTCAAAGTTGATAAGATGGCACATGATAGACATTTTCATTCTGCAACCAATGGACATTAATGACATATTTTTTGCTGGTTCAATCAAATTGATCTTTGTGTGTGTGGATACTTAATTGCTGGAAATCATGAAGTGTGATATACAAATTGCCATGCACTTGGGAATTAAACGGTGATAGTATCATCACTTTTCTTAATAAATAGAAGTGATGAGTTGTTATTTTCATCATAAGACTTAAGTTGTTAAGTCCTCAAGTCTCTGTAGAAAGCCAAAATTTGAGTGTAGATTTTCTTGTAGAAAAATGAGTAAGGTTGGCACCATATCTATCCCAATGCAAAGGTCTGCTACGTTAAATTTGTAGGAGTCTCATGGAATAGAACCCGAACTGGCACAAAGTACTCACAAGACCGTCCATGGTGAGGAATCTTCACCTATAATTACTAGATGCAGTCACCAACTAAAATCCCAGGCTCCAAGCTCAGAGGTGATGGGAATGAAAGGGAAGGAAGTTGTTGGGCCATCTGGCAGCGTGCATAGGAAAATTAGGTATGGTCCTGGCTCGTATGGTCGCATAATTCTCCTATTGATGTTATGGACAGTTTGTTCGATAGAAAATTAAAGACAAACTCCAATTATCATTGGTACCTTATGATCTTGAGTCATGCTCTATCCCCTAAGGTGGAGGTGCTATCTATCCCTCCTTTGCTTGTCAGGACTCCAAGTGGATGAGATGGCGCCATGTTGAAATTGGACAAAGGTGAAGCTGAGATTGAGGTCTCATCCCTAACCCTTGCTACAACAAAAAGTGATTATATGTACCATGGGGTGCATGTTGTTGGTAAGAGGGATTCTAGTTCATGAGAAGGTGGTGGTTAATAAAATTTTTGTTGATAAATGATTTCTCTTACTATCATTTTCTCTTTACATGCATGAAATTTTTTTGAGGCATCAGATGTTGACTATGTGCTCTCATGGCAGTTTGGGTGTTGGTTTTGTTGCTTACCTGGTGGTGGAGGAAGATTTTGGTAGTACTTTGCCTCTTCCTCATGATGCCTATGGATATTTTTGGTTTTCCTTGTCTTAACAGAATTATCATGTTGGGAATTTTGGAAATGCAGTCGAAATGCGATATGAAATGAATTTTTTGTAACGTAACTACATTTTGAGCCTGAAGCTTGTTGGTTCCCTTGTTCTAAAAAAGGGAATTCAGGGCTCATTTGTAGGGGTTCTAAATTTTTTGAGTCTTCAAGTCTAATATGTAAGGGGTAGAAAATATAGGAATACCAGACAATAGGGTAGTAATGTTATCTTGGGTTTTCAACCTTACATATGAAAATATTAAATAGTTATGTAGAAATTACTAATATTAAAAGTAAATTTCATATATAGTTCATATGCCCTTCTCTGTAAACCACTTTACAAATTTTGAATACAATATCAAGCATTTTTGTTTCATCTTCAAATGTTTCATTTGAATGCATTTCTTCAATTTTTGTTTGATTCAATGAATCAACTAAACATTTAAGTGAGGTCATGAATTTGTTGTGATTTACTTGCAATTGGTAAGAAGTGATGAATTATACATAAAGAGTTTCCATAATTCAATTCCTTATGGAAATAGTCCATAGTTATTAGTTTCAAATAATTTCTACATGACAAGTCATAATATTTATGACTCTATTGCCCAATCAATGAAGGCACTAGTCTATTTTTCTTGGTATTTACATCATAAGTGGTAATGAAGTATTGGACTATTGATTTAGGGTTAGAATACAAATCTTTTACAATTTATTTACAATGAAGCATGTATGTGAGATATCTTTCATGTTCCTGGTAAATGGATGGATATTTTCTTTAAGATTAGCCAACCTTTGAGTAAATTGTGTTGTTTACCATTTATAGGAACCAATATGTGATTTTCCATGTCATTTAATGAAATGGTCAAATAAAATGCTAAAAGGAACACCCTCCTAGGTCCCATAGAGCCTGAAGAGTAGGAGATTCAGTCTTCAATTGAATCTTGTCAATTGGCCATTCACTCTTAGGGTCTTGAACATAGGAATTGGCTACTCCTTAGAGATTCCTTAAGTGTACTGGAGAAAAAACCAATAGAATGGTGACTCTAGTAGGGAATTCTCCTTCTCCAAATTCAAATACAAAATGTAGAGTCAAAGGGTAAAGTGAACCTAAAGAACCTAGTAAATAATTGGTGTGCAACAAAGATTGAAGGATTTGAGTATGACTCTATTGTGGAAGATAGCCCAGAATGTGTAATACTTGTAAAGAAACTTCATCTCAATTGAAGTGCAGTCCTCTGGAGGGAGGTGGCGATGCTGACTCAAAGAACCTATTAAAGCTTTGATCAATTGATGGGATCTGCAACTTAAAAGGAAAAGGATAATTACTCACTGCAAATTACTAGGTATTTTCATATAATTTGAAGGAATAGAATTGTATTATTGATAAATTATCAAGATGAATTTTCCCATAATTGAGATGTAAATGATTCCCTAATGAGTGAATTAGCACTAGATAAGGGAATGATAATAATATTTTAGCATGCTTTTGTGTAT
Source organism: Sequoia sempervirens (assembly GCA_007258455.2). Classification (NCBI taxonomy): domain Eukaryota; kingdom Viridiplantae; phylum Streptophyta; class Pinopsida; order Cupressales; family Cupressaceae; genus Sequoia; species Sequoia sempervirens. The sequence goes on along the minus strand of VDFB02000009.1, from coordinate 10,019,107 downwards.
AAGTTAAATTCCCACGTTATGATGAAAAGAGCATGTTAAATTATTTGATCTTTGGCAACATTTGTAAGAAATACATATGCCAAGGTATTAAGATCAAATCTATGAAAGGGATTGAAGGGATGTTGTATAATTGTTAGGTATATTCTCAATTCCTTTTCTAGAATTAAAAGTAAGTTGTCAATTCATGCCATCCAGTTTAAATATGGAGAAGAGTATGCAAGGTGATCAGTCATTGTCTCACCAAGAAAAATTCAGTATTGATAGGTACAAGGCTATTAGCTTTGACAATATTTGTGGTTACCCAAATGTGGTACCACCCAAGGTCAGGGTAAAACTACAAAAGTTCAATGATGACAAGTCAAAATCAGCAAGCAAGAATATACAATAATTTTATGATGTGATGGGTGATTATGAAATACACCCTGAAGATGTGGTTATGAATCTATTTGTTCAATCCCTGAAAGGAGATACAAGAGACTGGTTCTCTTTCCTACCAATTTCCTCTATACATTGTTGGAAGAAACTTAAGGTATCCTTCATGGACCAATTTGGTGAAAGGATAAACAGAAGTGTTGCATGAAAAAATTTCATATAAATTTCTAAGGATAAAGGAGAATTGGTCCCTACTTTCAACCTTAGATTTGCCAAGGTTATAAGGGAAATCCCTAAGCATATGAGACCAAATCATGTAGAGTGTTTGGTCGTATATTTGGAAGCATTTGATAGTAAGACGAGCTTTTTGCTAAGAGACAAAGAACCCACCACTTTGTAGCAAGCTTACCAAGAGGCTATGAACATTGAGAACAATCTGAAATACTCAATCATGAGAGGACCTATGATTGCTAGCAATAGTTCTAGAAGTATTAAACTTATTGAAGCAAGCAGACCAAAAGGTAAAAATATTTTCCAAGAAAGGGAGCTCATAGATGTTATATCCTCTTTACTCCCAAGAGATGCAAAACATGAGAAAGAATCAACCTCACATCAACCAAGGGTGGGAAGGTCTAACTTGATTTTATTTGTTAGAAAGTTGTATGAAATAAAGAGACATGTGAATGAGCCACCATATGACTTTTTCTCAAGATTCTTGGATTCTCTAATGGAGATACCCAAGAGCTTCAGGCATAGTGATTTAATGTCTATTAATATGTTTTGTGAAACTTACATATTAGGATCAAGCCAGTGGTTTGAGGATCAGAAGCCTCATAGCCTAGATCAAGTAGTAGATTGGAGGAAAACTGTGGAAGAAATTAAGCATGGTCATATGCCCCTAGTTGTTTCCTGGAATGTGGGAAATAATTTCCATAGTGAGGAAAATCAAAGGCTAAGGTTGACAGATCAAAGAGAAGCATTGGAGTTTGAGAAATTAACTGTTGAATGTTGTTATTTTGCAAGCAACATAGAAGGAAGTGCATGTAGTAGTGATGAGGATGAAGAGACAGAGTGTGAAAAAAAGCTAGTACCTAATTATCTTCCTTGGGATGTCATAAGCTATGAGAAAACACAAGAGGTAATGGGTGAAACCTCACAAATTGATTTAGCTAGCACTTATCATGCACCAGTCCATGAGGGGAATACACTTGGCTCAAAAAATATGGCACAAATGAGGGATCAACTTGATGAGATCGAATTTGGACAGTTTTCAATTGAATATGATTCTTCCTATGAAGTAGAGATGGAATCCCTTACTGCTAGTAGGGGATATGTTAATAGCCTTGAAGGTGTGTGTTTCCTAGGTAGTGAACAGTATTCTTCATGTGAAGAATTCTCTTAATGTGGATCGATTATTGTGAATGCAAATAATGAGGAGGATGTTGAGAATGTTTCTTTTTGTTCTTCAAGTGATTACATTGATGTTGGATGCATTGATGATCAAGATTGTTGGAATCTTGATAATGAGAAAGATGAGATACATCCAATTACCATGAAGGTATGGAAAAATTCTTTATTTGATGAGTTTGCATTGGACATTGAGGTTACAAATGATAATTCATATTGGTATAGGAGCAATCCTCTTTTTGAAGATAACCCTGATGAGTACTTAGCAAGTACTACTAGTGGATGTGTCATGGATGAAACAAACAAAATTCAAGGTGATATAAGTCTTGGAAAATTTTCCTTTGAAAAAATCACCCCTAATTTCCTAATTCCCCAACTGAATGGGGGATGTGAAGACACAAACACTAATGAAACAATCTACCAACATGTGACTGAGAAAATTGTGCTTGATAAATATCAAGAGAATGTCTCAAATTTGTTGGAAGCTAAATGTGACAATAGCTCACATGATAAAGAAGTTCAAGATTATGATATAAGCTATGGATGTAGCATGGACATCCAAAAGGATGTAAATGATTGTATTGACTTTCCTATGGTGACAAGTTGTGTACTTGAAGAGGTAATTGAAATATCATCTATTCATGTTTCACATGATGATTGTGTGAATACTTAGGCAACATTGTTTTATGATGAAAAGAAAGAATTATCTGATGATTTTGCAGAGTATGAAAATATTGCAGAGTTATTTCATCCATGTGAGAAGCAGTTTAAAGGAATAAGTAACCAGGGGAATGATAAAAGTTAATATGAAGCTATAATAGATTTTTTTGCAGATGCTCCTTTTCTTATGGACCTTATCATGGAACTTCTTTCATGTCATAAAGACAAAACTTGTGATAAACATATTAAAGATATGCTTGATCATGTTTTTCCTTTTCCCGATCCTTTAATAGACTGGCCAAGTGTGAGCCAAAGTGTTTATGAGGCTTTAGGGTTTGATGAGAAAATGGAATGTGATTTTACACTTCATGACAGTATGGAGTATGAGATTTTCATCTTCCCAATCCAGTTAGATGAACCTATAATAGGGACAGATAAATATGGAAATAATACTACAAATGTCATGGGCAGTGCTAATTGTGATGGTGCTAGTGGTTTGGAATTGCACAATGTCCATATGGACCCACCCACTTCCAGTAAAACAAGCCAAAGTCTTCAATAGAGGAAAGAATTGTCCCTAAATTTTGGGGACCAGGGGCCTCCAACTTATTAAAGTATTTGTGATGTATATTTTGTAAATAATGTACATAGGTTGGTTTGTTGGCTTTTCTTTTTGTTGTGTTTGATTGCCTTGTCTGGGTAAGTTCCTCAGTTTTGGTCTTCTACCCTAGTCTGCTTCAACCTAAGATTTAGATTCTTGCTATGCCCACTAGGGGTATACATCCTAGAGCATGAGCCACTGATGGAGGTTCCAAAATTTGTCAATTTTTAAGCAGCTCATAGACCCTATTGATACTTCATAAACCCTTGTCCCCATGTGTGAGTAGGGTTTTTTCTTAAGAAATCCTTTGAGTCTTCTAATGCTTCATTGAATTTATTTTCCAGTCACTAGTTCATTGATTTATTCCGTAAGCCATAGTGCACATTCATTTACCAACCCATTTGGTTAAGAGCACCAGTCAACGAGTCATCCCATTGACCTTAACTATTTCCTAAAGTAGGGTCTTAATTTTCCTTAATGATTTAAGCTTAAGTAATTAGCCTATGAGGGGCATGTCATCATCGGTCTAACCAAGGCCCTTTATTAAATGCTAACTTTATTGTGTGCAGGTTTTGAGATTCGAGGTTGTGGGAAGAGATCCTGACCATACCCCGTCAGCTCATAGGTGATAAATGTTAGTCAGTTAAAAGTCACGAGATCAGCGAGATCTTGACACATGGATCAATTTTCCTACTTTATGAAATAGATAGAGCCCCCTGATGTAGAAGTTTCCATCCAAGGTGGGTTGACACCATTACCCAAGGATACATTAGCGAAACACCCTTGGATTTTGAACTTTTTCAACTTGAATAGAGCCCCTCAATCTGCCATCTTGATGGGAGATCAGTGACCTATATTAAAAGTTGATAACACAACATGTGATAATCATTTTCATTCTGTAACTAGTGAACATTAATGACATATTTTCTATTGGAGCAATCAAATTGATCTTCATGTGTGTAGAAACTTAATTGCTAGCAATCATGAAGTGTGATCTACAAATTTCCATGCACCTAGGAATTAAACGGTGACAGTACACCTGCCAACAAATTAGCTAGTTTGTGCGTGTGTTTTTCATTTAGCATTCATGGTTGATGTATAAGAGTGAATTTGCACCCTATGTGAAATTCCCATTTTTTCCTTTTTCCACCTTAGAAAACCAAGTTCAGAGGCTTAATTCCACCTAAGCCCATTGTTGGCATCACACTTAGCACCTATTTTGAGCATCGGTGGAGGTATTTTTGTCAGATACACCCATGCAATGCGTAGACATCTGCATGGCACGCTTATGTCCCTTGCAGATTCCTACGGCTAAGCTACTAGAGGCATTACTCTTCTCATTGGCAGTGAAGTTGTAATGCCTCCTTTGGCCAACTGACCTAAATATGGTCATTTTCTTCCTTCATTCCTTCATATCCATTCATTCCACATTCACTTCAACTCTAGACATCTCTTCATAGATTCTAGCATTCAGCTGAACTCCATTCTATCACTCCACAAGCTCACTTTCACTCACTTCAAGCATTTCAAGCATTCCATTGTAGCAACATCTCACTCTATCAACTCAATAGAGCACATTTGGAACCATGCCATTGTAGAAGAGACTTGAGTTCCTCTCATTTCTCCCCCAAGTAGCCTTAAGTGCTCTTGGTGGAGGTGGTAAGCTTCCCTCTCCTCTCCTCTATCACTTGGTTGAGTATCATAGTACTGATTTGTAGTGTTTGTATTATTTTTACTTTATTGCTTCTTTATCTCATTTCCTTGGTTGTCCGTGGAGGTGGAAACACCTAGATGGGGGTTTGACTGAGGTAGGCCCCTATATAGCCACCCAACATTTTCCCTCTTTCTATGTGCAGGAGTACATGCTCTTCGAAGGATCAGTTGGTGAACAAAATTCTCAGTGAGATCCTCCTTGCCCTTGTCACTCTTGCATTTGTACTTTAAAACATTAGAGAATACTTTGTTTATTTGTTAGTGTCATTCTAGCCCGTTAGCTATTCAGCTGAGTCATTAGTCATTTTAGCAAGTTTGACCTTGTCTATGCTATTATCTAGTTGTACAGATGCCAATGCACTTTAGAGATGTTAGTGCATCATGTTGTCATCCAAAGACTACACTTTCATCTTCAGATAGAGAGCTCCTTGAGATGCAGAGTTGAACTTGAAAATCGGCTCACTTAGGCCCACATTGAAACACGAGATTGCAAAGTGGTTGTAGGACATCATAATCATCATCATTCTCATCTTTATAACCCTAAACATTTCACTTAGCTAAGGTAAGTTAGGGTAGCCTCTCACATCTTGACCCTCCATGACCTAGGGTCTTGCACGCGGTGGTCCCCCTCTCTTACATTTTTGGTGAACCTAACGTGAACCAACATGTGTTCATCTATCGGTGTTAGGGGCTTCCCTTAGCTATTTCATTATTATTGTGTCCTTGGATGTTGTGAAATTTTATAAGCATCACAACCCAATGCACAACTTCTAGGCATATCATGAGGAGAAGTGTGACACCTCTTGGTGGATAGGATGAAGGTCTTGGTTGGTCTCTCTATAGACCTATTCTCTGGTCCTACCATTAGCTTGGCTATACAAGAATAGTTATCGAGGAATGAGATGGGATTCACTGATGAAATTGATCACATTCTCACTCCTCCTACGTCTCCCACACCATCATTGATGGATGAGCATGAGGCCATTCAAATCCCTATTGAATATGTGTCCACCCTTGCAAAAGGGTTGGGCAACATTGAAAACCATTTGGAAGGAAATATAAAGATGGCTAGAGCCACTTGGGTTGTTAGTGAACTAAAGCATATGATAGATAAAGATCAAACAGGCCTAGAGCTTCTAAGTTATCTCCTCAGTCTTGTTGAAGTGTGCACTCCTTCATGCAACCCTAGCTTCGCACAAGGAGTCACCTTCGAAGAGTGTGAGGGACAATTAGGGGTATCAATGCCTCCCACTTTTTTCTACACTGCTGAAGTGGTCCCTTCCATTAGTATCCCCTCCTTTCACCTCTAGTGGTGGAGGTTTTGGTGGAGTAGATGGTGGAGGCTTTGGTAGTGGCAGTGGATTCAGTAGCGGAGGTGGTACTGGCAGAGGCAGTTCCAGTGGAGGTCATAGTAGTGGTTCTAGCAGAGACCCTACTGGCAGCAGTGGCTCTGGTAGTGGCTCTGGTGGAAGTTCTGGAGGTGGACTTGGCGGTGGTTCTAGAGGAGGTTCCTCTAGCCCTCTATATTCTAACAACCTAATTTTGAACACTCTACTTTAGAACATGGGTAAGATGTAGATTCAATTGGCAAGCCTTTCCCAGGCCTCTACCCAGCCTATCTTCTAGGCTTTCTTCCAACATAACGCATTGTCGGTTGCTATCTTGAACACTCCCTTCCCTTAAGGAATGGAGATAGCTAAATTTGAGAAGTTTGGTGGAAAAGGAGATCCCTAGATGCATGTGTCTACCTTTAACACCCTTTGCACTGACTTCTTCCATCATGATGCATTGATGGCTAAACTATTCCCCCAATCTCTCAAGGACACAACACTCGAGTGGTACTATTCCTTGCCTGACAATTCTATTTTCTCATTTAATCAACTTGTAAATTAATTCCTTAGACAATTCCAAGCAAACATTGGGCCAAATATGACCTTTTCAAAAATTGTCCGATATAAGCAAGGAGATAATGAAAATATTATTGATTTTATAGTGCATTATCAAGCACTTCTTTCCCAAATCTCATATTAGCTACCCAATTCTAATGTGTAGAAGGTATTCATAGGGAACTTACAAAGGCCTTGGCAAGAGAAGTTTTCCCTTATGAAATACCCTTCTTTCGTGCATTTGTGTGTGGCCTTACGAGAATACCAGTAGATGGTTGCTTAGTTCTAGGAATTCTCCTTGTGCTCCTATTCTATAGAAAATTCCATCATATCAATCTCTGGGATGGGTAAAGCCATTGCGAATGTAGTAGCCGCTATTGATGGCAATGGCCTCAAATGCAACCGAAAAATTCACAAAGTTGTTTGAATCTTATACTTCCATCTTGCTGAAGCTGTTGAAGGATAAGATCATAAATTTTCTGATCCCTAAGCCTATTAAGGAACCTTACCCTAATTGGTATGATGGGAGCACTTATTGTCAATACCATCATGTTAATGGACATGATACCAAATGTTGTATGTGGTTGCATCATGAAATACAAGAACTCATCGAGGAGGGTACCATTCATCTCAGTGGGAGCAAACAAAACACTAACAAATCAATGGAAAAAGCTAATAGTGAATTAAAGATATACATGGACCCATTTCCATCGCATTCTACTAACATGATTATCGATCCCACTAATTTTGTTTCTCAACACGAGGCCTACATAAAAATGGTCACAGTAAGTTCCACCATTCTACCCACACTTGATTCGTTGAATGTTACATTTACATCACAAGATTTATCCTTTAACAAAAAACCTTCACCTCTCTACATTCTCACTCATGCCAATGGTAACATTGTGATAGGAGTCTTAATTGACCCCGCGAGCCATGTGAATGTTATTACTAAAGAAACATTAGTATTGAATTCACTGCAAAAGAAAAAATATGAAGAAATGAAATCTACCATCCGTACTCACGATGGTATGAGTCTTAAACCTTATGGCTCAATCACTTTGTCTATCCTAGTTGGACCTAGGACTGTTGACATAGTCTTCGATGTCATCCCGAAGTTAGATCTATTCAAAGTGAAGCTAGGCATTCTCTGGTTAGCTTCCATAAATGGGATCACCTTCGTTATCCACAAATGTTTAAAATTTTCCCATGAGGGTGTCGTGCATGTAGTGCATGATGTCAGATATCAGCCCTTGGTATCTCATGGTGGATATTCATTACTATAGTTCTGGCCCTCCTTGGTTAGTCTACTTCCTCCAGGGATGGACCTACTTTACAAGAAATATGTGAAGTATAAAACTACAGGAAAAGGAGAGCCAGAGCTAACCGTTCCTATGACAGAACAATCGATTACCTCCTCTTCCCGAGAAGAGAAGAAGAAGCTCTCACTAACTACTATTCCTTCCCTGAAAGGGAAGGATAAGTGCATGATGACACCCTCTCCTTCCCATAAAGGAAAAGAGAAAGCTATACCATCCACTCCCTCTTCCCTGAAGAAAGAGGAGAAGCCTATGACATCTCCCTCTCCTCGTAAAGGTAAAGAAAAAGTGACTTTTTCTCGGACTGCCTCGCCCTCTCCCCTTTCCTGGGAAGAGTACTAGATGAGTAGACCAGGTGGCTACACATTGAGTTTGATGATCCCTCCTTGGTGTAGGCCCAAGATTAGGATCATGATCTCCCTAATGAATTTCCTGGATCGTGGTATTATTTATATGGCAAAAAGAAATCTTCTTGTAGATAATTTGATCTGCCTCCTCGTATTGCTCCTAATTCCAAGGTAGTGAGCGGAAAGAGGCTCATTGCCAAGGCTCTCGAGTTGACTCCTCCTATTGGTCCATAGCTTTTCCCTCCACCTAAGACGGTCGTAGTGGACGTTCCTATGGTTGAGCAAGAACCTCATGTCCCTTCACAAGCCCCGACTTCTAACTCTAAGAGCTGTAGAAACTTCCTTGCATATGATCTTAAGCACTGGCAAAAGGCTCTCCTGGTTGAGTAGGCCACCTCACAACAAAAGGAGGAAAGAACTACCACTCCTATTTTAGGACCTCCTATAGCGTCTTCTTCCTCCCTTCCTTCTATTTCTCTTCATTTTGATCTGCTCCTAGCTTCCATTGCGAACATGAATGTGCCTAGCCCTAAATGGGTACAATTTTTTATCACTCCTTCGGTGGAGCTACCTTTGCTAATGTCCATCCCGAACATCTAGCCATTCTCAAATCCCATGGATATGATTAACACTTTGGTTGTATTTGTTGTAGTTCTTTCTTACTCTTCCTCTACACCCCTAGCTTTATCTATGGGGAGTTCATCTCCTCCAATGAAGAAAGAGGTGGAGGTTGGTCCTTCTAGTGATGAAGGACATAAGAGGAGTCCACTATCTTCACAAGGTGGTCCTATGATGACTGGTTATATCCTTGTGACAGAACTAGTCCCGACTTCCTTGGAGTTTGTCACCACTCTTGAGTCATTCGGTGAACTTAGCAGTGAACCTCAGATGTAGTGTGCCTCATCCTCTAAGAATATGCATGGTGCTCCTATGGGATGCATTTTTAATTCCATGGATGAGGTCCCAGCCTTGTCAGTGATCTTCATGAAATCGCTGACCTTGACTCCACAAGAGCTCAGCAGAGAGGACCTTGAGGGGCCCTCCTCAGTCCTTGTTGTGGGAGGGTCAGATGCTCCTCCTCTTAAGATCCCACCATTTTAGGCTCATCCTCCTTGCCCTTATGAGGATTTAGATTAGGAAGTAGACAACCTCTTGGTTGATCAGTGTTAGGAGGAAGCACCTTTTCTTGATCTTGTGTGTGTGTTTTTTGTGACGTGTTCCCCCTTGCTTGTGCTATGTGTGCTTGGATAACCCTCATCACCCCTATTGGTGCTTGGATATAGGCATGTTTATTGTGTTGTCAACCTTCTTCTATTTGTATCCTCAATGTTCCATGTTTGTGCTTGATTTTCGATAAATTGGGGATGATACAAAGCATTGGGGGAATTTAGGCTTCCCTTCCATGTTGACCCATTTTTTTATTTTTACTTTGTTTCTCATGTATTCTTCCTGATCTAGTTGGGATTGATGATCTTTCTCCTTGCATTGTAGTTACCTATTATTATTATATCAGCTTGGATAGATCTAACCCTGCTAAATCAGATCCCCCTATGTCCTTTATTTGTATTTTTCTTTTCTCTTTTGCTTTCTCTTTATCTTTCTCTCTTCTTTGATTGAGTTTTCAATCCTATGTGTGACAAATCTCTTCTTTAACACTTCAGTTTTTAGAAAATGAATTCATTACCAATGAATATTTTCTCAAAATCCTTCACAAACTTTACCTTAGAATTGCATTCTCAACATGAAACCTTAACAGAATGTGTTTCCTTCATCACGAGTTCGTAAAGAAAATATTTGAAGACCACCCTCTAAAGTGGGAATTTATTTTACTTCCCCTCATGTGGAGGAATGTCCTTCCTTTTGAAAGGATTCCTTGGTGACGAATCACTTAAAGAAGAAAAATTTCTTTTGAATTGTGTGTCCCTTGAGTAGACCCTCCCTTCAAAAGCCTTTATGATGAATGGATTTTTTCATGTCTAGCTTGGGAGAAGCCTAACTAGACCTTACTTTTCAAACAGCAAGTCCCTTGGGTGGACCCCTCTCCTTTTGAATGCTTCTTCAGGTTTTCTTCATGCTTGTTTTTGTGGAGAATACCTTCCCTGTAGGACTGAGAACTTGTAGGTCACTTCTTACGGTATTCTTCATGCTTGAGTTCATGGAGAATACCTTCCCTATAGGAATTAGAACCTGTAGGGTGCTTCCTTGGGGCTTCCTTCATGTGAGAGATGTTGGGGGTTGCCTGCTTGTAGGTCCATGAGCCTGTAAGATGCTTTGTTGTTCAAACTTCATAGTTTCGAGTAGCTATAGATTCCTTTGCTTTTCCTACACCTTCAGGTTCACTAGACTAAGTATTGCTTCCTCGACAGTTTAGGTATACTTTTCTAACCCTACTCTCTTCTTGATCTACTTTACTGATCACTCATTAGTACTCATGCTTGGTAAAGTGGGGGAAAATGTATAAGAGTGAATTTTAACCCTATGTGTAATTCCCCTTTTTTCCTTTGTCCACCATAGAAAACCAAGTCTGGAGGCTTAATTCCACCTAAGACTACTATTGGCATCACACTTGGTGCCTATTTTGAGCATC
>VDFB02000009.1:9979914-9997557 GCA_007258455.2 Sequoia sempervirens | reverse complement strand
TTGGATACCCTTTTCGTCATAATGAAATTCCCAATTTACGGTTTTTATTTTCGGTTCCTGGGTGGAAAGTTATTGCAGTTTTAGTTTCCCAGATTTGCACCTAAAAACCTTCTGAGTGGGATTTGAGGCACTTAGAGCTTCTGGATCGGCCCCAAAACTTGCCAAAATCGGCGTAGCAGATTTTGAGTGCGTTCTTGACTTCGAGACCTTTCCAACGGTTCGAACGGTTCGTGAATCGGAGTCCTGGATCAAAAGTTATGGCCCCGCGAAGTTGGCGCACTTTCTAGAAGTTACCATTGCAAATGCTCTTTTGAAATTTGAACTTCATGTTGTAATTTTCGGCGCCAAACCGCCTAAACTCAATTTGAATGTTGTTTTGGCTCCAAACTAATGAGGAGCTCTATTTATGGGCGGGTTTTCTAATTTTTGGGTAACTTTTTGGGGACAAGCTCGCATATTGCGAAAGGGTTACTCTGTAGCTTTCTGTAGCTTGCATATGTTGTAGAACTTGGGGATTTGAGATCCTCTACATGTAAGAAGTTCCATTCTCTGAATAATAAATTTAGTCTCTTATTTGTGGGTTATTTTTTGTGTCTCAGGTTGCGCCCTCATCAGGCACCTTGTTAAAGTTATCAGGAGGTATAACTTTGATATGGGTGAGCGGGAATCCCATCTAGTGACACAACTCTCCCCATAGCCACTTTTGTTTTTGTGAGTACATACCAACTAGCATATGTATCTCCCCTTTTGAGCTTTCTCACCTCATGGACAAATAGAGGTTTTGTGGCCCCAAAGTGAGTATACTTGGGCCTTCTCACCCGATGGACTAGCATAAGTTTTTTCACCCCAGAGTGAGTATGCATTCTCTTTTTCTCACAATTAGCCTAGATCTAATCCACAACTAGTTGGATAGATGATCAAAGCTTCATCCAATTCTCTCTTTTAAACACTTGTGTGTTCCTTTGTTCTTATGCTTACTTTGTCATGGGATCTCCATCCTGGGGGCTTAATCATTTCTCTTGATCGTTGTATTCTATCTTGCTAACATAAGTACATTTGAACCCTCCTCTCGATGTTCATGGCTGCTTTAGTGTGAGTTTGAAGCAAGTTCATACTATCACTAAAGTGGGGGCTAAATGAACCATAGAAAAATGGACCCTTGTCATTTTCATAGTCTTTTAGGACTTTTTTCATGATGTTTGGTCTATTTTTCTCTAATTTAATGCTATAATATGGCTTGAACATGCATATTTGGGTACTAAAATTCAAATAATGATGTCTTTTGAAGATTTTGTGAAGTTTTGTAAATCATTTCTACACTCCTCTAGACTCTATTCATTTCAATTCACCTAAAAAACACCTTTTCATCACTTATTAAGTCCTATTTTGAAGTGTTGTAAAGTCTTGTAACAAAATTTCATGCTTTTCTAAGCATAATTGATGTAGACCCAGGAGGCTCAAACTCACTCAAAGTGACAACCTGCCTTCAAGAGGAATCTAATAAAATTAAAATTTCCTATTAGACCAATCCAAACAACTCTCAAAGTTTGACAACAAATAGAAGTATAATTTCCCACTTTCACCATTGTAACCTAGTAGTAGTGCAAACCTTGGTTTTGGCCCTTAACTCCAAAAATTTCCAAAACACTTGAAAAAAATAAGGTGGATTTAGATACCCATTTTTTAGTCATAAAACATATCTCTTAACCAAACACAAGTCCTTTGGACCAAACCATTTAAATCTCCTCTCCTAAGATGACCTAATTAGGCTGATTAGGCCTAAATTACAAAGCAACCCACATTTAAACTTATCAGTGACAAATAAAACCTTATGGCAACATTTCCAATTCCTTCAAACCTCTGAATCCATAATTAACTCCTAGGGTTGACCCCTCTAACTTAGCAAACTACAAAACCCTTGATTTCTAGCCAAACCAAGAGTGTTTATTGAAAGTCCCACTTACACAACTTCCCTGATCATGCCACCAACTCATAAACTTGTATTTTTCCCCCAATATGCTTAAAATTTTAAGAAACTTCCCCACTCACATTGATTTAATAAAACCCTAGACCCAAACCACCAATTTTCATGTATTTTCCTTAATAAAGGGTATGTGTAGGATCATGGTATGCCAAAAAGTGGCAATGGAGAAAAAATTATGTGTTTCATTGACTCAAAAATGTGAAATGCCAAGTTGACTTTATGTGGCTTGGGTTTCATTACACACTACCAAAGCAAAGCCCAAACCTAGATTTCCATATCGGATATCCAATCCAAATCAAATATCTGATTTGTGACACACATATATATTTCATTTCGGCCTGATTAAAACTCATTTCACATTTGTTTAACTGTGGGCGCATAGTGAAAACTTCATTCTCCAAATTAGATATCTGATTTCACGCAAATCCATCTTCAAAAGGTTAGATTCTTGGTTTTTCTTTGCTCTAATCAAATTTTCAATTAGATTTGTGTAATTTTAGTTAATTTTTTATAGATTTTTTTTACAATAGGGTTTTTGATAGATTTTTTATGAAAAAATTTAGTTTAGTACGGATTTTGATGAAAATTCAATGTTTGTAATGGATTTTGATTTAAAAATAGTGTTTTTTATGTATTTGGATTAAAAATTAGAGAATTTTATAGATTTTTGTTAAAAACTAGTGTTTTTGTTGGATTTTTTTTAAAAACTAGGGTATTTTTATAATATTTTCATTTATATTGTCTAATTTTAATTAGATTAATTTGTTTTTAACTTTAATTAGGCATTATGGCTGCTGACAATGAAAATGCACAAATGCCAAACGCTCCACCACCTCCATAGCCATCAATTGAAGAATTAATTTGTGAAAAATTGCAACAATTAAGGGGTATTTCTGAAGTTTATATGAGAGTCCCTCAATTATCTGAGATGTCAAACACAATGAAAGAAATAATTAAAAACATAGAAACCCTCTCCTCGCAACATAATGCCTTTCATTCATGGCTAGAAGACATGAGAGAATATTATGCATGTGGATTGTCCTATGATGATGTGAAAGATCTTGGAATAACCAAAGCCCAAATAGCCTCTTTATTTGTTAACCCTCGCACTAGTTTGTGGTTAATGTTAATAAAACAAAACTTTCTATAAAATGGTGCACTCATAGAGACATTGTAGAAAATTTTTGGGATCGTTGGTGTATGGTTTTTTTGAAACCACCAAACAACAATTGTGATATACCATTTTACTTTATAAAAAAATTATATGCTGAGTTTGTGTTAGGGCATCATGTCAATTACTTTGACATTAAACCCTTCTAGGGCATTGGTGGAGGTATGCCCTAGGATAGACCAAGGGCAGTTAGAGTAATACCCTGCCCATATGTTCCCCCTCTTCCCCTTCCTCCGCCACCTTCAGTATACCATCTAGATATTATGCAGGATGCGGCCACACAGACTATCCACGCTATTCACTCTTTGAGTGGTCTTTTAGTTTCACATGCTTCTGTAGTAGCTCAACCACATTCTAGTGATGTTGGTGATGGCTCGAGTGTTGTTGCATCATCCTCGTCAGGTCCACATATTTGTGTACCACATACTTTCTCCATGTGCCACCAGATATGCTTGGGTCCTCTTGTACAGCCTGCCTAGCATCCCTTGGACACTTTTCATTATGACTTCCATGATGTGGACATTATAGATCAGATGCAGGGGAGTGGAGCACACCATACAGAGTCCTCTCTTGCTAGAGATGGGGACATTGGAATAGTGACACAGGTAAAATTTAAGTTGTGAATTCATAACTTGCATTTGTTTTTAAATGAATATTAATAAGAGATAGTATAATGTACTAATATTTATTTACATGGTCTATTCAACAGTTGATGTCTGAGGAGGAGCTAACACAAGTGATGGATAGCACCCTAAGGGCCATTTCATTTGGCCTCCACATGCACATAGTATATATTTTTTCACTCACTCATTTACATTTATTTATTATATACTTTCTTGTCATTTGAATTGTCATTAATGAAATTATATAATAACTTATATGTTTATCTTATTTTCCTCTTGTAGGAAATACCTAGTGCGAGTGAGGTGTAGCCTTGTCCAGATTATGGAAGTGCAATGTTGGATAAGGGGAAGGTAATTGAACTCAAATTTGATTGAATTAAGAATTTTAAGATCTTATATTGATTATACATACATCGACATAGATTGGTAGTTTCATATGTACTTGTCATTTTTATGTGTAGGGAATTATGAGCTATACTCCTTGTTGACAAGGGCCACAATGCCAAAGCAATATGTATTGGAACACTTGAAGGAGTAGGTGTTGAAGCACCTCAAGGAGGAGGTGTCGAAACACCTAAAGGAGATAAAGAAAAAGATCAACCTAAAGAAGTATGTGTTCATTTTATTTTGTGTTTGGTATTTATATGTTCCTATTACTGACAATTGTATGCTAACTTGGATCACTTTTATGTTTTTGTTCACCTATATAGATTGAAATTAAAAAAGATGGTTTGGTCGGTTCTTTGAGAGGGGCATATTCTAGGACTCCTGACCCTTTGAAGAGATGGATATTTTAGGTAATCAAGATTACAATTTTAGAGTTCAATTATAATTTAATCTATATTGATTTTGATGTTAATTATTCGATTTTAAATTATATCGTATAACTAATCTCAATTGTGGTTTGACTTTTTCTTATGCAGCTACCTTCAGAGGCAACGAGTGCTTCAAAGAGGCTTCATTTTGATGATCCACCAGTAGTTTAGGATGAGATAGAGATTTTGGCATGTAAATATTGAATAGATACCAAGATGGCATATGCCACATATTGTAAAATTTTGTTTGAGTTGGCGTTGATGCCATTTTTGTATATGGACATACACTTGATTATTGGATAATTTGATATATAGAAGTTGACAATCAAAATTTAATTGCCTCCTCATGTGCATAATTAAACTCTTTGAAAATTTAATCAAGTGAGAAATGGTTAAATATCTTGATGTACAATAGCATAAAAATAATGGTTATATTATGTAGTTTATTCATATTACTGATTACATTGCATTGCACATATTTAAAACTCAAAGCATTACTTCACATTGCATAAGTAACAACTAGATGCTGATAGATGAAAAAAATTCAATTACAATATAGTTTTTACAAAGTCAACCTAATCAGTTATACAATTAGTTCGCATTACATAACTAATAATTAAAAATGTATTCATATTATTGATTACACTGCATTACACAATTTTCAAACTCAAAGCATTACTTCACATTGCATAAGTAACAACTAGATGCTGATAGATGAAAAGATTTCAATTACAGGCCTGCTGCCCCCTCATTCCACACACTATGCAACCATTTACTTGTGGTGTAGGGGACAAACAATGGAGAAAACATGTAAAAATAATATATATATGCAGCCTAGAAGCATGAATTAGTACCAATATTAATGCATCACCAATGATTACCTTGAAGTAGAGATTTGAATCAACATCATTCTTCAAGAAGCCCAAACTAGACAGGTACTGATCAATCCTTTCGTACCATGCATGAGGAGCCTGCTTAAGACCATACAAGGCCTTCTTCAGCTTACACACATGTGACTCCTTCCCATGAACCTCAAAACCATCAGGTTGCTCGACGTAAACTTCTTCCTCAATCACACCATTGAGAAAAGTTTTCTTCACATCCTCTTGATGCAGCAAGAGCAATGATAGTTCTGACAGAAGTGTAATGAGCAACAGGAGCAAATGTTTCTTCATAATCAACTCCCTCTTTCTGAGAAAACCACTATCAATCAGCCAAGTGTTGGTGTCAGTGGGTACATTGCTTGACAATGCTGAGCAAAAAAAATATTCATTCTTCTATGGAGAAACATCATCTACATCTGCAATGGAGGCTTGATGCTTAGGTCTATCTGAACAATGTTTGGAAAAGTGACCAAACTTATCACACCTAAAGCATTGAATCTTGGACAAGACTCGCTTCTTCTTGGAAGGGGGAGCACCATCATTTCCTTTGTCTCAATTCCTCTTGAAGAATCCCTTCTTTCCACTTCTTCCTTTCTTCTTCAAAGGTTGGGCAGCAAGAACATGAATCTCTTCATTAGTAGAATTTTGGCCAACACCTCTAACCATCAATCCTGATGCATAATGAATGCAATCGGCCTTGAAATGATCAAACTTTGAGAGTTTGGACCTTGCACTAATTCCTTGAATATAGGACTCGCAAGACAATGGAAAACCGTTGAGGGCAAGCATTGTCAAATCCTTATCTTTAACCTGTTGATGCATGTTTTATGACACACTCGTACATTAGAATAAAAATGCCCAAAGACACCCTATCCTCTCTTGAAAAACCACCCCATATACTAAGATTGTGAGAAGATCATATGGTGGTTCCAAGGTTTCTTATGTCAGGTCTTGATGTGTGGTAAGCTCAATGGGCGTTGTGATTTGCTAGTAATCACAAGGGGACTTATGCTAGATTTTTTTAATTCACAATGAAGGTCTAGACAATGAAGCTCTGTTATTTGGGTTGCAGATCAAACAAATTGAAAAAGGAGACAAGGGTTCAGAAGTTCTAATATACTTCCTAAGAATTCAAGAGACGGTATTGACTTGGTGAAATGAAACCAAACTTTGTTTCACCATGCAGGAATCGTGCCAACTACACAAAGCCATTGCAATCTTCAAGGAAATGTGCTTATGGTTTTCATATCATGAATAGCTACCTTCCAATTAAACAATATTTATCCAGACAAAAGTTAAGAATCCATAGAGTAAGTTCAATCTAACTTTACGCATTGAATGAAAATCATCCGTTCAAAGAAAGTATGAGCAAAAGTTCCACCATAAATCAATGCTTATCAAATCTTGCATTCATCTATAAAACTTTCAAAGCAAATTTTATTCCAAGTGTAATATAATTCTAATCTATCTCCAATCTATGGTGGAAGAAGTTATGCAACCATGCACACTATTTGACAATAAAAGTGGTTCAAATCAAATCATGCATAAGAGATTTTATTATCAGAAATAGTCTATCACAACAATTCTATACACTGTCTCCACCCTTTACAAATGAGGGGCGAGCTCAATTTCACTTTAAGGTTGGCAGACTTCCTCTTTTCTCTTTCCATTTCAGACTTAACATGTTGAGCGGACTTCACTCATTCACTTTCCATGTTCATATTCTTCTAAGTGTGGACACTCATTATCCTCTTGAAGTGGATTTGGCAAGATTCCATCTTTTATGCCATGCCACTCTTTGGTAAGCATGGACCTTGTCAAGTTTCATGGCCAAGACATGTGGCAGAATCATGTTTCACACATCCCTTTCTTAACATGGGTGGGCTTTGCTGAGTGTTTGTGCCAAAAAAAAAGGGTGGACTTTCATTTATGTATTACTAGCACACTTTTCTTTATACCCAGCCATTGATTATTTCCTTGGAGTGGACTTGGCTATATTGTATGCCACTTTTGTATGGCTAGGCGGGCTTAGTCTTAGCAAGTGCCATGTTTTACTCTTGAAGCGAACTCTACTCTCCTCTTTGCTAGCGGACTTCCTTCTCTCTTTTCCAAGATCTTTCATGTGCTGGAATGGCTGGAAGAGATTGACGAAGCTACTAACATCAACAAAATTATGGTAGCTTGATATACAGAGTCTATTGATGCTAGGTTTCAATTTGTATGATATTGAGAGTGGTAGCTTAATATAGGTCCACAATACCTTTTTGTAATATCATAGAATAGGACTCATAGACTGACCTCCAGTCAAAATGTCTCTCAAATGCAAAAAAAAGAATGAAATTAGTTCAAACCAAGTTTGTGAAGAAGTTAACTATGTTGCCCACTAGTTTCCCTTAAGAGTCTAAAGTGCTAAAAGGAAACAATTTTTGAAGGGCTATTTCTTGGAGACCCTGAGGCATACAGATTCTCCGTCGAAGGCTATGGGATCGTGTTGGGACCATCTACAAAAACCCCTCTCAGTTTTTGCTATCTCAGAGGTGTTTTCCTATGGTGATGACTTTTTAGTGGAGGGAAAAGTTGCCAGATGCAAGTAGTGTAAAGTTCCAAAGTGGTGCAACTTTCATTCTACAACTTCTACGACCAAACGGACTGTTCCAACACGTCCGTATGGGTACGTTTACGCTAGGGATGATCCTCTTTTGCACCCAAATACGCCGAATCACTCCAAGCTACATTGGACCAGCGATTTCCCTTAAGAGTCCAAAGTGCTAAACGGAAGCAATATTTGAAGGGCTATTTCTCAAAGACCATGGGGCATACAGACTCTCCATCAGAGGCTATGGGATCATGTTGGGACCATCTAAAAAAACATCTCTCGGTTTTTGCTATCTCGGAGGTGTTTTCTTGTGGGGATGACTTTTCAGTGGAGGGAAAAGTTTCCAGATGCAAGCAGTATAAAGTTGCAAAGTGGTGCAACTCTCATTCCACAACTAGTACGACCAAAAAAACTATTCCAACATGTTCGTATGGGTACGTTTAGGCTAGGGATGGTTCTCTTTTGCACCCAAATACACTAAATCACTCTGAGCTACATTGGACCGGCGATTTCCCTTAAGAGTCCAAAGTGCTAAAAGGCAGCAATATTTGAAGGGCTATTACTTGGAGGCCGTGGGGCATATAGACTCTCCATCAGAGGCTATAGGATCCTTTTGGGACCATCTACAAAAACATCTCTCAGTTTTTGCTATCTTGGAGGCGTTTTCCTATGGTGATGACTTTTCAGTGGAGGGAAAAGTTGCCAGATGCAAGCAGTGTAAAGTTGCAAAGTGGTGCAACTTTCATTCCGCAATTCGTACGACCAAAGAGACTATTCCAACACATCTGTAAGGGTACATTTATGCTAGGGATGGTCCTCTTTTGCACCCAAATACACTGAATCACTCTGAGCTACATTGGACCGGCAATTTCCCTTAAGAGTTCAAAGTGCTAAAAGGAAACAATATTTGAAGGGCTATTTCTCAGAGACCGTGGGGCATATAGACTCTCCCTCAAAGGATATAGGATCGTGTTGGGACCATCTACTAAAACCTCTCTCAGTTTTTGCTATCTCGGAGGCATTTTCCTGTGGTGATGACTTTTCAGTGGAGGGAAAAGTTGCCAAATGCAAGCAGTGTAAAGTTGCAACGTGGTACAACTTTCATTCCGCAACTCGTACGCCCAAACAGACTGTTCCAACACGTCCATATGGGTATGTTTATGCCAGGGATGATCCTCTTTTGTACCCAAATACTCTAAATCACTCTGAGCTACATTGGACCGATGATTTCCCTTCAGAGTCAAAAGTGCTAAAAAGCAGCAATATTTGAAGGGCTAGTTCTTTGAGACCGTGGGGCATACAGACTCTCCATTAGAGGCTACAGGATCTTGTTGGGACCATCTACAAAAACCTCTCTTGGTTTTTGCTATCTCGGAGGCGTTTTCTTGTGGTGATGACTTTTCAGTGGAGGGAAAAGTTGCCAGATGCAAGCAGTGTAAAGTTGCAAAGTGGTGCAACTTTCATTCTGCAACTCGTACGACCAAACAAACTGTTCCAACACGTCTGTATGGGTACGTTTACACTAGGGATGGTCTTCTTTTGCACCCAAATATGCTGAATCACTCTGAGCTACATTGGACCGGCGATTTCCCTTAAGAGTCCAAAGTGCTAAAAGGCAACACTATTTGAAGGGCTATTTCTCGGTGACCATGGGGCATACAAACTCTCCATTAGAGGCTATGGGATCATGTTGGGACCATCTACAAAAATGTCTCTCAGTTTTTGCTATCTCGGAGGTGTTTTCCTATGGTGATAACTATTTAGTGGAGGGAAAAGTTGCCAGATGCAAGCAGTGTAAAGTTGCAAAGTGGTGCAACATTCATTCCACAACTAGTACGACCAAATAGACTATTCCAACACGTCCGTATGGGTACATCTAGGCTAGGGATGGTCCTCTTTTTCCCCCAAATACACCGAATCACTCTGAGCTACATTGGACCGGTGATTTCCCTTAAGAGTCCAAAGTGCTAAAAGGCAACAATATTTGAAGGTCTATTTCTTGGAGACCGTGGGGCATATAGACTCTCCGTCAAAGTCTACGGAATCGTGTTGGGACCATCTAGAAAAGATTCTCTCGGTTTTTTCTATCTTGTAGGCATTTTCCTATGGTGATGACTTTTTAGTGGAGGCAAAAGTTGCCAGATACAAGCAGTGTAAAGTTGCAAAGTGGTGTAACTTTCATTCAACAACTAGTATGACCAAATAGACTGTTCCAACACGTCCATATGGGTACATTTAGGCTAGGGATGGTCCTCTTTTGTACCCAAATACACTGAATCACTCTGACCTACATTGGATCAGTGATTTCCCTTAAGAGTCTAAAGTGCTAAAAGGCAACAATATTTGAAGGGATATTTCTTGGAGGCCATGGGGCATATACACTCTCCATTAGAGGCTACGGGATCGCATTGGGACCATCTACAAAAACCTCTCTCATTTTTTGCTATCTCGGAGGTGTTTTCCTATGGTGATGACTCTTCAGTGGAGGGAAAAGTTGCCAGATGCAAGCAGTGTAAAGTTGTAAAGTGGTGCAACTTTCATTCCACAACTCGTACGACCAAACAGACTGTTCCAACACATACGTATGGGTACATTTATGCTAGGGATGGTCCTCTTTTGCACCCAAATATGTCGAATCACTCTGAGCTACATTGGACCAGCAATTTCCCTTAAGAGTTCAAAGTGCTAAAAGACAGAAATATTTGAAGGGCTATTTCTTAGAGACAGTGGGGCATACAGACTCTCCCTCGAAGGCTATGGGATCGTGTTGGGACCATCTACTAAAACCTCTCTCAGTTTTCTCTATCTCGGAGGCATTTTCCTTTGGTGATGACTTTTTAGTGGAGGGAAAAGTTGCCAAATGCAAGCGGTGTAAAGTTGCAAAGTGGTGCAACTTTCATTCCGCAACTCGTACGCCCAAACAGACTGTTCCAACACATCCGTATGGGTACATTTACACCAGGGATGATCCTCTTTTGTTCCCAAATACTTTGAATCACTCCAAGCTACATTGGACTGACGATTTCCCTTAAGAGTCGAAAGTGCTAAAATGCAGCAATATTTGAAGGGCTAGTTCTCAGAGACCATGGGGCATACAGACTCTCTATCAGAGGCTACAAGATCTTGTTGGGACCATCTACAAAAACCTCTCTCAGTTTTTGGTATCTCAGAGGCGTTTTCCTGTGGTGATGACTTTTCAGTGGAGGGAAAAGTTGTCAGATGCAAGCAGTGTAAAGTTGCAAAGTGGTGCAACTTTCATTCCGCACCTCGTACGACAAAACGGACTGTTCCAACACGTCCGTATCAGTACGTTTACGCTAGATATGGTCTTCTTTTGCACCTAAATACGCCGAACCACTTCGAGCTACGTTGGACCGACGATTTCCCTTAAGAGTCCAAAGTGCTAAAAGGCAGCAATATTTGAAGGGTTATTTCTCAGAGACCATGGGGCATACAAACTCTTTGTCAGAGGCTACGGGATCATGTTGGGACCATCTACAAAAACCTCTCTCGGTTTTTGCTATCTCAAAGGCATTTTCCTGTGGTGATGACTTTTCAGTGGAGGGAAAAGTTGCCAGATGCAAGCAGTGTAAAGTTGCAAAGTGGTGCAACTTTCATTCCACAACTAGTACGACCAAACAGACTGTTCCAACACATCCGTATGGGTACGTTTAGGCTAGGGATGGTCCTTTTTTGCACCCAAATACACCGAATCACTTTAAGCAACATTGGACTGGTGATTTCCCTTAAGAGTCCAATTTGCTAAAAGGCAGCAATATTTGAAGGTCTATTTCTTAGAGACCGTGAGGCATACAGACTCTCCATCAAAGGCTACAAGATCATGTTTGGACCATCTACAAAGCCTCTCTCAGCTTTTGCTATCTCAGAGGGGTTTTCCTGTGGTGATGACTTTTTAGTGGAGGGAAAAGTTGCCAGATGCAAGCAGTGTAAAGTTGCAAAGTGGTGCAACTTTCATTCCGCAACTTGTAAGACCAAACAAACTATTCCAACATGTCTGTATGGGTATGTTTACGTTAGGGATGGTCCTCTTTTGCACCCAAATACGCCGAATCACTCTGAGCTACATTGGACCGGCGATTTCCCTTAAGAGTCCAAAGTGCTAAAAGGCAGCAATATTTGAAGGGCTATTTCTTAGAGACCGTGGGGCATACAGACTCTCCGTTGAAGGCTACGGGATTTTTTTGGGACCATCCACTAAAACCTCTCTCAGTTTTTTCTATCTCGAAGGAATTTTCCTATGGTGATGACTTTTCAGTGGAGGGAAAAGTTGTCAAATGCAAGCAGTGTAAAGTTGCAAAGTGGTGCAACTTTTATTCTGCAACTCATATGACCAAATGGATTGTTCCGACACATCCGTATAGGTACATTTACGCCAGGGATGATCCTCTTTTGTACCCAAATACTCTACATCACTCCAAGCTACATTGGACCGACGATTTCCCTTAAGAGTTGAAAGTGCTAAAAGGCAGCAATATTTGAAGGGCTAGTTCTCGGAGACTGTGGGGCATACAGACTCTCCATTGGAGGCTACAGGATCTTGCTGGGACCATCTACAAAAACCTCTCTCAATTTTTGCTATCTTGGAGGCGTTTTCCTATGGTGATGAGTTTTCAGTGGAGGGAAAAGTTGCAAAGTGGAGCAAACTTTCATTCCACAACTCGTACGACCAAACGAACTATCCCAACATGTCCATATGGGTACGTTTACGCTAGGGATGGTCCTCTTTTGCACCCAAATATGCCGAATCACTCTGAGCTACATTGGACCAGCGATTTCCCTTAAGAGTCCAAAGTGCTAAAAGGCAGCAATATTTGAAGGGCTATTTCTTAGAGATCGTGGGGCATATAGACTCTCCGTCGGAGGCTATGGGATCGTGTTGGGACTATCTACAAAAACCTCTCTCAGTTTTTTCTATCTCGAAGGCATTTTTCTGTGGTGATGACTTTTCAGTGGAGGGAAAAGTTGCCAGATACAAGCAGTGTAAAGTTGCAAAGTGGTACAACTTTCATTCCGCAACTCATACGACCAAATGGACTGTTCCAACACATCTGTATGGGTACATTTATGCTAGGGATGATCCTCTTTTGCACCCAAATACTCTGAATCACTCGGAGCTACATTGGACCGATGATTTCCCTTACGAGTCAAAAGTGCTAAAATGTAGCAAGATTGTGTTGTAATTGTAATTGTAAGTGCTAAAAGGTTGGATCAAGCTTGTGCAGGTTATAACATCATCTTTAATTTTAATTGTGTTGTTTAAAGCCACCTGGCTCATGCATCAGAAAACTCTTACGCAATAAGCTTGAACATTTTGCACACCCAAATACCTTGTTTCCACTTTGCTAGATTAAAGACTCAATTACATTGGAAATGACCTTCACATGACATTTTTTAATTTTTTTGGGAAAAAGTGGCAAGCCACTATAATTTATTATATATAAATAGGAGATATTACAAAACCTGGTTCAAACAAGCATACTGGTAGCAAAGAACCAGGAAGAAAACCTCTGGTTGTAGCTTGATTAATTACAATAAGTTACTATAGAATTGTCTCAATACACAGTTATGGCCTTCTTACATTGTTTCACATTTCAAAATTGAAATTTTACAAAAAATTCCTATTGGAGGCATTGCATAGTCTTCCACAAGAGTAGTATGTTCACATTCTGGACTGACAAGCACCTATACAAACCATCAAGCTAGCAGTTAAACTAAATACAATAGAAAAGATGCTTAGAATAACCAATCTATATTACTGTAATCTTTCACATACCTCTCTGAAAGGATCAAAGTTGGCTATTGTTGCAGTAGGTCCATGATCAATCATGCCAAACATATCGCAAAATTTGTCAAATGAGAAATCTATATTGTCACAATAGAAAATATGGTTAGACTAACAAATCTATATTAATCTAAATAACCTGAATGATGATGAATTGATAATACAAACTATAAAAAAAAATTTAGAATAACCAATCTATATTATTGTAATCTTTCACATACCTCTCTAAAAGGATCAAAGCTAGCTATTGTAGCAGTAGGTCCACGATCAATCATGCCAAAAATATCACAAAATTTGTCAAATAAGAAATCTATATTGTCACAATAGAAAATATGGTTAGACTAACAAATCTATATTAATCTAAACAACCTGAATGATGATGAATTAGTAATGCAAACTATAAAAAATGCTTAGAATAGCCAATCTATATTACTATAATCTTTCGCATACATCTCTGAAAGGATCAAAGCTGGCTATTGTAGCAGCAGGTCCATGATCAATCATGCCAAAAATATCACAAAATTTGTCAAATGAGAAATCTATATTATCATAATAGAAAAGATGGTTAGACTAACAAATCTATATTAAATTATAATGAACTTAACCATAATGAACCTAAGCATTGTACCTTCCATTCTTGAAAATGCTATTCAAGTGTGCCTAAAGGGTCATCTCTTTGCTTAAGAGTATCCAATATTGCTTCATGATCAACATTACTAAATGTCCATAGTTGTTTTGTCTTTTGTTTAGCATGATGCTTGAACAACTTAACATTTGTTGCTATAACAAGGTGCGAATACATGAGAATGGTTTTGTGTTTCTCATAGTCTTCAAATGTAGGTATGCTATTCTTTCTAACCATATATGTTCGCAACCAAGTTCTTGCAACCATAACTAAACCTGTAGGATAGATGAACCCATCATCATCTTCCATCAGTTGTGTTAGCTTATGCTTTACCTACACACATCGAGCCAACCAATAGTCTAATCTCTCTTCATTCCTCTGTGGTGCAACAACTACAAAAACATCATGTCCTGACTGTAGTAGATCTGAAAGTCGGTCATAATCAACCGAGCTTTCCATTATGTCATTTCTCATGGATATTGTTTGAGATAATGGAGTTAGATACTATGGAACCCATGTATCCACCCACTCACTTGACTCACATTGATCCCACTCATACTGAATACAACTCTGACAAAAACAAGCCAAATCTCGTGTCCAAATGGTCCATGTGCTTGCATTTGAGCTTCAAAATGAATGCATCTTTGAAGAATCTTTGATTGTATGACAATCCAATCTGCCTCCCACTGTACCCTCCTCAACCAACCAAAAGCATCTATGCACTGTTGAATCAAGTGTCCCTCCCTATGACAATGCTAAACTACACCAATCAACAATAGAATGTGCATCACTAAATTTTTCTCTTGAAATCTTCAATTGTTCCTTAACTAGAGCTCTTTTTACACATGCACCTGCTCCATCGTGCTCCCCTTTCCCATGCCCAGCTTCAAAAAAACTCCAAATATGAGGTACACCCCTCTCTACATGCATTCTACTCAACCAATAATGTCAGAAACATGAGCATTCTTGAATTGACCTATCACGGTTATATCGACCAAAGGAAATGTAAACCCATTGCTTTATATCATGCTCTGCCAAGAACTCAAAATATTCTCAAAACAATGTTGGACATGTCTTTCGGATGGTGAGATCTATCATCACTCCTTATAAAAATGATACTCTCTTATTATCTTTCGATCCTCCTCTGTATTATCAAGTGCATGTCTAAATGTTATGTGGACAAATATAGAAATTTGAATGGAATTGTAATACTGAGATTACACCTCGTTTTGTGGTTGCAATGTGTAGTTTTCTGCAAAATCAACCACTGATATAATAGTGCCAATCGAAAAAGAGTCCTTACACATTCTAAATTGTTGATCCAACCACTGAGACCTATGACTATGCCTTGCATCTTGTAGAAGAGATTGTCCTTAAAATCTGAAATAAAATCAGCAACACTGCATTCTTTTGAAACCAACTCACATCTAGAACCTTCACCTCCACTCTGCAAAGTATATTTGACTATCTCATATCTCTTTTTCTCAATAAGATTCTTTCCAAATTCATGTTCGGAACCCTCATGAAAACATTGAAAAAACTTCGACAAGCCACCACATTGTGAGCACTTTGCATTTAAACAATCATTTCTATAGAAAAAACAATCATTATCTCTAGAACATAAAAAAAGATCTAACAATTCCCTTGATGATTTCGGAAGATGCATTGCACCACACTCCTACAACATTTCATTAGTATGCAAAGTACAACGAATATAGCATAATAGTTCATGGTAAAATAGAAAACTCCACATGGTATTTGCAACAACAAGTATTATGAATTTTAAGAGGCATACAAAAAAATGGCTTCAAACCTTCAAAAGTCCTTTGCGAGATTTCCACATTTAGATGTGTTTCAATAAAAATTTTGAACAACATTGTTTGGCTTGATTCCAAGAAATGTTTAGGATGTGGTGTACGGTCTTGATTTCCAATTCTTAACTTTAAAACATCCTTTGCATTGGGTGATACTCTAGAGTTATCATGCCAAAATTGTTGAATTACTTGTTTTACATTATCAGTTAGCTTCTTATCAACATGTGGAAGCCTCCCAGCAAAAGCCCATGTATCATTTTGAAGAGGATCATCTATTCTTTGTCTTCTTGCAAGTGCTCTATCCAAAGTTTTATGATTTATGTCAAAATCATTACAAGTTTGTCTCATAAAGCAAGCCTTTTTCAATTGATGGCTTACTAGGGCGGTTGTAATGACTCTCTAAGCAACTCTCTTATCTTTTTTCTTGTTAGTTTTTCCAATAGACTTGAGAGCATTAAAAAGATTTTTGTCAATAATATAATTTTTTTCGGTCTTCTTGTGCACACGAATCTTCAATTTGGCAAGCAAAGGTCTCATCTTTTGCATCTTTATCAATTGTACAAAAATTTGGCATTTCTCAGTCAATGTCTTATCATTAAAATATTGTATGAAAAGTCTTCTAGCCCACAATCAAACGGTTCGTGTTGACCTCTTGCCTTCAAAATTGTTTATAATGTTCTCATCAATTTCAATTAACCATTTAGGGGTTTTTGAAGGTCTTGAGTTTGGAATATGTCTTTCTTCCACACAAGGTTCTTCATTTCTCATGTAATTTGGTGAAACATAATTTACACTTAGTTCAATATTATGTTCAACATCTTCATTTCCAACATTTTCACCTTGAACATTTTCAATATCACTTGAATAATTTCATTCCCTTACTCTAATATCATGTTCAACATCTTCAACCAACATTTTCACCTTGAACATTTTCAATATCAATTTCAATAATTCCATTCCTAATTTGAACATCATGTCTCAACATATTCACTCCAAATATTTTCACCTTGAACATCTTCAATTTCCTCTTCACTTTGAAAGACCATAGGTTAGGTTCACCAATATTTAACATATACCTTGTCTTCTCTTCCTATGAATTTCTCTATTTCTTTGTCTATATGCTTCAATTTATTATTTTGTAAGCTTTCTCTTATGTTTTTTTTTTCTGACGACTGTTGCTCCCCATTATACCTCATAAAAGATGTTAAAAAATCATTGCTTATGACAAATTTCAATAGAAGATACTCCAAAAAGTTGAGCTTTGTCTCTTCCTATCTGAAACCGCATGTGTGTCACCTACAAACAGAATTTAGGGTCTGTTGGAATGC
>VDFB02000009.1:9948002-9979814 GCA_007258455.2 Sequoia sempervirens | reverse complement strand
ACTTGCAATATCTTTGCGTATCCCCTAAAACATCACCATGCCTCTAAGAACCACTACATGTACTTCAATAAAATTGTAAATGATCATAGACTACCAATGACATGCCTACAATTATATAGTGATTTTTTCTCCAAATGACTAACAATTAGAATCATAACGCCACTAAACTAAAATATGACTCCATGCTAAATCACAACATTGGAAATTCACTGTAAAATTGTATATCTTACTACAATTATTGACCAGTCTATTGATAAAATAACTATCAACATGAACTTAGAGAAAAAAATCATTTTTTACCATCAACCAAAATTTTTGTATTGGTGGATAACATACCAAAGTTATAACAAAATTTTGAGAAGACTAAGTCCTTGAGGACATGCTTGGTATCAACAATAGTCATTTTCATATCTCATTCTAGTATTTTAGACTAGTTCATTTTTTAAAGTACAATAGACTAATTATTAAATTAAATTAAATATTCTATTATTTTCAATGTTGATGCATTCTACACCAAAACTTGAATTAAAGATAAATTAATTTACTTTCTCTAATTAGATTAATTTTACTTTACAATATCACTTCAAAAGAACATTGTAGCCATCATTCAAACCATTCACATAATCAAAACAAAAATAACATATTAACTAATTTTTCAATAGAACAATCAAATAAGAACATATCAATCAATTATTTTTTTAATAAAACAATTACCAAACAAAACAAACTTATATTTGTATTGACATTTATAATAGAAAATTAAAAACATAAGTTATTTCAATTTGTTAAGTGTTGATCTTTGACTACAAAGAAGCATAGAAAATCATTGGATTAATTGTTAATTAATCTCATTCATTTTATAAATATGTTTGTTGTTTGAATTTCATTTCAAATATAAAAAAAATAAGAGAAGTGTGTTGTGCTAATATTAGTATTAAATTTATCATAAAGTGATTTCAATTTTACATAAATAAAACAAAGATAAAAATATAATTATTTCAATATACATTACTATTTAATATTAAATTCATTTGAATATTATAGATACATATAAAATTTGATCTGATTTTGAACTCTTTTTAACCTTCAATTATTTTTGTAACCATTATTTTTATTACATATTCATATTTATGTTTATATGTATAATATATTATATCAATAAAATTATACAATCAAATACCCTTTTATCTAATAAATAAATAAATACCTAAAAAACACAAAAAAAAATTAATTTAATTGTCATCATTAAATTAAATATTGTTTGTTTTAATAAAAAGAACTTAAATTCAATATTAAATTAATTGTTTACTCTTATAAATTTTGTACTTCAAATTATCATTATAAACACAAAATAAAAGTACTTTGAATAGTAATACATATTCATTATACACACGAAAATACATTAAAATAACTAAACTTGAATCGACCTTTTCATTCAATTTAAAGGTCAACAAACAAATACAACCTAGAATTCACTGTAAGCCAAAACTAATTGAAAATATTCAAACCAAACTTCAAAGAAGTTTTTGATCATGTTTTCTCACCCTTGGTCATATGCTTTACATATTACATGCTACTCTTTTGTATTCAAGAGTAAGAGAATATTCAATAGAAATTATTTTAGAGGAGTTAGAAAAACAATTATGAACAAATTCGAATTAATTCGAAGAAGAAAATGAGATATTACAAACATTTGAGGTACCCATAATTTAGCGATTTCTACCATGAACTATAACTAAAAATTAAAGATTTAGAAAGTATACCATGAAAGTAGAGATCCACGATATATTACGAATATTCGTAACAAAGTCTGCACCAACAAAAGCCACTGTTACTTCCGACGGACAAATGGAATTAGGGAAAGGCAGGTGCTTATTCTTGAGCACCTGTTGCATACGTGTAATGCCAGTCTCTTCTGTCATTTCCAATTAAATATTTTTAAACGCTCCACTTCTGTCATTTCCAATTAAATATTTTTAAATGCTAACTTTGTAAATTTTCACACAACACTGTCCAATATTTGTTCTGAACACCGAATTGTTCTGTAAATTTGCATACAAAATTGCTTAAAATTTAGCACTGAGTATCCATTTTTAAAATTATACCCATCAAGTTAAGCCTGTTACATAAAGGAGCAAATTGAGTCATCGTTACATTCAAATCTGAATCAGACACTGTTGTGCGTAGCATTGCTCTGTTCAGGTATTTATACCAGAAAAGCGGCGCAGAATGAGAAAAATTTAACCTTTCAAGCTTCAGGCATAGGTTCAAAATTCGGGGAATTACATTTTCGATTATTATGTTACTGGAACTTTACATATCTCTGTACCTATGGAGGAATCCAGGAAGTGAAAATGTAGACCAAAACACTACATTCCGTATATTATACTTAAACACACTCGCTGTATTTATATTTGTGACTGCTCTACAAATTGGAAATGAGAAAACACAATGCAGAAAGCCAGGCGTCTAGGCAACTTTAACTTCAATTGTCTTGGGTTTCTTGGGCTCTGGAGGAGGAAGTTTGGGAACGGTCACACTCAGCACTCCATCTTGACAGTTGGCAGAAATGGCCTCCATATTGCAGTCGTCAGGCAGGGTAAATTTACGCATAAATTTGCCGACCCTGCGCTCCATACGGATGAATTTGACATCCTCCTCCTCCTCCCTCTTTCGCTCTCCGCTGATGGTCAGCACATTCTCATCCTCTACTTGAACCTGCTTGTTCTCAAACACAGCAACCGCTTTGTTAGTCTTAGCTGCCAGCGATTTGAACCTTTTCATAACCCAGATGCAGAGAAAATGAGGGTTTTAAAGGTTTATAAGGGAAATACCTTGATGTCGTTGTTTTTAAGGCCTGGCATGTCGATTATAAAGACATAAGAGTTGGGAAACTCTTTGACATCAACGGGAGTGGAAGCCATAGCCTTGCTGTCCAGAATATAAGTGCGCGTGGGATTATTGAGGAGCTTTTCCATTTCCTCAGGGACTCCCAGAAGCTGGTGAACAGTGCTCAACAGGGGATCCATCTCTTCTCACGGTTCTGCATTCCCGTCAAATTTCATCATCATTTCATTCAAGATCATCCAAATGCTAAATAAATTCTACACAAATTACAGAGAAAACATAAATCAATAGCCTTCAAAGGAGCTGGACAGAACATTTACCAGGTCTAGTGATTGCAGTCAAAGAAGCAGAAGTACAGGCGCTTTGAAAGTAGTCACCGAAAAATGTACTACAAGAGATATTTGTGAAATATCAGAGCGATGGTCAGTTAGGATGATGAATGGCAATTTATACAGGGAATTTGCTGGTGCAGGGGAAGAGACGAGTGTTCTCTAGCACCTTCTCGACATTTCTTTGTTTCTATTTTCCCCCACTAGTGACGTGACAGAGCATAGCTTTATATTTTTGTAAGCAAAAGAAATCCCCGGGGCCCACCCTCCAACATTTTTGCTGTACCGTGAGAGTAGGTAATCAATTATTAATTGCCCTACGAGGTTAGTATAGCATTTATTATGAAATTTAATTAATTTATTTATTTTTAATATTAAGTATTATTAAGGTTTTTAGCAATCTTTAATTATAGTTTAAACTTATTTTTCTTAAAGGATACAACAAGGTTTGAAAGGATTTGGAATCTTATTTACAAATTAAAAAGCATCAAATTGTAATAAATTTGATCATAACAATAGAGACGTCAATTGAAAGATAGAAGATCAAAAAAATATAACACAAAAAGAAAATGACCACTAACTAGGAAGCTATTATAAATTGTGTGAAACCTGAACTACTTCGAACTACTTCTAACTTTTCCTGTTAAAAGTTTACATACTAGTTGACAAATTCCTCTAGCTCCTTTTTATTTGTATTATAGTTCTCTCTAGTACTACTTTGGTAGAAGTACTAGGCCCAACAAAATCAATCTTCTTTTTAATTTGACTTTGAGAGTGCCCAAAACATTTCTTGAGCTTTTTATTCAACATCTTAATTACCAATGCATTATTTTTAATAATACTCTAGCTAACTTCCTCAACTTTGCTCAAGTTTACTTTTATATGTTGACAATCTCTTTGTAACATCAAAATTCATTCCATTTGCTTTGAATTTTTTGCATGGAGTCTATTGATCTTGATTATAGCCTCCCAATGCTTAAATAATGAGTTCTCTTCTTCAAAATGAATAAGGATCACTCCTTCATGTTATATGTCCAATAATGACATTTTTACATTGAATTTGTTAATTTCTAGAAAGAACCATTTTGTGAGGTTATGGTTCATAGTTGGTTCTTCATGAAGCCTAGACAACTTGGCAGTAATTTGGTTAACCACTTCTATGATAGATTCTAAAAGATGCATCCTTGTTGGCAATATTGTCATTGATGTCAAAGGCATATGGGCAAGATTATTGGCAAGATTGTTGGCATTGATGTCAAAGGTGTATGAACACAATTGATAATGACCAAAGGCCACTAATCGTAGTCCGAAGGCCAAGGCCAACCTAAATCGATGTTAGATCTCCACATTCAAGAAAAGCTTATTAATTTCATATTTGCAAGACAATTTTCATTTTATGATGGTTGACCCCCTTTGCATTACGAAAAATAAGAATTAAATTAACTTCATATTTCTAGTCGACTACACTTAAGCATTTGTACAAAGACACACACACACATACATTGCCTAAGTTAATGGACTGCAATTAATTTAATTAGAGAAATTATTAAAGTATAATGAGCAGCACTAATGTTATGAAGAGCAAGAAACATATGTGATAAGCAACGATTAGATGATGACAAGCATCGATTATGATTAATAGGTAAGGAGCAATGATAATATTTAAGAGTTAAGAGTGGCATGAGGCAGTGATAGAGATCATTATTATGGGAAACAATTAACATAAGGTGTAGAAATTAATGTTAAGAAGAGAAGAAAATATATTAATAAGAAGAGCAAAAAATATATTAAAAGAAAAGCAACAATTCATTATGAAAGGATAGAAATTTATTAAGGTTATTTATGGGCAACGATTGAGGAAAGAAATCAAGCATTAAAGGTAGAAATTAATAAAGACTCAAAGGCTAGAATAGAGAAGTTTGATAACAAAAGGATATGACCATTCAAAAGGTTGTCTCTTCTCTAAGGAATGCCTTCCTTCATGAAGAGGAATACGAAGGATATAAATGTAAGGGAAGTTGAAGAGAAAGAAGTGTGGTAGAAATGTGAGATATGTGATGATCAAGTAAGAAGAGGAGGGAAGTGTGTGGGAGATAAAGAGATATATCATACATACATTAGTAGATTTGTGTGAAGTAAATAGAATATCTATAACAAATTTTTGAAGAAATCTATGAGCATATTTTTGAAGGCTTATGAGAAAATGTGTGGAAGATCTATAAAATATTTTGAAGAGATTTATGGGCAGATTTTTTAAGACTTTATGAGCAATTTTTGAAGGAAATTTTGGTAGATTGTTGTAAAGAAGATCTATTCAAGTTGTTATCCATTGAAGAAGCATTTTCAAGAAGGTGAAATATTTGAGGTTGGTGCCTCATATCAAAGAGATTGGTGTCTCTTACTAAGTTGGTGTTTAGTGGTGGGGATTGGTGCCTACAAAGATAAGTGAAGTTTGGTGTCTCTAGTAGGTTGGTGCCTACGAAGTTTTTAAAAGAATTTTATATAAGCAATATCTTTATGTGGTTTTCTTCTTAAAGGATTTCCATGTCAATCTTGTGTTTTTCTTGTGTTCATAATTGTTAGATCTTGTATGGCAATGATTATTGTGGTTGATTAAGTTTTGAAAAGGTAAAATATTATCTTATATTGATTCACCCCCCACTCTCAATATAAGTATGTGTTCATCAATTGGTATTAGAGTGGGTTCCTTCAAATATATATTCTAACCCCTTGAAGGTAGATCTTGGGAGTACACATGGCAATAGAAACAAGGAGTGATGTCATGGTAGATGAAGACAACTTTGTGAGTGGAGGAAAAGTAGAGATGGATTTATAAGAAGAATAGAATGATGAAATTTAAGAAGTGGATCTTGACTTGAGGAACTTATTTTCATCCTAAATGAAATCAAGAAACTTAAGAAGAAGAAGAATTTGAAGCAAAAATTGCTACTTTAAGAGGAATGTGAATCTAAGGAAAAAATGTCACAAAGCCTTGAGGAGTCAAAATAAAATGATCATCAATCTGGGTAAAAGCAAGAAGTTGAGTACACGAAGAAGGGAAATTTCGGGCAACAAAAAAAATTCGCAAGAAACGCGTACATGTTTTCAAAAAAATGCGTAGGCGTTACGGAACGGGTACCCGAACTGAAATCCGAACGCATACACGCTCAGCTACGGGTACGTGAACCTAAAACGAGTACGCGTTTGTAATGCATACACGTTTTAAAACGCGTACTCGTTATTGAACGCGTACGCATTTGTAACGCGTACGCATTTCGGAAAGGTATTTAATTTTTTAAATAGACTGTTGGCTTTTCATTTTATCCACTATTTTTAGCGGCGCCGGAGAGGACAATCCAGACCGCGTACATGTTTGTAAGCTCGTGCTTGGGGAAAATTTTGACTGCCACCTCCTCCCGTCAACACACCCGACCTCTGTGACCTCCACGTTGGTTGAATTCTGCCATTTTTTGCTTTGTATCTTGTTTTTTTGTTTTTTAATTAGTATTTAAGTTTTGTTTCTTTAATGTGTTTTAGTTCAATTTTTTATAGTTTTAAATTGCATTTAGAAAATCAAAAACATCAACAAAATAAATAACGTTAAATTGTAAATTGAAAACCATAAAATATAAACATAAATTAGACACATTTAACTTAGAAATCAAAACCATAGGTTACAAAATTTACATAGCTCTCTAAAAACTAATTTACATAGGTTAATCGTTGGTCCTAAACCCTAAAACGTAAACCTAAAACCCCATTTACCCTAAAACATAAACCTAAAATAGACAAGTCTAGAATTCTCTAAACTAGTGTATCAAAGATAACTTGTAGCACGAACATTTCAATGGAAAATTCAAATTACTTTTTTAAGGAAACTTGATAGATGATGATTTGTAAATGCAAGTGAATTGAACTATAACCAAAGGTTTATTTTTTAAGTTTATTTAAATTTATTGTTCATTGATCAATTGATTCCTCACTTAGTGGCAGTTAGGTTCTTATTTGAAAACCCATGTCTCACGAATTTATATTTCAAGACTAGTGCCTACTCTAATGGGAAATATAATTAAGGTTGAGGTGAATACACTTGATTATAGATAAATCCTTGTTCAAGCATTATTCCTTATGTAATTTATAAAGTATGTTCTTCCCCTTAAACAATCCAACTTGTATCACTTGATTTCCTCTAATAAGTGAAGACATACTAGCATAGATAATTTTTTGATAGATCAACCTTACTACATCTTCTCTTTATGCACTGATAGAATTACATTTTAGATTTTATACATGGGGAAATTTGTAGGAGTTAAATAATACCTTGGGGAAGAGGATAAACTATCACCATACATTATACAACCAAAATACATTAAAGATAAAATTAAAAAATTAAACTAATATTTACAATACTAGCTTATACCTATGTAAGAGGTTCATAAAATATAAAATAGTTACAATGATAAGCATCACCTTTCATACACAATGATTAGGTGGATTCAATACAATTGATGTCATCAACCAAAAATAGGAATAAGGTTATCTAACCAAAATCTACATATCTTTATTTATATATAAGTACTGATAAAAAAAATAGTAAAACTTACCAACCAAGTACTACCACTTGTGTGTCTCAATGTTGAAGGTATACCATACATGTATGCTTATCATTAAACTATTATTTAAAGATTATCATTGATATACAAGAAACAAATAATTTAGTATATTTAATATTTTATTAAAAAATGTATAGCTAACAACTTTGAAAGCCCACATGATTATGTGATAAAGTGCTAACAAATGAAGTGCTAGTAAATGTTATATTTATACTCTAACCCTTGAATTTTATAATATATATAAATTTTTATCTTATTGGGAAGATCTTTCTAAGTTTTATCTTAGAAACCTCTCTCCCCTTAGGTGAGCTAAAACTAGAAACCTTCCTTAAATTCCCTTTTCCTTCTTCCTAAGTCTACACACTCCTTGCATTTATAGTTCCTCTTCATTGATACTCTCTACCTACTTATACACATATATAATATGCTTGGCCAAGTATTCTACCTAGATGCACTCTTTGTATGTATTTCAACCACTTCACTAAACTTTGCAAAATATTCAAGGCTACATTCATATAGAACTTGAAACAATGTCTTACTATGCTCTAACTTACTAAATTGTTGTAAGAAAATTTACCATGTGCATATACTAAGTCTGACTAATTTGGTTTGTCGCCAACTATAAATATTAGTAAATAGCCCAAAATTCCTATTCATCACATCAATATTTTTATTTATGTACTAGGATGATAAGTCAAGCTAAGATAAAACCACTCAACCTATTTTTTTTCAAATTAGAGTAGCAATTTGTAATAGCCTAGTATTTTCCCCTTTAATATCTTTGGTTCCCTCAAGTACCCATCATTTCTATGAGATCATAGATTTACTAAAATGGGTCTCTTGGTTAACTTGTGAAATTCAAGTCATGCTTTGCCTCCCCTCATGTCTTCATCATATTCCTAAATTGTCAAATCAAATAAACTCATATGTATGAGTATGATTGACCCTATTTTTAGCCTATGGTGATTTTTTATACTTTCCTTTGCTAACACACTATTCCTCCATTATTCCCCATTTGCACATTTTCTTAGGTTTCCTCTAAGTTCTTTTATATATTTCAGTTTTCAAGTTTTTCCTTACCCAAGTATCTTGTCAAGAAGTTCTCCAAACTTTTTGTTCCCTATTCAATATTTTTACTATGTTTAATTTCCTGAGATTTCGTCTACCTCTATGCCTCTTCATCGATTCTTGTGATTTTTGCTACCCTTAACCCCATAGTGTGCATAAGGTTATAAGTAGTTGGTTTGTGGCTACCTTAACTCTTAGTTAAATTATATGATTTAAATCATAGTCTTATTTCTAGGTAATTAAGTTAGTGTAGATGAACATTATTCTTAGGTATCTAAGTAAATTTAAGTGAAAACCAATGAATACGTAGGGTACATATGGGAACTAGTGTTTTGTTTATTATCAATAAATTTACAGAAAAATCATAAGAGCAATAGGGATGAGAAGATAAAAATTGAATAAAATTGACAACAATAATTTTCACTACATTCACTAGATTTGGTTATACCACCATATTCATGTGCATTTGTGAGACATAACCCTATGAAGAATTCAATAATACAAATCTCACCAATTTATTCAATGTACATTTATTTACATTTATTACAATCCTTTATTTATTACCAAGATAAGATAATCCTTTGCAAGACAACAAGCATGATCCTTTGATTCATCCAAAAATATCAAAATACACTATTTAGTAGAGTTCGACGTAGATAATGTAGATGCTTTCTATGATAAAAATTATTTCTAACCCTTACACAATTTTTAAAAAGAGATGTATGTATAGGAACTAGGTGTCCCAAAATTTAAGGATCTGAAAGAGTTTAGTTGAAACTTAACCCTAGGTGACTTGCTCTAATTGGAAAACTAATTGAAAATTAATTGAAAGCCAACTGAGAACTACAAGATGAGTGGGAAATCCCACACCATCTCAATATTTATCAACATCTATGTTGATTTATTACATTTATTTAAAAGAATAAAGAATGCGCAAAGTAATTTAACTAGTACCTAAAATACTTCGAGTCTATAAAGTTATTTGAAAAGATATTAATAAATTCATTTAAATCATTCATACTAGGGTGGGATTAAGGGATTTGATTAAGGGGAGTTGATAGAATGAGTCAAGGGATGTAAGAGGGTGGATTAAGGGAGTTGATAAAATGAGTTGAAGTGGATGTAAGAGGGTGGATTAAGGGGATGCAAGAGGGTGGATTAAGGGGAGTTGATAAAATGAGTTAAAGTGGATGTGTGGGCAGAGTGGGATTAAGGGGATGCAAGAGGGGTAGATTAAGGAGCCGAGAATGAAGGAAGTGGGATGTAAGATGGTGGATTAAGGGAGTTTGATGAAACAGCATGGGAGCAAGAGGGTGGATTAGGGGAGCTGGAGAGAATGAGCTGAAGGAAGGAGGGACGGTGGATGAAGAGGGTTGGATTATGGATAAATAAGGAAGAGGGTGGATGGAGGGGTGGACAGTGGAAGGAAGGAATGGAAGGAGGGTGGATGGAGGAGAATGGAAGGGAGGGTGGATGGATGGATGTGGATGGAATGGAAACTGGAAGTGGATGGATGGATTATGGTGGATATTGGATGGAACAGTGGATGGTGGAATGGACATGGATGGATTAATGGTAGTTGATAGAATGACTTAAGGGGTTGCAAAAGGATGGATTAATGGTACATAAGAGGATGACTTAAGGGGTTTTAAGAGAATGGCTTAAGGGGATATGAAATCAATTATAAAGTATCAATTAAATGTATCTAGAACTATATATAGTTACCTGTCTTTCCCTAGATTCAAATTCCATTGTAATATATGTGCATCTCTTTTGTAAAGCATCTAATTTTGGGAGACCTCAACAAAAATGATATAAAACTTTAATTAGGAAATGATTAAAGACAAATATATATATATATATATACAACTAGATATACTTACCAATATTTATTTACTCTATTGTACCATCTGCATCCTCTCTTTTTTGTAATGCATCTATGATTGTCTCATGATCATCCATTGAAAGTGTCCATAAAACTTTATTAGTAGGCCTCCCTTGATATCTAACTAGTTTTATATTGGTTGCCAAAATCAAATGTGAATAATGTATAATCTTCTTGTGTCTTTCATAATCTTCAAATGCAGGCAAGCCATTCTTTTTTATCAAATATTTTCAAAGCCAAGTGCCAACAACAACCACTGAACCAGTTGGATACTCAAAGTTGTCATCATCCACTCTAGTATGTACCAACTTATGTTTTCTCTCAACACATCTAGCCAACCAGTACTCTGTCTGCTCTTCATTCCCTTGAGGTGCAACAATAGCATACACATGTCCTGCAAAAATAAATACAAAATTCAGTAAAAAGTGACTTATATTTAACTCATATAAACATGCATACATACAAAATTCAACTCAATAAATAATGTACCTCCTTGTACAAGATCTGAAACACGATCATAATCATCTGATGCGAACACTTGATTATCTTCAATTGTCATTTCATGTTGATCATGTGTCGATGTAGGCGTTAAAGCTCTTTGTTGCCATTGTTCGACCCATTCCATATTTTCACATGCTTGCCAATCACCTACAATACAAAATTGACAATAGCATGCCAACTCCCTTGTCCATATTGTCCATTTGTTTGCATTCGAACTCTTAAATGAATGCCATTTTGCACTTCCATTAATTGTTTCACAATCCTATCGAGAAAAAATATCATTTTCTTCAACTAACCAAAAGAAGCATCGAATTATTGATTTCTCACTTGTTCTTGTAGATAATTTGGTAATGCACCAATCTACAATTGCACATGCATTTCTAAATTTTGCAGCATCCTCAAATTTTAGTTTCTCTCTAGCAAGAGCTCTTTTCACACATGCACCTGCTCCATCGTGTTCTCCCTTACCATGACTAGCTTCAAAAAAACTCCATATGTGTTGGATATTATTTTCCTTATGAACTCTACACAGCCAATAAAACATTCTAGCATTTTTTAATTGATCCATGCAATTATCTGGCCATATGAGATGTTCTAGCATTTGAATTCCTCTCTCTTTTAAATTTTTATAAAATATATCAAAACAATATTGTACAAACTCAGATGAATGTAATCGATTATCACTTACATAAAAATGGTACTCTCAAAAAAATTCTATTATTGTATGTACTATCTTCAGCATGTCTATAAACAATGTGAACAAATATAGCTACTTGCACTGAATTATAATATTGTGATTGAATTTCTTCTTGTGGAGCAAGAGTATAATTTTTAGCAAAATCAACAATTGACAATATAGTTCCAATTGGAAATGTGTTTTTACATAAACGAAATTGATTATCAAGCCAATGAGCATTATGAGAGTGTTGAACATATTTAGGTACAAACTTATATTTAAATTCAGTAATAAAAGCATGCACACTAACTTTTTCCACAATTAGCTCAACACGTTTTCCAATTTTTCCATCTTTTAAAGAATACTCAATATTTTTAAATTTTTTTACATCCACTAATTGTTTTCCAAATTCATCTAAACTACTTTCATGCATACATTCTCCTAATAATGAAAAGTTACCACATCTATCGCATTCTCCAGATATGCATCCTTTTAAAAAAAATGAGTTTCCATTTAAAGAGGGATTACAAAACAAACCTACTATAAAATCTTTGATTCTCGTGTGGCATATTAATAACACAAATGTCTTGCACACTTGGTTAGTATGCAAAGTGCATCGTGAGTATCAAAATATATCATATTACTAATGAAATTGTACATGGGTCTTACAACAACAAGAGATTCGCTAAGCTTATTAATTCTAGCATACAAAGGTTTACACTTTCAATGATCTTTGACTTACGCTAATATTCAATGGTAAGATTGAAGTATATCTAAAGTACCCTATATAATTCAATTTTGAGTCATATTTTAGAGATGCTTTGATGAGGTTCATGAATTTTGAACCCACCTCTTAATTTTAAGACATCTCTAATGTTAGGGTGATACCTTGTATTATTATACCAGTTTTTTGATTAAAGATTTAATTTCATTAGTTAATTTCATAATCGATCTTGGGAGTCTGTACCACTAAAACTCCAACATTGATTAATAGGATCATTTCCAATACTTTCTCTTTAGCAGCCTATCAAAGTTCTAGGATTTGTCATATTACTACTAATCTTACTTAACATTCTTTTATTTGAAGTTGTTTTATCATTAGAGCATATTACACCCATGAAAGCAACATTCTTATCTTTTGATCAACTTTTCTTTTACCAATAATATAATCAACACACAGTTCCATCATTTCTTTCCATGTCATCCTACTTTTTCATCCTTCTATTTCAAACATCCGTCGTCCAGCAACGAAGAATTTACAAACCAGTCCTCAAAAAAATATTTTATATATTTTATTTCCATAATTTCTAATTTTTCTTGAAGAAACTTTACCACGAAGGTTATCTAGCACATTTGTTTCAATTGTAAAAAAAAAAAATTCACCTTCATCCATAAATGGAGTTTCATTTTCATTCACACAAGGGGTTTCATTTTCATTTTCAAATGTAAAAGAGATTTCATTCTCATTTTCATCAATATTAGGGATTTCATTCTCATTTACATCAATATTAAGGATTTCATTCTCATTTACATTCTCATAAGATATAATTTCATCATTTTCTTGTTTCTGCATTGTTTCAACCCTAGTATTATTGATCTCATCAATTGTGTATCCAGCTTCCTCTAAACAAGCAATATCAATATTATAAAAACTTGGGTTTGAACACATACCTGGATAGATTGTTTGAATAGGTGCATTTTCCATATCATTGGGAGGTGGATTTGAAGACACACCCAAAGTTGTTTGCATATCATTCAAATTTGAAGTTGAAGGCACAGTTGGGTTTGTCTCCATAATTGCATTTTCTTCCATATTCACCATCTCCACATTTGCATCATCTACATTCATTTCATCATTCATGGCTTCCTCTTCAACATTCTTGGAACTAGATGCTTCCAAATCTTTCATTTGATGAATCCTTTCTCTCCTTTCCCTTTGTCTTTTTGCCTCCTTATCTTTATTTGCTTGAATTTCTTCGGGTGTCATTACCTTTCTACATCTTTTTCTTTGTCTTTTCTTATCACCCATGGTTACCAAACCCTCTTTGATGACAAAAACAATAATTCAAGAAACCTATTTTAAAATTGCCACCTCCTTCAAATATTCAAATAAAACTATGTACTATGAAGATTATTTTTTCTATAAACTCTGAAGTACAAAATCATCATGAGTACATCCAAAAATTCACTTTTTCCAAATCTTCTTGTAAAAAGTTCTTGCACTTGATTCCACTTCAGAAAATTTAACTTGCATTTTTTCTCTTCCAACAATTTGAATAGAATATGCCCTGCATAAGATAAATTTGCAATAAAAAACGCAGAAAATGACACTTTCGAACCGTACTACAGAAAAGGAATGTTGCAGGAAAATCGTGTTTTACTAGTATTTTACAAATTAGGAAAAATGGCTATTATAGAAACGCGTACGCATTATGAAACGCATACGCGTTATGTTCAAA
Source organism: Sequoia sempervirens (assembly GCA_007258455.2). Lineage (NCBI taxonomy): Eukaryota > Viridiplantae > Streptophyta > Pinopsida > Cupressales > Cupressaceae > Sequoia > Sequoia sempervirens. Next base: position 9,965,436 of record VDFB02000009.1, on the reverse strand, counting down.
AAATGCGTACATGTTTCATAACGCATATGTGTTACGGTCTCCCAACGGCCAAAACGTAACGCGTATGCGTTATGAAATGTGTACGCGTTTTATTTAAATAACGCGTACGCATTTCTATAATGCATATGCGTTATTTAAAAGTTGAACTCCCATACCAAATCTAGCGCTGATTTTAGGCTTGGGAAAGGCTTGGCAATCTGAGCCTTAGCTTTTAACCTGCAACTAAAAAACTAAGGCAGATTGAAGAAGAATGTCCAACTTTGACAACATAGATGATGGACTTTTTTCTGAATGAGTCTATAAAATTAAAACCCATTAGAGAACACAATGCCTAATTTCTAAATATATAATTTTTGTTAAAATTGGATTAAGTTTGTTATTTTTTAATTAATTTCTAAGCAAACTAGGCCTTAAACTTGAAATATTATGTTTTTTTTATTTTTTAATAACTTTGTATTGGTTGAGTTTCTTGTAAAAAGATTATATGGGACCAAATTTCAGACAATTCTCTACACAATGAAAAAAAAAGAGTCAAAAAATTTTTTGTTTAGGTCCAATTATGTTGTCCGTATACGTTGATTTGAAAAAACATCAATTAAGGCCAATAAAAAATTAATAAAAAAAAAATATTCAACCAAAAATTACAAAAAAATCCATCCCAAACTTCATGTTGTTAGCTCTCTTTTCCTAAAAGGAATTAGAAAAATAATTTTATTTGGGTCAAAAAGTGTTGTCCGTACACCTGCTTGGTATGGTAAAAAACCAGGGACTTTTAAAAAGTGGTTTTTATAGATCCTTATCAAAATTTAATTTCTATAAACTAGGTATTTTAATAATTTACATATTTGGAAACTAGATTCAAAATTCAAAATTTCATAGTACTGACTTTTTTTAAGATTCATTTCTGGAAGTGCCTCAAATTTTCAGTCCAAGTGTGACAAATTCTGAAAAACAGCAAAAACATTTCCACTTTTTGAGCTTTTGTGTACCCAACTTCTTGCATAAGCCCATCTAAAAAGGAAAATTGAAGAAGAAAAATAAATTGAGGAAGAGGTAAAAATTTAATTAAATGAAAAAGAAGAGTGTGAGAAGCATGAGTCTGATATTGTTTCCTTGAGAATGGAAGTTCTTGAAGAAACTACCACTAAGTTGAGCATGAGTCTCAAATTTGAGAAGAGTGCTAAGATATTAGAAGATATCATCAATGAGAAGAGGTTACCATCCATAAAGATTGGTATTGACTACAAAGAAGATCATGAAGAACCTCCAAAGAAGGTATGTGAGGAAAAGATAAAAAGATTTGTACATGCTCTCAAAAGTACTATCAACACAAAGAAGGAGAACCATTTCCCACATAAATCAAGCACTCATCCAAAAGGTGACAAAAAAATAGAAAGTTCCTTTCTCTTAGCCAAGCACATAAGACTAGGTTTTAGAATTCATTTTATGATTATTGCTTTTCATGTAATCATTTTGGTCATAAGGCAAGAGATTGTAGAACTAATGCAAGAAATTATGGTTGTCTAGAACAATAATATAAGTCCTTATGAGTTATCAAGTAAGAACTATAACTCATGTGCTCCTTTAGTGGATTACAATGTTATATGTTATAAGTGCAATAATAATGAACATATAGCACACTTTTGTAGAAGTGTTTTTGAGAAACCACCTAGATAAAACAAGGAGGATACCATGGAAAAAAAAAGAAGGAAAGTCTATAAAATTTTGGAAAAGAAAGGAAGAGAAAGATAATCATAAGCTTATGCAAATTTCATTTCATGCATAAGAGGTATCACTTAGTTCATAAGGAGAAGTACAAATTCAGGGTGAGCTAATCATTGTACTATATTTCAACTTCATGAAGAAAGCAACACAAAGGATGAAGTCTAACATAATATTAGATAAAGAGAAGATATGGTGTGAGAGAAGAATGAGAGACTAGAGAATGAGAAGGAAAACAACAAGACTATTAATTTATGGTCTTGGGATGGTGGAGGTTAAAGGAATGCAACCACAAAGATGAAGTAGAAACCATAAACACTCCAACAAAGTACACTTCAAAACATGTATGAAAGGTTAGTTAAAAAATGTTGTATGATAGTATTTTGAAAGACATGATATAGTGTGAAAGGTGACAATATAGTCATCAAATGCATAAGAATTGTGACACATTGAGAATGGTGATATTATTCAACTTAGGGATAGCAACCTACAGTGACAAAGAGATAATGAACCTTTCATAGACTCAAAGAACTTTGAAGAGGAAGGTTATAACATAACAATGTTTCCATGTGCAAGGGTGACAATCAAATAAGGAAGATCATGCATGATTATCGTAAAGATGAATGAAAAAATGTTGCAAAGCATTTCATGACAATGTGGAAATTTTCAGAGGTTATAGTTAAAAGATAGAAAATACTCTTGAATATAGAATATTGACATGATAGTGATAGTTTAATGTTTATCATGGTCATGAATAGTCTCCAAGAAATAAAATAGGATAACCTAAATAACAATCAACATTTCCAAAATGATAGTCTCCATAAAATATTGAGGCACATCAACACATGATAGTTAGAGGAAGAAATGGATAGTAGTTATGAATAATGAATGTAAGAGACAAGCATAAAAGGAGAATGTTCTACAGGTATGGGAAAATCATTCTAGTGTTCAAAGTGCACAATCATAAGGTAAGGATGGTTAAGGATGATGATGTAGCTATTGTAGATCACTATGAAATACAATAAAATTGTTACACAAGGTAAATGACCTACACACAGTTAATTAAGAGAGTAGAGGCTTACAAATCATGTAAAGGATTTAAGGTCACAAAACCTATATAAGATTTCAAAGAAAAGTTCTTAGCCATAGAGAATAGAGAAAAGGAAGCTTGATGAGCTACAATGGTCTACAAATACTAGCAAGTAGATGAAACTCATCATAGTAATATGAAGAAGCAAGTTACGACGGAATATATTGAGGAGACATTGTGTCACAAGAAACCAAAGATAGATTTTGTGAAAAGATCAACATGAAACATAGTGGTGACGGTCCTTACAAGATAATTATAGTGTTTATAATGATGCTAACACTTTGTGACATGTGATTGTTTGTGAGAAAATACTATACACAAAGCAATGACAAAGGTAGTCATTTTGGTATGCCATATGGTGTTAGTTCATCTTCCCTAGTTGATATGGTTGTAAACCCCAACAAAAGGCCCAAAGAAAATAGTGGTATTGACTATTAAAAAAGGAAAACAATGGTCAAAAGAATCTATAAAAATGGACAAGAGAAGGAAAAACCAATGGTATAAATTCATTAAGGGGGTAGTATGTGGTAGGGTTTGTGGACACCGATTTTGGTATCCAAAGGTTCTCTAACTCTTCTAGGGTTTTTCACCTAAAAGGAAAGAAATGGACCCAAAATGCTAATGTCTACACTCAAAATCAATGCAAAGATGGATGTAATATGCCTAAATACAATGTCCTAATGCACTAAACTAAAAAATAAAGGTGATTATTAATGCAAAACCTAAGGAATGGAAGATGTTTTAAAACACATTGTGATATGCAAATATGTGATGAATGACCTAGAAATGCAAACTAAACTAAACAAAAAGTTATGAAACAGAATGTGTGCACCTAGAGGCTAAAGAAATATGGAATGAAGGTATGGAATCCTAATAAAACTGATGCAAAATCCAACTAGGACACTTGTGCCAATCTAGGCGACTTAGTCCGAGATTTGGAAAAATTGCTCTAGATCCCGTTTCGGCCAAATAGGTATCCAAATCAACAAAAAACTCTAAAAAAAAAGGTTTAGTGGGACTAACTCACCACTGTTGGTGACTTATTCCACTTCTAATTTTTTGAAAATTTGAAAGTGGAAACGAAATCCCTTAATCTGCACTTCAGTTCATGATAGGTGTTTGATTCTAAAACTCTAATTTTCAGGCCTGAAAGTGACTTTTAATGTATATTTTGGCTTTGAAAGCAAGGATTTCTTTAACAACTTTGCAAACTATTCTTCAATGATCTTCAAACATTCAAAGTACCTAAATTTGTGAACACACAATGAAAGAGAAAGAAATTTTGGATGTTAGGGCATGGGGGTTTGCCTTGGTCAAACCCCTTTTTAGGTAATTAAACCAAAATGAAGAAATATGACAATGAATCATGAAGCAATGGAGTTAGAGACCTATCATGATGATTGATCTTGATTTTTTGCAGCAAAAGATGAAGAATATGCTCTTGAATGTCTAAAAAATGCTATCTTAATGACTTAGAATGCTAAAACCCTAACTTGCTTGACTTGAGAACATGGTGAATGATGAATGAATGATGATGAGTTATGAATTAGGGTTTAGAAGCTTTTATTTATAGGAAATCCACCTAATTTTCCTATTCATTTAATCCCCAAGGCTGACATGAAGGAAAAATAAACTTAAATTCCAAAATTTCCCACTCAAACCTCGAAAATGACCCAAATAGGACTAAGTCACCATGCTGGGTGACTTAGTCCCACCTAGCAAGGACTCAGTCGCCCAGATGGGTGACTTAGTCCCAGAGGGGCCCTTTTACTAGCCAGATTGTTGGGGAATGAATAATTTCAATTTTTATGTTGATTTAATCATGTATTTGATCAAATTGATCCTTGAGATGCACAATATGGGGCCATAGGGGCCTATTAATGATTATTTAAAGGGTAATTACGGCTATGGACACAAATTTCAATGTGAAAGTGTGATTAAATACACTTTACATCATTAAAATGAGGTCCATATAGCCTAGAAAGGCACAACATCCAATGTGAATGTGTAAGACACATTACAACACTAGATTAGAGTTAAGTTTAATTTACAAGCCTTCTATATTAATGTGACACTGTAATTTAATACATTTTGCAACATTAAATTAGGGAAAGATAGGTCCATTAAGTCTAGAGAGGCATGAAAGTCTTTTACAACACTTTACAACACCTTTACAAGACGTCAATAAATGCATTTTATTTAGTTTGCAAGGGTCCAAGACCTAGTGTCAATGTGTAAGACACCTTACAACACTAAATCAAGGCCTCATTAAGTCCAATTTGTCATCAATTATTCCCATATCAAGCAAGGTATGCACTTTTTGGCGACATAGTGTCAAGTGTTTAGTAAGTCACAAGGTGCAAGAATGACGGGCTTAATGAATGGTGATCTGTATGTTTATAAGTTTTAGCCAAGATTTTTATGGTTTTCATGAGGATGTTGTAAGTTATATTTACAACTTTAAATTTTGTATATACCTTTGTTGCATATAGGTCTCATGGAGAAGAAGTTTCCACCATAACACATAACATTTGGATCAATGAACAAGTGAAGAATAGTCATAGGAGAAACAAAGACACTATCCCTTATGATAATCATATACCCTTTAAAGTATTTCATTGATGGTTATAAGAAATGGGAGAATAATTCCATTGATATTGAAATGGTGTGGGAAGGGGAACCCATTTGGTTTTTGGCCTTAGGGTTTTACACCTTTCCTAAATTTCAATGTGTGTGTTAGGAAAAGAGGGGGGAAAGGTGATAGATTGAAAATAAGGATGGAGTGAGGGTTTGATAGATTTGGACAAGGTATGAGATTGAATTACAACCTGATATGTGAGTCAAAAAACCCTTAATCAAATATAGAAATGTCCTTATGATGAAATGAAATGATCTAACTAGGACAATAGTGCAATTTATTGTTCTAATGCAAATATAGAAAGTACAAAAGTTCATAAAAAAATTTGGAAAACAAAAATGAGTAGAGCAGGACACTTGCACCTATGTTTCAAATATGGGGTAAAAAGCGGAGGACACAGAAACCTAGGGAATTAGTGTCCTTGTATGATTTTTTGGATCTATTTTTTGGGTCCTCTGATGTTGAATTTGAGCTTCATATTCTTGCTTTCAAATCTGTTGAAACACTATTGGATATTTCTGTAACTAAGTTTTTGTAGCTTGACAAGATTTAGGTCTTTAAATGCAACAATGACAAAATTATCTTCAAGATCCTTTCAATCTTCTTCAAACCTAAGATTTGCACATTCACAAAGAGAGGAAATGTTAGGCCATTTAGAGGTTTGCCTTAGTCAAACCCCATGCAAGTGTTTCCACTTCCATAGTGGTAAATGTTAATGATAAAATGATAATGAATGGGAAGGAATGATGAAATCACAAAGTGTTGCAACTCACCACCTTTTAATGGTTTCCTTGAAGGACTGAAGTCATGCACATCACCTCAAGGTCTTGATCTTGCTTGTTTTAATTTCTTGAATTCTTGAATGCTTGAATACTTTGGAGACCTACAAAAGTGTTAGCCTTCACAAAACAATGATAACATGAACACACATAAACTCACATAAAATTGGACATGATGTTAGGATCTTGAATTACTGTAATAAAGCTCTAAAAATGCTACTCTTGACTTGCTCAATAATGCTCTTGACAGTATTTTTTTCTCATGAATTCTTGTTGGTTCTAGATAGATTTGAAATGATGCAATAACTAGGTATTTATAGGCATTTATTCAATTTCCCAAAAATTAAATCCCAATGGATAACTTTAGACACTTGAAATTCAAATATTAAATTTCCACAATTGTCATATTTCAATTTGGAGGGAAAATAGGAGGACACTCATGCCCAAGGCGTGAGTGTCCTAGACCTATTTTCTAGGACAATTTGTGTCAAGGGTGATGTATTAGATAAATTCAGTTGTTTCTTGCTTGGAATTCCTCAAAATTTGTCAAAAAATGGGTCATATGATGCATAATTTAGGAAATTAAATACTCAATTAGGATCCAATTATTTAAGGGGGGGGACCAAACATAAAGTGAAATTGTCATGGGTGACAATTTATGATGCTACATTTATCCCCCACTTTAGTGAGAGTATGAACTTATGCTTAGACTCACACTAAAGTAGAAATGTTTATGTCATGAGGGGTCCAATTTTCCAAATGTTGAAGAGATAGGATGATTAAGGATCTAGGGAGGTGATCAAGCCCCTAGGATCCAAGATCCCATGTCAAACCAACATAGGCACAAAGGGACATACACATGTATGAAATGTAGCAAGGTAACATACACTAACATACATGTTAGAAAACACAAAGCATACACAATGAAAACACGCATGGCAAAATGGAACATAAATATAATAATGAAATGGAAACAAACACGATGTAAGCATGAAGAAGACACACAAAAATACACAACAAAAACACAAGGTTAGTACTAAAATATTTGAGTTGGTAAGGTAAAGAGATCACAGTCTTAAATTGTCTCAAATACCAAATGTCATCCATCTAATAAATTTTAGCTCCCATGAGGAATGAAGTCATACACATCATTCATGGAACACATGGCTCCACTAGTAAGAAAGATGTATTATGCTAGGTGGCCATGTTAAAAAAAGGGGTGCTCAAGTTCATGACCCAACAATCTCCACTATGCAAAATCCATGAACTATCTTACAAAACTCACCTCAAGGGGTGCATAAAACTCACCTTAGGGGGTGCACCAAAACTCACCTTAGGGGGTGCATAAAACTCACCTCAAGGGCTACAATAAAACTCACCTAAGGGAGTGCATAAATGACAATAGGATAAGGTTAAAAACTCAAGGGATGTTGTATCAACACCACCACAAGATAAAAATTACAAAGGGGATTTTATTATCATATGAAAGGTCACACCTTAGGTGATGTCACTCATGACATCACCACCAAGAGAGGACAAGTCATGGAAGAAGAAATTCACACCTTAGGGAATACTAGACATAGCATTACCACCAAGGGGAATGCCACTCACCAAGAAATCTCACACTCTTGAGAGATATCAAGCCTAATATCACCACCAAAGAGACACTCACATAGAATAAGAAGGTCACACTTTGATTAACAAGGTCACACTTCCTAGGAGACATATGCTCTCATCACTAAGAAGGGACCACTTCTATACAAAATAATAAGTGGGGGACTATATGCCCCTCCTTAAAATGTTAGTGTACTTGCTATACTAACGTTTTAAGGAGATAAAGTGTAACATTTAACAACTATCTACAATGCAACTAACTTCCAGATTCAGCTGAAGAGTAACTAACTAATTTTCCTAACAAGAGTTTCAACACATAACAAAAAAGAAATATAAATCATCTAAGCATTAACTACTTTAACATTCAATAACTAACTTCTAGATTTTCAATTTCAGCTAAAATGGAACAATTAACGGTTTAAATAATTGAAACTACAGTTGATTATGAACTAACTATTCCATTAAGAAATGAACTGAACATATTTTAACAACAGTGAATTAAACATTATAAAATAATTCTATTTTGAAGTAAAGAGAGAGAGAGAGTTAAGAGATAGTACAATTTGAAGGCTTCCTGCTAGAATGCTTGAAAACAAGTCTCAATCTTTGAGGGAAAGAGAAACATCATCAAGGGATTTTCCGCCCAACCAAAAACCTACTGGTCTCCCGTGTTTCTTCAACTGAAGAAACCCAACCCTACATGAGGTGCAGTCTTTACAGGATTCCCAATTACCATCTTGTCATCTGAGTCTGGTGTCAAGAATCTATACTACCCTGATCGATCCTTCTCTATAGGTTCTCCTAACTAGAATGATTGTCCTAACTAGGGGTATATTTGATTTCTTGATGGCTGACTATTGCTTATACAAAGCATCATAACCTTGGCCAAGGATTTAATGATTATGAGCACGTTTTTCATGCCATCAACTCTCTCACCCTTACTCGACTTTATTATATTTGACTCAAGAGTTTATGTTATCAGTGGATTAGCTCTTAATTCATCCCTCTACAATTAGGGATATTATGATCATATTGATAGTCTTAGATGACGTTGAAAAGAGCTCTTCAATTCTAAGTATATTCGACTAATTTCAACAGAGAGAAGATTAATGAAAAGTTCTAGATTCGAGTATTAAGGGATAGGGGAATATCCTTACTTATATCTAAGCACTATTGGAAGAAAAACTCAGTTCAACTCGATTGCAAGATTAGGAGACCATGACTAGGTCGACATGGTAATGACGAATTAATTCAACTAGTCGAAGCATTGGATTTTGCAAAGGTTTTGATAATAAAAATCATTAGGCTTAACATGATTCCATCTTGATGCACTATCATTACCTATAAATTCCATAAAAGATGTAATGGTTTGTTCCTTATTCAAGATTCAACAAATATAAAAGACACTTAATAGACTTTCCTAGAAATGCAGATCTGAAATGTGTTAGACCTCTTGATGATTCCTCCCTACATTCCAATTGTAAGCAACAATGATTCGAGATCGTTCACAGTCTGAAAGAGTGTAACTCAGGTGGAAATTATTGAAGAGGAACAAATACTCACCCTCCTCCTTAAGAATACAGAATCAAATATCAGAAAAAAGGTGTTTGGCCATTGGAATGCTTGACAAAATGAACAATGGAACCCAATGGAAGAGAGAGAGCCCCCCCCAAGTATGTAGAAAATTCACCCCATAACAAAAGGTAGGCCAAGACCAAAGAAAATTCCTGCATGCGTCCATCTTGGACATTTCTCCAAGACACGGCAACAAGGGTGGTGAGGAGTTGCCGCCATTAGCAACTCAAACATAAAAGAAATACCCCCCAACATTTTCACCATCGTGACTTAAAGATTTACATTATTATCGGCATTAATATTTTAATTCAATTACTTACTCCCGAGGTGTGCTCTAAGAGTTTAATATGTGACTTCAATAGGAGAACGATGAGGCTCATTTAAAGTTGACTTGTTTTCCTCTTGCTCCAAAGTTGAAGTCAATTACTTGTTTTTATATTTATTTAATTAAGTGTGATAATATTCCAAGGTTATGACTACCACATTAGAAACCTTACACCAACTTGTGACTTGATGGTAATTGGTTCTTTTATAGACCATGGCCTCTCCTTGATGATATTTCCTTTTTCCTCGAGGTGTTGACAATCTTGCAACCACTTGGTACAAAAATAGGGTTAGATAGTTCTCTATTTCCTTTTTAAAATAAAAACGCATAAACACATTCACACACACACACACACACATATATAAAGAAATCATTCATAATTGCAGTTTTATCAAATAAATTAAGAATTATTTTCCCTATTTTCACATTCTCATGAAAGGTAATTGATTACAACATAATGACCATATTGTTATTACCATCATTTTGTTCAAAATAAAAGGGATGTAACATACTTCTCCCCTTAAGAATCATCGTCCCCGATGATTATTTATTCAAAGGTTCAGGTCTTAAAATCATAAATATATATGGAGTTCTTAATCAAGTTCATAAAGAGATAAGGAAACTTCTGAAGGATTTCATCATAATCCTCCCATATAGCATTTTCCTCTAAATACTAGTCCCACTGGACCTTGCATTATATCACCTCATGGTTACATAAGCATAGCTTACGTACCTCGAGCACTCTGAGTGGCTCGATTGTGATCACCCTAGGATCCCATACCTACAAGGAATTCCAATCAATCATATGGTCAAATTCTACATAGTACTTCTTAAGATAGCAGACATGAAATACATCATGCAATTTGGTGAGAGCCGAAGGTAGAGAAATTTTCTATGCTACTGGGTTGATAACTTCTAGGACTTCAAAAGCTCCTACATATCTCAAGGCTAGTTTAGAGGTTTTTCCAAATTTGATAGAGCTCTTTTAAGGTTTAACTCGCAAGAGAACTTTCTCTCCAACCATAAACTATTTGGGGGTTCATTTTGCATCAACGTAGCTTTTCTACCAATCATTAACTTCCTTCAACCTTTTTCTAATTAACTTAACATGTTCCTCCATTTCCTGAAGCATCTCAGGTCCTAGAGTGATTCTATCCTCCATCTTGTTCCAACTGATAATTTTTTTGTACTTTCTATCGTACGGTGCTTCAAAGGGTGTCATTTTGATATATGATCGATATGAATTGTTATAAGAAAATTCTAACAATGGTAAATATTCTTCCCACTTATATTGTTGGACCATGCAGTACATTCTTAGCAGATCTTCCAAGATTTGATTTATTTTTTCTGTTTGTCCATCTATTTCAAGATGATAAGTTGTACTAATATTTAGCTGAGTTCCTAAGGAAGAAAATAGAGTTTTTCAAAACCTGGATGTCTTCATAGCATCCCTGTCTAAAATAATCTTTTATGGAACTCCATGAGGACGGAAAATTTCTTGTACAAACTTTCAAGCAATCACAGAAGTCGGGCATATGTCAAATTTTTGAGTATGAAATGTGCTACTTTGGTGAGTCTATCCACTACTACTAGTATTGCATTATTTCTACTCCTCGTCACCGGTAAACCTTATACAAAATCCATATTGATGATTTTCCACTTCCAATCTGGTAGACTATGAGGTTGTAACAATCCTATTGGGTGTTGGTGCCCCCCTTAACCTTCTAACATTCAAAACATCCTGCAATGAATTTGGTTGCATCCTTTTTCATTCCCTTCCAAAAAATATAAATTTTTGACATCGTCCAACATTTTGGTTACCCCTAGATGACCTGAGTATGGTGTTGTGTGAACCTCCTTCCATTCCAACTTCCTTAATTATGTTGAGTTTGGAACATACATCCTGCCTTTATATCTCAAAAGTCCATCTATTTCAATCTAAAAACCCTCATATTTAGGCTCTTGTGAGTTTTCCTGTAAAGCTTCACGGACTTGCAGGTAGAATTCATCTTCATTCAATTTCTATAGTACTTGAGTTCTAAAAATTATATTGACTAACACCATGGAAGTTATATGTTTTCGTCAGCTTAGAGCATCGGCTACTTTGTTCTCCTTTCCCTTGATATAGCTGACCTCAAAATCATAGTCTGAAATTAACTCCATCCACCTCCTTTGGCGAGCATTTAAATTAGGTTGGGTGTATATATATTTTAAACCTTGATGGTTTGATTGGAGTTCAAAAGTCTTCCCTAACAAGTAATGTCGCTCCATTTGCAAGGCATGCAAAATAGTTGCTATTTCCATATCATGAGGTGCATAGTTTTGTTCATATTGCTTCAACTTTCAAGATTCATAAGCCACTACCTTCCCATTTTGCATTAATACTCTACCTAAACCTTCACTAGACATGTTCGTTATAACTACAAAGTGACCATTAGGGTCTGGTACTACCAAAATTGGTGCAGTCGTTAATTTGTCCTTCAATGTATTAAACGCTTCTTGAAATTTCTCTGTCCATTTGAATCTTTTTCCTTTTCTTTGAAGGGAGGTAATGGGGTGTGCAATCCTAGAGAAATTTCTTACAAACCTTCAGTAATACCCATCCAAATCCATGAAACTTCTAACCTCATGCACATTTTTTGGTACTAGCCATTCCACTATAGCTTGTATATTTGCTAGATCCACTGCTATTCCTCTAGTTGATATTCTATGCCCCAAGTATTGTATCTCTTTCTAGAAGAATGTGCACTTTGATAATTTTCCATAAAGTTTATGTTCTTTCAATCATTGAAGAACCACCCGTAGATGCTAAATATGATCATCCTCATTTTTGGAATAAATGAGAATGTCATCAAGGAAAACCAACACAAATTTGTCCAAACAATCACTAAAAATACTATTCATTAGATTCATAAATGCAGTTGGGGCATTAGTGAGACCCAATGGAAAAACTATGAATTCATAATGATCGTACCTAGCTCTAAAAGTTGGTTTGGAATACATTCCTAACTTTATGAAAATTTTCATCTCTAGCTGAGAATTGTGTTAATGTATTGTAGGCATTTACTTAGCTTTTCTATCTATTATTAGATTCAACCAATCTTTTCTAATCAGTTTGATTTGTTTATCCATTTCTAAAAAAAAATTTGGACTAATGCTAATCCTATCTTCTAGCTTACCCAGATAATAGGAGTTCAACATCTTCTTTTGTCCAATGTTTCAAATGGAGTCATCTTGATAGCAGAATTATAGAAGTTGTTACAAAAAAACTCCATAAAAGGTGGATACTCTTTCTACATGTAGCAATTAGCCACTTTTAACACAGGTTTACCAAGAGAATTTCACCAAAGGTTAACAACATTAAGCAAGTAAGGTACCACTATTCATCATGTAAGATACAAAGAGTAACATCAACTTTCTCTTTTTCGGAGAAAAAAGTTATTCATCAAGTACCAATTTCATTTATTTCATGCATCATTAAAATAAGATGATAAGTAAATACAAGAGAAAGGATCATAATTCCTTTCCTAGTTCAAATGTCCTCCAAGACTCAGAATGCCACTAATAAGATGGAAAGCATCACTCAACTATTTTTCCTTCCAACCAAAGACTTAAGCGGTTTCCCCCTACACACTTCCTGCCTGGAAGCAATCCTACCTTTCAACGAAAGGTTGTGTTGGAAACCCTCTCAGTTGCCATCTGAGCTCTGGTGTGTACCCCCATTTAACCAGCTATGTCTCACTACTAAGGATACCCTCCTACTAAGTAAGACAAATATGGTTAGCTAAGTGTCTAGAGTATGGTGAACTAACGAGTGCATGTAGTGGCAACAACACTCACTATGGCCATAGTTTTCATATATATATATTTATATGTTTTACAATGAACGTAGTCATGGTTCACCACCCTGCTCAACTTGGAGAGACTATTCACCTGGGCTACTGGACTACTTGTCCATCCACATACCATAACACAAGGTTCGAAAGGTGATATCAACATAAGACCTCCTTTCAGTAGCTTGCATATTAATTATGTAACCCAAAAAGGGTTTGGAACTAATTTCCTTCCACACAAGGTTTCTTCCTTCAGTAAAGTTAACGACATACCAGATGTATTTTCTACAATTTACTCCTTTACACAATCCAGTAGAGGCCCATCCAGGACATGATAGAGATGAGCATTACGTAAAACATAGTGAACAACTAAAATGTTCTTGTATAGCCACCACAAAACTTAACTCAATATCAAAATATAAACAATTTTAATTTCAACATTAAATCAAAAGAATGGGCTCATTTCCAACAATAAACCAAATTTTGACCAACTAGCCATAAGATAAACAATCTTCAAAATTCAATGGCTAGACCATTTCAAAATAAAGAAATAAAACAATGACAATCCTTGCTAGTATTAAAAGGAATTTTACCAAAAATCCAAAGAAGTGTCGAAATCTAGCAGAACACTTATTATGCACTACGTGACTTAACTAAGTCACTAACAAGGGAGTAGATTGTTGCACTGAATTTGGATTTTCCAAAAACTTACAGTTGTTAGAGATCACGTTTCAAACACATCAAACAAATAAGTCCCTTAATACTTTCATCATGCTCAAAATTTTTGCAAATAAAAGGGTTATAGCACATCCACTCCTATTTCCTGGAGTATCTATCATTCATTGCTAAGATGATATTATAAGATTGTGCTATAGCAACACACAAAGATTATAGTTGGAGCATAAACTTCTTTCCTTCGTTATGCTTAACCAAAAATCTATTCCTTACTTCATTGAATAGGTTACTTGTTCAAAACATAAACAACTTTAGCTAAATACCTTGGTGATGATTATATTCACCATTATAATTGTACTCTCTAGCTCCTCCAAAGGAAAAATTCATAGTTCTCAACCATTTGGCCAAAATGCCATGAGAATAAATAATATCTTCTCCTTACAACTATTATGATTTATCTTGCAATCTCCAAGAAGATTCTTAACAAAATTTCAAAGAATGATTCTAATCTCGACCTTTATTCATCAAAATATTACCTAAGATGATCCTCTTTAATTGCATCCTCTTCCACACATTAACGTATTTTCCAAAAAGGCTTCATGAGGTATTAAGGATCTTGTATTTTCCTTTACTTATGCATAATTATTTGTATATGGCAATTGGTTTTCTCACGAATCTTGGTGAACAAAAGTATTTCTAGGTCCTATACCATTTTCTCAACATTCCATGCCAATTTATCACCACTTGTCCTTTATTGATCCTTTTATTCCACTTGGCTCATTCCAGGCCATCTATAAGTTAGACTAGAACCCATCTTATCTATGTGTCTTTGACATAATTTCAAGCATTTTCAATACTTAGTTGCTCTTGTACTTGATTGATTAATTTTGGATCTTCCCATCATTATGTTTTTGAGAAATAAGATTGATCTTGAACTCATACAGACATTGCTCTACCCAAGCTCTTAGTCTGATTAGTAACTGACCAAGCTTTCACCTTTCTAGTCTAAGTCTCAAAATCTTTCCATTATGCAACCTTAGTAGAATTATTTTTCTCTTGAAGTTTTAACTCCTCAGTTGGATTTCTCTTAGCCATTGACTTGGGTAAGTGCTAGAAAAATAGTCTTCCTAACAGTTTCCTTGATTTTTCTCTATTCCATTCTGACATCAAACGAATTTAAACCTTAGCCAAACTGTTGAATGCTTAACAAGTTTTCTCGTAATGAGCTCATAGGTCCATTTGTTGAACCCGATTCGCTCTGATACCATATGTAACATAACAACTATTTGCAGTGCAACTAACTTCCAAATTCAATTGAAGAGTAACTAACTAATTTTCCTAATGAGAGTTTCAACACATATAACAAATAGGAAAGATAAATCATCTAGCATTAACTACTTTAACATTCAATAACTAACTTCTTGTTTTTCAATTTCATTTGAAATGGAACAATTAATGGTTTAAATAACTGAAACTACAGTTGATTATGAACTAACTATTCCATTAAGAAATGAACAAAACATATTTTAACAATAGTGAATTAAACATTATAAAATAATTCTATTTTGAAGTAAAGAGAGAGAGAGAGAGTTAAGAGATAGTTCATTCTGAAGGCTTCCTACTGGAATGCTTGAAAACAAGTCTCAATATTTGAGGGAAAGAGAAACATCATCAAGGGCTTTTCCGCCCAACCAAAGACCTACTGGTCTCCTCTGTTTCTTCAACTAAAGAAACCCGACCCTTCACAAGGTGTAGTCTTTAAAGGATTCCCAATTACCATATTTCCATCTGATTCTGGTGTCAAGAATCTCTACTACCCTGGTTGATCCTTCTCTATAGGTTCTCCTAACTAGAATGGCCATCCTAACCAGGGGTATATCTGATTTCTTGATGGCTGACTATTGCATATACAAAGCGTCATAACCTTGGCCAAGGATTTAATGATTATGAGCACGTTTCTCATGTCGTCAACTCTCTCAACCTTACTCGACATTATTATATTTGACTCAAGAGTTAATGTTATTAGTGGCTCAACTCACAATTCATCCCTCTACAATTAGCGATATTATGATCATATCTTATTCACTAAAGAGGTATTGATAGTCTTAGACGACACTGAAAAGAGCTCTTCAATTCTAAGTATATCTGACTAATTTCAATAGAGAGGAGATTAATGAATGGTTCCAGATTCGAGGATTAAGGGATAGGGGAAGATCCTTACTTATAGCTAAGTAATATTGGAAGAAAAAATCAGTTCAACTCGATTGCAAGATTAGGAGACCACGATTGGATCAACATGGTAATGAAGAATTAATTCAACTAATCGAAGCACTAGATTTTGCAAAGATTTCAATAATAAATATCATCAGGCTTAACGTGATTCCATCTTGATGCACTATCATTACCTATAAATTCCATAAAATATGAAATGGTATGTTCCTTATTCAAGATTCAACAAATATAAAAGACACTAAATAGACCTGCTTGGAAACGTAACTTAGATGAAATGCGTTAGACCTCTTGATGATTCCTCCCTATGTTCTAGTTGTAAGCAACAATGATTTGAGATCCTTCATAGTACAAAAGAGTGTCACTCAGGCAGAAACTACTCAAGAGCAACGAATAATCACCCTCCTTAAGAATAGAGAATTGAATATCAAAAAAAAGGCGTTTGGCCATTGCAACACTTCACAGATGAACAATGGAATCCGACAGAAGAGAGAGATCCCCCCCAAGTATGAAGAAAAGACACCCCATAACACAAGGTGAGCCAAGACCAAAGAAAATACATGCATGCGTTCATCTTGGACATTTCTCCAGGACATGGTGGCAAGGGTGGTGAGGAGTTGCCGCCATCAACAACTCAAACAATATAGAAGTTCCCCCTGACATTTTCACCATCGTGACTTAAAGATTTACATTATTATCAACATTAATATTTTAATTCAATTACTTACTCCCAAGGTGCGCTCTAAGAGTTTAATACGTGACTTCAATAGGAGAACGATGAGGTTTACTTAAAGTTGACTTGTTTTCCTCTTACTCCAAAGTTGAATTCAATTACTTGTTTTTATATTTATTTAATTAAGTGTGATAATATTCCAAGGTTACAAGTACCACGTTAGCAACCTTACACCAACTTGTGACTTGATGGTAATTGGTTCTTTTATAGATCGTGGCCTC
>VDFB02000009.1:9762836-9947902 GCA_007258455.2 Sequoia sempervirens | reverse complement strand
AGCTATTTATGTCCCCAATCTCTGATAAGCAATCATCATCATTATCATCATGTTTTTGCATCATATCGAAGTCAATAGTTGATTTCTATTTCTTATATCTTTTCCATATACTAATACTAACATGGTATCATGACATTCAGAAACAAAAACATCTACATCCATCCTGCATCCACAAACCATCAGCATACTAAGCATACTACCCATAATAGGAAAACATCAATTATCTTACATACATTGCATTTTCATCCATCATAATATAGATTGGTTATTTTAAGCATCTCATAAACTCATGTTTGTATTAAACATCCATAGCATAATAATATAGGCATTATCATAATCATCACATATTACATCATTCATACAAACATCACACATAGAAAAGATACTAAAAAACAAGTTAGGCATATCATCAAATTTGCATTATCATCCATCACATGACCACATAAGCATTACTAAAATCATCACATTTTGCATCATGCATACATACATATTGCATCATCATATTGTGCATAGAAAAGATACTAAAAAATAAATGGAACATATCATTGCATTATATAAATAGATTTGCATCCATCGCATAAAGGTACATCCACATATATCCATCATGCATCAATAATATCACATCACATCATAAAGCATAAAGCGTCATAGTATAAGCATTACATGCATCCATCCATTCATATATATATCCATCACATAAAATAAAATAAACATCACATCATATAAACGTATCGCAAGTCATCTCATATATATATCAAAAAAGTTGAATGTCATGATACATCAAAATCAAATATATAGTATCATCATTGAATATACAAGAGGCTAGTCAAAAACTCAGTCAATGAATGTATACACATCATAAATCAAGCTATACAAAAAAGTGTGTCCAAGTGTGCTATCAATATCCTCAACTGTCATTGCTTTGTATGTCCCCGTGATGGCTCTCTCAGCTTTGATGGTGGGACCCTAATGGTCTCCCTGATGTACCTACATGAGGGGTCCTGGTAGGAGAAATCTAGCTAAGATGGGAGAAATTTGGCTCTCGCCGCTCCTAGGCCAGAGCTCTGTAGTACACTACCTTGTAATACGATGCCTTTGCATCGCTTCCAAGGACATACATCTCGGTCGAGATCGTGGCCTGTCCCTGTATCTATTGTGCTGCAGCCTCTAGCTATTGCCTCTATCCTATCTCTAGTGCTAAGGCCATGTTTGAATCCTACTCTTGTCATGTCTAGTCCCTCTCCTAGACCAATGGCTGGATCTATGCCTAGGCCTATTGAAGCTGCCATGTCAAAACCTATACCTACACCTACAATGCTGCTATATGTTTGTCCCTAGGATCAGGACCCGGTGATGGTCGTGGGGGTGGAATATGTTGATGTGGCTGAACTGGTGGCCTCTATCCAATGGGTGGCACCAATGGTGGGATTTTTCCATCATGATCTCCACCCCCGTCCTGTCCATCCTATAACTGATCTCCTAGCTGTTGTGGCACCTATCCAATCTAGGGTCCTCTGACCCATCCTTTGGCCACAGCTGGCACAACTGGTAAAGTCATTCGAATAGGGGCATGAGCTCACCAATATGCATGATAAGTCTGAGTGTTCCTTGCATCTATAGGACCATCAAAGTACACCCACGACACCATGACTAGTTGTCTAAAGTCATCGATGGTCTACTGAGGTGGGATCCTCTATCCCCACGTTGCCTCTCTGGTCTTGCGAGCAAAGATGGCCCTCTACCTATCATCTAGAGCATCTTGTACCTCCCTGAACTAGCGAGCAACCCTATCCACGAGGTACCGCTCAACCATATAATGCTCTCTCCCTTGCATATACTGGGATTGCCGACAGTAGAAGAGATGATAATTGTCATCATGCCACATGGGAAAATAGAGCCAAGGCCTCCATTGAAATACTGTCATCTCATCAAGATCCCACCTCTAATGTGGGATGTCTATAATGCCTGTGTAATGGAGGGTGGTCATCCCCCCATATTTGTATGCTGAAGGATAATCGTGGTTGTTCTATATGTCTACTATCTATGGCCTCAAAATGGCAATGTGCTCATAGGCCCAAACATGAAGAAGGGTAACACCCGCTCCAATGTTGTGAGCCTCGCTTTATACAACTTGGTGCATATCATGGTACAAAGATTTCAAGACGACTGGCCCCCAGGCATAGACGGTCATATCCTCCATCATTCAGGACTAAACGATCACCCATCCAATGCTGCATCCTCTAGCTTGCTAGTCAGGAACAAGGACTCACGAGATCAATGTGCCAACAAAAAAAGTCAAAACAAGGGCAATCCCCTCGTATCAGTGAAGGTCTATCTGGTTGTTGTCCACCTTATATGAATCAATTCCAAACAACTAAAAAATGGCACCACCGTCGGCCTTGACATTGTAAATAACGCACTCACCATGAATAGGGATTTGTAGGATCTTCCATACGTCCTCCAAGGTGATGGTGACCTCGCCATCTAGTAAATGGAATGAAGAGGTCTCACTCTGCCATCTCTCCACAAATTTTTTCATCATTGCAAGGTGTGTCCACGCCTCAGGCATCTGGACAATGTGGCCAAATCTGATCACTCCAAGGAAAAATAGGGCTTGTTCTGACAAATGTCTCGCTCTACATAGAAACTGGCTCTTGTGCTCCTTCGAATGGAGCACTAATAGGACCTCCTACAACCAAAACACCTACATTGTCAAAATCAATCACCTTGGTGCATTTTCAAAATTTAAAAAATCCTTCAAAAGGAAAAAGCGAGTCGGCATGGAAAAGGTGGAGTGACATTTACAAAAGTGACGCTCTGCGTTTTACAAATGTGATGCTAAAATCAAAGGCGATGTCCTTCAAAGGCAAATTAGCATTTTTGAACAATTTCAAACTCCCCTAGGACCGTGTGATGCAATATTTCAAAGGTGAATCAGTATTTATTGCATGACTCTAGAATCCTTTAGCGCTACGCGACACTATAATGCAAATGCAAGTCGGCATCTACAAATGCGACGCCGCCCGTAACAAAAGCAATGCCCTAGAGGACCACTTCTCCTCGACCTAAAAGGACCATAATAAATGCACCAAAAACACACAAAATCAGAAAAGTTTTGAAAGGCTTACTGAGGGTCCTACGTCCTGAGGCTGCTAGAACTCACGAACTCGATCCATTCGATGACTAGGAAGCACACGAGTCGCCATTTCGTCAGCACCTTAAAGAAAAATTGCCAGAATCTCTAAAGGTCAAGTCTGCAAATGATTTGAAAATGACCCTCTTAACCCCTTTTATGCAAAATTTTTAGGGTTTTTTGGGTATTTTTATAGGGTTTTGAACCCATTTAATCCATTTTTTCCCAAACAAATCCTATTTCGATATGTTTTCATCGTCAATAGCCTAAATTCATGTCCTGTGGGTCGTTTTCCACTCATAAATAATTATTGAATCTTTTTCACAAGCTTGACCAAATTTTGCAATTTTCGCCCAATCTCTCAAGGGGGCAATGTAGCAACATAATTCCTTTTGTTGGGACAGCAATGAGCCATTCGAAAAAAATCAAAAAAAAATTGAATTTTGATTATGGCAGTGTTATTCTTTGAACCAATGCAGCAGGTACCTTGCTTCAAAAAGGGGAAAACTATAGACACCGAAAAAGTCATGATTGATACTATGCATCTGATTTTGATCAACTAACATTGTTTCCTCCTAAACCACTTCAAATTCATCAATTAATTGAATAATCATCATTATTTAATTAAATTTAGCAAATTCAGGTATTAATCAAATAATTAAATTTATTGGATTAATTCACCCTTCTTCTAACTAATTATTCATCTTATTTAATTAAATCAAATCATTTAATTAAATCCTCTCATTTGATTAAAAATAAATCAAATCAAATGTCACATCTCCTAATTCACTCCAATTAATTAATTCTGGATTAATTAATCCTAAATCAGTTTTCTAATCATCATTATTAATTCCTCCAGCTTTTAACTCCTCAAGAGTTAAATCAACCCACGGTCAACTAACCAGGTTGCACATGAAAATAATTTCAATTAGCTATTTAATTCATCTATTTTCCCTCACCAAGGCATATTCCAAGGAATATTCCTCTCAACAACCTCTCATTTAATTTCCCTCCAAAGGTTTTCAAAAAACTTTCACATCTACAATAAATTCTCTTACAACCTTTCAAACCCTCTTACATCCTCTCAAATCTCATTCAATTCCTCTTACACCAATTTCAAATTCTTAACCATCAACATTTACTTTTGTTCCATCCTCCTCCACTCACACATTTGTCAAAATGTGCTCCAACTTCCTCCAATAGAATTGTGACACTTGGCACATTCTCATTGGCTCTCAATTTATCCCACATTCACCAATTTCCTCCATTCTTCAACCCTTGGCTTCTATAAATAGAGGCATCCTTTTAATAGTATGGATCCACAACTTAGAGCATTATAATTATAGGTATTTCACTCCATAGTTTTTCATCATTTTCAAGCAATTTAGCTAGATTATAACCATTTTCATACTTAGATCATCTACACTTCATCAAGATTATCAAATGGATTAGGAAAGGGATTATTTCCACATCAAAGGAGCACCACTCCCCCCATGGGATGGAGGTTTAGTTGATTTTACTTATATTACATGCTTTGTTTTATTCAATTTCTTGTTATTTCACATTTTCTAGTTATTTTGGTTAAAGAATTTCATAGGGAACACTAGATTAGCTTTTTAACATGTTTGGCACTTGCTTGTTGATCTATTTTTAGTTTGTGTAGGTTTGGTGTTCACAACTATTAGCAAGGATTATCTTTCCAGTATGTCACTCAACATGGGTTGCCAATTTGGTTCTATTCAAAAATAAGAATGGTGAAATTTGATTATGTGTGGGCGTTTGAAACCTTAATCATGCTTCAAAAAAGGATAATTATATGTTTCCCTCATTAGATGAAGTATTATAGATTGTAAATGACTCTCAAATAATGTCATTTCTACATGGATATTCAAGATATAATCAAGTGATGGTAGCACACAAGGATAGATTGAAAATAGTCTTTACCACCAAATGGGGAACTTTTGCATATAGGTGAATGCCTTTTGGGTTGATCAATGCAAGGGAAAATTTTCAATGCACTATGGATATAGCTTTTAAAGAATTGGTTGGTAAGTGCATAATTATCTACATGGATGATTTGATGATGTTTTTGAAGAAAAGGGAAAATCATGTCTTAGATTTGTGCAAGGTTTTTCAAAGATTTAGGTAATTTGGTATCTCATTGAACCCCAAGAAGTTCATTTTTGAGGTTGTAGAAGGAAAATTATTAGACTAGATGTTATTTTAGAAAAAAGGATTTCCATAGACCCAGAAAGAGTGTAGGCTATCTTGAAGATCCAACCACCATTGAGTAAGAAGAAGCTTAAATCATATTTTGGTAAGATAAAATTCATACACAAATTCATCATAGGTTTTACAAAGATAATTAAGCCTTTGAATGACATGTTAAACCAAGATGCAAAGATCAAATGGGCTCCAAAAGCTAAGTGGACTTTCAAAGAAATCAAGCAGGCAATTATTGATGCCCCAATGCTGGTAACCCTTGATTACACCAAGCCTTTCTATATTTATTCCTTTGCATCATATAATTCTTGTGTTGTGATGCTTACACAAAATAAATAACCCAGGGATGAATGTCCAATATATTTCATGATTTCCCCCTTAAAGATGCAGAATTGAGATATTCATATATAGAAAAATAGGCCTATGCCTTAGTGAGGGAAGTTGGGAAATTTAGGAACCACATTTTAAGGAGTAAAGTATATGCAATTGTGTCTAACTCCACAATTAAGATATTACTAATGTAAAATGAGCTAGGTGAATGTAGGGGAAAATGGGTTACCATGTTGCAAGAATTTGATCTAGAAATTTAGCTGATGAAATTGGTTTGAGGGAAAGCATTAACATGCACTATGGTAGAAACTGATCTAGGACTCATTGCATAGTGTATAATCTCAAAGATGTATCCTCGGATGAATGGTATAATGATATTATCTTTTATTTTCTCAATCAACATTTCTCACCTCACTTGAATATCATTCAGAGGCATGCCTTACAACTAAAGAGTAACAACTTTATGCTTAAAGGGGTAGTGTTATACAAGAAGAATCATGAGGTTATCTATCTAAGATGCCTTGGCAAGCATGAAGCATCTATTGTGCTAAATGATTTTCATAGTGAATTCAAGACAGTTCAAGGTTCAAGAGTTGCTATTACACATCAAATCTTAAGAGTAGGATATTATTGGCCCACCTTGTTTCATGATGCACACTTACATGTGTAGTGTTGAAAAAAGGTTCCTTTGACATTTTTCACACTCGTTTGGGTCCTTCTTATGGATTTTGGCTTAATATTGCCTTGATTTAGTGTTGTAATATGGATAACACATTCACATTAGGTCTTGGGCCCTTGTGAACTAAAAGGATTCAAATGGTACCTTACCTAAGTGTTGTAACATAGTTTCACACTTTTCTAAGGTATTGTTAATAAAATAAGCTCTTGTCATCATTTACCAAGCCTTATTTCAAAGTATTGTAAAGTTTTATAACATACTTTCACACTTTCCTAGGTTTGTCATTAATAATTGAGCTTTCTTATGCTTTAATTGGCCCCATTTTACATCCATGGGCCTTATTTATGTGTATTTTTTATAATAATCCCAACAAATATCATTTAAAATATCAAAGTCCTGAAACCCACCTCAAATTCCTAAGGTGGGACCCATTCACCCAAGGTGGCAAATCAGTCCCCTTAAACTCAAAATTCAAATTTAATTTAAAATTCTGACAGGTTTTTATTCTCTGAGATCCAGGGTTGGCTTGTAGTGTTGTAATTTCTGGAATTACTACATAATTGAGTATAAATACAAGGTTCTTGCTCTCATTTCATCCTACCTAATTAAGCAATCAAGCATTCATGAATATAGTTCACAAGAGAATTTGAGCATTCATAAGATCATTCAAGGCATTTCAAGGGAAAATTATCAAGCATTCGAGAGAATTCTTCAAGTTTCTTTCATCATGTCAAGGATTGTTTGTATCATGTTGTTTTAGAGCTAACACTTGTGATGTAGGATTTGTGTTTCAAGCAAGCATTGCATCAACATCAAGCAAGATTTCAATTCTACATCCATTGGAGCCATCACTTACATGTTTGCATCATTCTATTACAAGGGCTTTGTGAGTTGCAACATCATTATTTGTTCATTCATCATTCTCTATTCTATTTCATTTCATTTCAAGGGTTTAATTACCAACAAGGGTTTGACCAAGGAAAACCCCTATTCACTAACTCCCACAACATTTTTCCCTCTCTTTGCAAGTGATTTGAAGGTCTAAGTTGCAAATTTTTTCAAGGACAAAGATTGGAAAAGTTGTCATCAAGTTGTCAAAGCAATTCAAAGTTGTCATCAACCCTTGGAGAAGCTTGGAGAAGGTCTACAGGTTGAATTTTGTAGTTTCGGATCCAAAAACTCGTCGGGGAGAGAAAAGCATACTGGGAGCTATAAAATCCAATTTTGAATTTCCAGAAATCTAGAAGTGGACTGATTCGTCACTATTGGCGAATGAGTCCCACTGTACAAGCCTAAATAGGATTTTTGCAAATTTGAGTACCATTTTGGCTAAAACCTGCTCCTGCACATTTTCTAGAAAATTGAACTGATTTTCCCAACCTAGCGTATGAGTCCTAGTTAGCTTCAACATCAAAATTTTGAGTGATCTAGGCCTCCATTTTTCCTTCTTTAGTTTCCCAGGTGCACATTTCCAGTTTCACAGCTTTCTATTACATTTTACTTGCATTCTTAGGTCATTTAGCATTAGTTTGCATATCACACTATGTTTTCAAAAACTTTGTATTTTATAAAGTTTACACTTGGTGGTGAACACTCATTTCTTAATATAATTTCCTTAGAACCCTCACTTTTCCATTGAAATCTCAAGAGTTTGTTCTTGAGTGAATAGTGTAATTTTGTCCCCTTTCCTTTTAGGTTGCAAAGCCCTAGAAGCGAAAGTGAGCACAAAAATTTCTTATTCAACATGCTTGTACTTGTCATATATTCCAAGCAGCTACTAGTAAAGAGATTTATGTCGTCCCTCTTAAATCAGTGGCTAAGATATGTCCTTTTGCATAGTGGGGACTCAATTTCATTGGTATGATTAATCCTCCTTCTGCAAATCACAGGTCTATTCTAACCACTATTGATTATTACACTAGATGGATGAAAGCTATAGCATGTAAGCAATGCACTACTAAGGTAGTAATTAATTTTTTTGAAGTGAATATTTTAACTCATTTTGGTTTTCCATTCTCATTGGTTTATGATAATGGTCATGCATTTACATCTTTAAAACTCTCTAGAACTGGGCTTTTGATTATAGAATCACTTTAAAATTTGCATCCAATTATTATCCTCGGGATAATTGCTTAGCTAAATTAACTAATAAGAATCTTTTGACTATTATGAATAAACTGTTAGATAAGGATCCTAAGGATTGGCATACCCAATTGAAATTTTCCCTTTGGGCAGATCACACTTGCAAGAGGGTAGCCTTAGGAACATCTTTGTATCACTTAGTGTATGGTCTAGAGCCTTTTTTCCTAGTACATCTGAAAAACCCCACTCTGCAATTCATTAATGAATATTATGATGAAGGGGATAACCTAGAATTCTACCTTTCCCAAATCCTTTATTTGGAGGAGAAACATGATAAAACTATTAAAAACTTTGCTAAGCATCAAAGTGTTGTCAAGCATTGGTTTGATAGGAAAGCTCAAGTCAAAGCATTTGGAATTTCCGATTTAGTCCTTTATTAGAACAATGCTCATGAGAAAAGGGGAGAGCATGGTAAATTTGAAAAATTATGGTTGGGTCCCTTTCAGATTTCAAAAATTTTAGGGGACAATGCTTATCGTCTGAAGACCCTTACGGGTGAAGATGTCTCGTTTCCCATTAACGAACAATATTTCAAGCATTATTCCCAGTCCTGAGCTATTTTTAGCTCAAACTTCTATACATAGTTAGGCTAGGTTGCTTTCATTTTACGTAATTCTCATTTTTTTTTCTCAGTCATAATTTTGAAATAAGTGAACCCTTTTTGGGGGTGAGTTTATTTGATTTCTTTGATAAATGTTAATTTCATTCCTAGAATGTACTAGTTAGTTGGGTCAATGGTAGGCCTCTTTGAATTTCGCAACCTGTATGTCCATTTAATTTTGAAAATTCCCTGCCATATTTCAAAACCTTGCACATTACATGAATACATTTAAAGTAATTTGGGTCTCCTTCAAGGAAATTTTTTTGTTGGGCATAAGGTGAAAAATATTTATTTCCTACTCTAGTTCCACTGTTATCATCAGCCCTAAGTACAAGTTTCATTTCTTACAATGTTTAAAAGATCATAAGGAAAGGAACAAAATTGAAAGAATTAAAAAAATGTGTTTGATAATTAAGGGGATTCGAATATCTCCATCGAGTCTATAGATGATTGGCTAGCAATAGAGCTATATTTGAGAGGATAATAGTGATAAGCTCATTGGGGTTATAGTGATAATCTTAGTTACTTTTGGGATAGGATTATCTACATAGCCTTGTGTTTTTTAATCCATTTTTCCTCAGTGAGGTGATCCTTTAATACATTAATGAATATCCTTTGCACACACTTTGGTTTCATAAATGTTGGGAATTTTCTTGTCATATTAGATCCTAGGCATTGACATTTAAAGTTGTTTGTTTTACTGGTCTGGGGAACCAAGGATTCTGGGTTTGTCATTCCTATTTATCTCTAAAATTCTCCAAAGCATTTTCCTAGCAGAGTCGCCATTTGGTGTGCCTTGCACACACGTCCTGTCAAAAATGAGGACACCCTTTGTTTTTTGGTTTACCTCTATTTGGTTGGTTTCAAGTTCATCTTTTTCCCCCTTTTATTGTGTTAGTTTTGCAGTTTGGAGGTTGCTTTTGGACTTAGTTTTTTTCTTTTGCAAGGATTCGAGCAAGGGAAAATCTATTAGGTAAGGCTCTTTTGACTCCCCTTGGTCAAAATCTTGAAATCACTTAAAACTTGCAGTCATTCAAGATATGCACGAGATCCATCCTCGTAAACTTAATAGCTTATGTTAATCCTCGCTAAGGCTAAGTCTCACATCAGATAAATTTTTACATTATATCAAGCCTCCTAAAGCTAGTTTTATATAAATGGTTTGTTGCGGAGAGTGGTTGTGTCACTTTGCACATAATATTGAAATAATTGATTCCAACAAGCCTCAAACTTCCACATTTTTGTAAGTTTATGCAGATTGTATTATGGGTCTCCATGGCATCATTTTCTTACAAATCTTGGCTTCCTCCAATCCACATGAATGTTGAAGTCCACATACCTTGATTTTCTATCTAGAGCCTTGCAAAACCTTAATTTTCATTTTGAGTATTGCAATGATCACCCATGCCATTCAAGCATACAATTTCAAGTCCTAAGGATCTTCAGGTTGGTTTTATCACTCTCCTCTTATAATTCACATTTAATGCAATTTCATGGAGTTCAAAAAAAAATTCTGTTCATTCGGGTATACCTAGTTTTCCTTGGGATTTTCGTCGGGAGGTTGATTTAAATGTGAATAAACCCTTTCCCCTTGTGCATTCCATCATGCATGAGTGTTTTTTTGAGATATTTAAACCTTAGGTATTTGGTGGGTTTTTCTCAGTTTTTTGGTTTTCCTTTCAGGGATTATTTTTGTTGAAGTCTTGATGCAAGTTTTGCGAATGAACTTTCCCAAAGTTTTGCAAATATTAGACTATCTTTGTTTTCACCCCAATCGAAACGCATGAGGCAACACTTGCAATAAATTCCATGTGGAGAATCCCATGCAAGGTTCCCTTAGACCTTCAACGCACAAATAAAGTTTAACTTCCAATCTCGTATAGTTCGAAGTCCCCCATTGATGTAAGTTCCGCAATAGCCTAAAACCCACAAAGACTCAACTTTTGCATTACCTGATTTCTGCAAAGCCACACCTATGGAAATCCAAGTGCAAGTTTTTAATCGTCTCATTTCCTAAAGGATTGAGCTTAAAAAACCAAGATTCTCCTAATCCTTGTGTATCTAATTTTCTGCAAAATAATAATGTTGAGACTTTGCAAATTGGTGTTACTCTAGCCTTTCGCAAGTTAGCTCAGTGTGGGGATTTCCTTGCGGATTTGCATGATACCATCTCCCACAGAAAGTTAAATCTATTTGACCCACCTCTAA
Organism: Sequoia sempervirens; assembly: GCA_007258455.2. Taxonomy (NCBI): domain Eukaryota; kingdom Viridiplantae; phylum Streptophyta; class Pinopsida; order Cupressales; family Cupressaceae; genus Sequoia; species Sequoia sempervirens. The sequence goes on along the minus strand of VDFB02000009.1, from coordinate 9,936,586 downwards.
ACTCATGTTGCCTCAAAGCCTACATCTCATCTATACCCGCAGTTGCTCAAAACCTGCAAATGGATAAAATATGCTTGATTTTGAAGTTTCCTTTGACTAGAGGTAGTTTCATGCATTTGTTAGATGCTTTTGATCTTAATCATTTGTGCATTTTTGAGAAATGTATGTGCATGAAGTTTGACGTATTGATAATAGCATTAATTCTTGACATTAAGCTTATTTTAAAAATTTATTACATGTTATCCTTACAGATTATATGGAAAAGATGGAAAAGATTGATAAAACATCAAAGATGAAGTACGAATTCCAGGGGGTTGACACTCCTTCTAAGATTGCATCCACATGGGACAAGGTTAGTGATACAAAACTTGGGCATGTTGACATATAGGAATTCAAGGAAAGGATCTTTAGGGCACAGAGGACTAAGTTGGCTTAGAAAATCGGGCAGGAAAAAATAGCCTAGGCAGCGGGATTTCCACCTTCCATGATATGTCTCAAGTTAATCATGGGATCTTGAGAGTACTACCAAAAGGATTCCAAAAGGGTAATTTCCATCAAAGGGAGAGTCCTTCCTAACTTGTCCCCTAGTTTTATTGCAAGAATGTTTGGGATCCCATCTTTCTCTCAAATGACCATTCCAAGCCATGAATATGTAACTAAGGTCTTTGATACTAATCCCAATCGTTGCCTCCAGCTCATCAATAACAATTGGATGAGGAAGCCAAGAGAAAACATTAGCAAACTATCAAAGACTCTATGTAGGAGTGATTTCAATGACCTATTCATGCTCCTCAGTAGAATAGAAGGAATTCCATTTGTATCCACATTAGAGAATTGGATGTTCTATTATATCGAAGAGATCTTGACGGAGAAGGGAAAATTTGACTGGGCAAATATTGTCAGTGACAATCTTCATGACCAATTTTATGTAGTGAAGAAGTAATCCGCCTTTTACAAGACCTCTTACATAGTGTATCTATTTGTATCAAATTTTAAGTATAGAGGTCTAATTTGCAAAGGCAATGTGGATACAAGCTCAAACGAGCACATCATATATAAATGCTACCCACAGTTACAATATCATAATGTAAAGCATCATTACAAAAGGGTCAACAATGTGTTCACAATGTTCATTGTCAAGACACTACAAGGGGACTTGGAGGCGAGATTGTCTTCATCCACTATGGAAACGGTGAAGCGATTTGAGTATTGGTTTATCCATTTCCCCAAATTTACATATTTTAAAATTGAAGGATTCTCAAGGGAACCATACAGATTGCCCAAGTACCCAAATGACATGATCGTGATGTTGGAGCTCACCTAGAAATTGTGCACATCACATCACTTGCTTCATAGGAAACACATAGTAGGTGTTCCATTCCCTCTAACTTTGGGAAGAGGAATGTACTCATGTCCATTGGTGCCCTTAGCTAAACATTCAAATGTAGAGATCGAGAGCTTTGGGTTCAATTTCCATAGTCGAAGGGATAATTTTGATCCCCACAATAAAATGAAGAGGCAAGTGGCAAGGCAATATGCTCATCAGTTGCATATAGAGGATTTTTAGGAAAATTTCCCAAATGACTGTGAGGTCCAAAAAAGGGCCTATATGAGGGTGACACTAGAATATGTTTGCACCCTGCACCTCTTCAAGGTTCCTAACCAATTGTAGGAAGACGAGAAGCTCCTCAATGATGATGAATATAATAAGGAGGCCACAGCCTATTCCTGTATCGAATTGGATAGAGGAGAAGGAAACTAACATAAATGTCATTACTTGCTTGGTTCTTAAAAGAACAATGAGGTGGATGGATTCCCAAGTGACCCTCCTGATGGCACAAAATGTCAAGTTGACATATGAAGAAAAGGGAGAAGAAACCTTGTCTAGTGATGACAATGAGAAGATCGAGGATGAGGGGGTTTTGGGTGTGTGCTCCACAAGCAAAGAGGCCTCCACTCCCCCAAAAGCTAAGGGAAAAGGGAGAAAGAGTGGAGAAGAAATATGCCCTATGGAGAAGTCTAAGGTATATAAAAGGAAGCTTGGTGAGGCCAGCAAGCCTCCTCCTATGAGGGAAAAGAAGGTTGATACTATTACAATGGATTCCATTCTTGAGTAGCCTTCTCCTCCTTCTCCCCCTCCTACTAAAAAATCCTCCTTCACCTCTGGTCTTGGATCCTCCAACTTCTTCTACTTCTCCATCCTCATCTACTCTCGCTTCCTCTACTCCTATTCCTCCACCAATCCTTTCCTCGCCCCCAACCATCGACATTTCCATCCACCTCACTTCTTTCGTTCCCACTCCCTCCACCTCTTCTATTCTACTAGAGTCATCTCCTTTTGCATCTTCCATTTCATCTCCTTCATATTCTTCCCTCTCCACTCAATTCACTATCTCTACCTTACCACCTACCATCCCTTCCACTTCTTCTTCTACCTCTCTCAACCTCCCTGATTCATTCACGTCCCACCTCTCCAATTTTCCCAAGAAATTTGTGGACGTTCTCCTATCACCTATGAATAGGGAAGCAATCAATTAGGTCACACAAGATACTCTTTCCCCCTCTTCCCAAGATGTTCTGGAACTACCTTCTATGGAGAGTGTGGTTAAAATTTTGGAATAAATATAAAAGACGAGAGAGAGAGAGGGCATGGAGGGACTGCCCACAATGGAGGAGACTTTAGTTGCTCCTCAACATGAAGAAAATTCCTTTGAGAAAGTTGTGGGGGTCAAGGTGGAAGAGCCTCAAGAGGAAAAGGAGGTAGAAGAAGAGAAGGCGGAAGAGTCAGAAAAGCAACAAATAGAGGAGATGGCAACATAAGATAAGTCCATAGAAATTCCCGCCTCATTAGAAAGGGCAACGACTCCTACTTGGCTTGAGGAGTAGTTGAGGAATAAGGGGCCTATAATGGAAACTCTACAAGCCAGTTTGAAGGTGATTTTGGCTCAAATTGGGCAACCTAAGGAGAGGAAGAGAGCCAAAAATAAGGTCCCATGTGATCAAGGATGCCTTAGGTTCCAAAACCCTTCACATTGCAACACCCATGGCTAACAAGGATACCTCTACAATTTTTCTAGAGAAATATAACATTTACTCAATAAACATTGGCCCTACAAATAGTGTGCAAGAGATCAATGAACTTCAGGGGTTAGTGTCAAACATTTTAAAGTAGATGGAGAAGGACCAAGCAATGAAGGTGAATTGAAGGTATAGATTGCAAAGCTAATGACCTTTATTCAGCATGTTGTGGCACCCATCCCATGTGTCCAAAGGAAATCCACGACTCTAGTTTTGTTGTTCAAAATGGACTTTGATAAGATGGAGCAAATGAAGACGTGGACTCAGATCACTCACGAATGGATTAGCAGCATTGTAAAAACCAGTGATAAGGTAATATGAATGGTTGTGCAAATATACAACAATTTCCTAATTTTGAAGGAAGAGATTGACAAAATGATTGAAGATCGTGCGACCTTTTCCAAGTACTATTGGATGGTATATCCCAAGCTAGAGGCAATAAAGAGGCTACCTATAGAGGTGATTGAAAGAGAAGCAATTTTATCCAAGGATGAGATTAGAGAATCAGTTTTTTGGATGTACATGTTGGATTTTCAAAAGGAAGTAATAACTAAGTAATGCCTAAGATGAGCAGGATAGTTGGACAAGTTAATGAATTTTTGGCTGACTATGACCAATTTTTGCGAGATATGGTAGAAGATTATACATAAAGAGCCCACTGATAGTTTAGCTAAGGATTTTTCTGGATTTTGCTGCATAATTTTTGGTGAGATCAGAGGAGGTGATAAGGCAGAGGACCTCCTGTATGGAGCTTCATAGCAGATTGATGGATGAATATGAAGCTCTGGGCTATAAAGTGCATGTTGCTCAAGGCCCTCGGGATAATAAGTTTACAGCTACGTTAACAAGTTTTGTTAAATATGACATAAAATAAAAAGTGGTTGGAAAAAGTATAATAGACGATAATTTTTTGTAATTTTCAACTAGATTTCATATCTTTCTCAAAGTGTGTGCAACCAGGTTTTCTAGGATTTCTTATTAAAAGTTATATTAATATATTTTGCATTCTCCTATGTTCATGTATAATGGAATTTTAAATTGGGGGATAAACTAGCTTATCTATCTTATTACATAATTTATATAGGAAATGTTGAGATATATCAATTTACAGTTATCCATTTTATAATTTTATTAAACTATGTGTTTGTAATAATATATCCATTAGTTGCATCATCATATAATATCATTATATTATATTATAGGAATATAAAGTACAACCACATGTGTATGATATCGAATCTCTTTAAAATAATAATCAACAAATATTTAATTTGATGTTGCAAAATGTTAGCTATTTTATTTACTTCATGTAAAAAACTTATAATATGTCATTTTTATTTATATTGACCTCTAGTTATATAAGTCACTTGAAGGATTAGGTTAACATGTGCTATCAACATTTCTTCAACTTGTGTTAATTTTGTAAGTTCTACTGGTTTTGGACCAAGATCCCTATTGTTAGATGTTTAATCTACTTATTTTTTATTTTTAATATCTATTACAAATAGGGCCTTCAAATTCTCAAGAAGCATTTATATAATAGAGTAACTTGACAATTATAATATGTGGATTCAAGAAAGTTTATCTAATTCATGTCAAAAATTATTTGTGATTTTTCAAAACAATCTAAATGTTTATACTATGATTAAGTGTATATTTCTCCTTATTTTGTATTTATTATATTATTCTTCACTTTCTAGATTAGGGATGTTAACTCCTCTTATGAACCACTATTTTTTACATTATTTATAGTATCAACATTTGCTGAGCTCAAACTCTATTATCTAGCATTTTTAGCACATGGTCCATCATTATAGAGTTAACTTCTACCATTTGTAGATGCTTTTGAATCGCTTCATGAATATATTCTTATAGTTATTGTTATGTCTTAATGAATTTTGAATTAAACGCTTTTATCTTTGTAATTTTTTTCTTAATTTATAGTACTCTTCTTGAGATATTCATGGAAAATGTGTAATTATCGCATTCATGTGTTGTCTTCTTTTTGCTTTAAGCTCTCCAATTATAATTTATGCCTTATTTTTTAGCATGTGTTTTTCTTTCATTATCATTTTGATATTTTTATTTTCTCCTCTCTTTGTATTTCTATCATTTGTTCATATTATTGTGAGACATATTCTTTCTTTTCTCTTCATTTTCAAAATTAATCTTTGGACAAACCATACCTAACAATCATAATAAACAAAATTAATCAATTATATTTTTTTTTCAAATTTTACTTTATGTATCAATTGAATTAAATGAATTTAAGTCTATAATAAGATTGAAACCTATAACCTACAAAAATGGTATATGTGTTTAGCAATTTTCTTATTGCCAAAGTTAATATAACACTTATGTTAAAATATTTATGTTTATATTTATTTAGATTATATATATAAATGAAAGGGAAATATTATGTTAAATAAATTTATGCATACAACAATCCTCCTATTGTTGAGAATTGTGTCTCAACCTTGCAAGCTTTTTCCGGAAAATTCTAGAATTTGTTTGTGGTAGTTCTCCACATGTTTATGTGTTGGAAAAAGGTGTATGAGTTGTTAAAAATGTGCCTTGTCCCTAGTAGAATATAGGAGGGCTATTTTTAGAGTATAAACAACTCATTGTATGACTTTTATGGGGGTCTAAATTAGAGGACGAAATTATGGACGAAAATGCTATTTTAACTTGGTTGTTTTCCCATCTTGGAGTTACAAATGACAAGTGGGTAACATGTGGCATGGTTGCTTTGCCCATGGTTTTGGCCCATGGTTTTTTAAAACCACAAATGGTTTTCAGGTTGTAAATCACTATAAAAGGAGGGGTTGGGGAGGTGTTTGTATCATCGAGTTCAATTTGCAAGACTGGGTGCTAAAAGGAGTCTCTCTGAGTCCGAGTTCAAGTTGTGGTGATGTGCTCTTGTAAGAACTTGTATTGCAAGTGTATTGTAATCTTCTTGATTTGATTAATACATTGTGCAGGTTTTGGAGGGTGGGGTTTTTCTCCCGGAAGGCTTTCCCCACGGTAATTACTGTGTTATGTGTTTATTGTGATATTTCATTTGTGCATGTTTATTTCTCCATTGAAATCTATGTAATAGTTAATTGAATTTGCATAATCGTCCTCTCAAGATTAGCGTAGGAAGCGATTTCGCGCACCTTTGCTTCCTTACACCTATTATCACTAAAATTCTACAACTAACAATATAATAAATTATAAAAATCATGCAAATTTTTTTAAAGAAGATACATAGACACTCCAAAACAATATCTCTAAACATCTTTTAATTAAATATATTTAACATATATACTAATTTTATTTCAAAAACTATAACTATTATTATTGAGTTACATAACTATCTAGAAAATAATTTTTATTCACTATTTTATTATTCTATTATTTTTTTATTTTTTTTATTTTAATTTTAATTTACTTATTTATATTACGTCCTAAAATATATTTAAAATTGTACTTGATTTAATACTTAAATCTAAATTATTTACTCTAAAAACTTGCTATCTTATTTCAGTTTTATTACTAAAATTTTAGTTATTATTTTATTTTATATATATATATATATAATGGTAATTTGAAATAAAAAATTTATTCATATTTAATTATATAATAATTTTTAAAATATTTTATTTGTTAAAATGTATAATTATCTCGTATTTTATTTAGTTAAATCTATAGTTATTTTATTTAAAAAAAAATTATTATATTTGATTTATATGATTCTACCAAGAATAAAATCTTGTTGAGTACAAGACATAGGCATTAATTTTTTAGACGAGGAACATATACCTAACAACTTTGATAGAATAACTACTCCTCAATCTTTGACTCACAATTTTATTACATTTTTATTTTATTAATTACATAAAAAATTTAATTTTTATAAATATAATTACAAGATCATAATACATTCCTTATTACCACTATAAATTATGCTTCTAAATGTCTATCCACCAAGATACAAATTTGTAGAGGTATGATATAAAGGATGAGGTTGAAATTTGGCAGAATTGATACTCCTTAATCCTTCGCTTTCAACCAAAAGGACATCAACGGAGGTTCATACTCTTGCATGAAAAAGATTTCAATAAAAAAAATAAAAACTATTTGATATGCTCTTGTGAAAGTATTATTTGGGTGGTCCCCTTATGTGATGTGTGAATAAGATGTTATCAAGTTATTTTCATCAAAATTCTATCATGTGTAAATCTGATTTGATCTTAACTAATTAAGTTTATATTGCTTTTATGTTTTGTTGTCTGACGTTTTCATTTATTTTTGTACCGGGACAACTTCAGTGAGACACCAGGATACATTAGAGGATGCCCCTGTCCTATTCAAGATATCCCCTGCAGATCTCCCTGTATTTGAGATGCGTACCCATGTCCAAGTGCCCTTCCAAAGGCAGGCATATCGAGGCTTCAATGGAAGAAGGTGATTTTTGAAAAATACTTTATGTAGTTCTCCAATGAGTTGTGCTTTGGGTCGAATCTATGCCAATTCCTCTGATAGGAGGAATATGATCTCATTTGAAACACTTCATTCTAACTGATATGCCTTCTGTGGACATATTATTCGTTCACAACAGGCAAGTGTAACACTAAAATTCAAAATAAATCTTACAATTTGCAGCAACGAAGTGCAGAAAGACAGCAACTGCGACACACACAAACCCTTTCAAATTCACATTCACATCAGTAACAATACAGATGCCCACTCCAAGCACTACTACAGCCACTGCAGCCTTGACTTCCTTGGTGTAATGCTTGTTGTGAATAATCTGTAACTCCATCACACAAACCACAAGAATCATGCTCAATTTTGAAATTTGCACAAAGAAAATAAAAGGAGCCACAAAAAATTACAACCAGATCTAGAAAAGATAGAAAGGAATCTAAACTTGATAGGAAATAAAAATAGACTATAAGAGGAGAATTGGAAAAACAAGGTTAGAAAAAGACCTGATAAAACCCAACCGAGTTCAACATGAGGCTCAAGTTCATTCCCACGATGGACATATTGGCTACAACAGAGAACCAAAGAAGATCCCACAAGGGCACATGCTTTGAGGTTGAATATCCAGTTGCATTGGATATAAACCCCACAATGGCAGTCATAGAGAAATGTAATGCAGTCAAGGTGGTTGTTGTAAAAGCCAAGGACAAACATGAAAACTTATAACCCTTGTAGAAAACCACTCATTGCTTTATCTTAAACCATTTTATATGTTCCCATCGAGATGCAAACATGAAAAAACACAAACCTTCCACAAAACTACCAAATACTTCATAATACATGCTAAAACTTTTTTATCTTATCTTATAGGCTAAAAACACCATCTATTGACTAGATTTTTTTCGCTCAGAATTCAAAATCTAAATAAACCCCACGACAAACCCAAGGATTAATTTTAAACCCAAGACAATCAAGGCTTGGAGGAAGTAAATTTGTTCACACATCTATATTAAAACAAAACTAAAATCATAAAGGAGTGTTTTACCAAATCTAAAGTTGTATTCTGCCTGAGACACGACCTCCTTATTGGCCATATGACTCAATTACAAATAACATGTGAAAAGAAGAGCGAAAAAGTGAAATTGCCATCAAGGGCAAAGGAACTAAACCCAAAAAGGAAAAGCATGGGGAAAGGCAAAGATAAAGCAATACATCCCTGGTAAAAATACCCATCTAAATTAAGGAAGAGAGCCAAGGACTAAACTTAAAACATACAATTCTGAGACATACCCTTGAAAAATATCAATTTAAGGAAGAAAATTATTTTTCTTGATTTTTTATTACACATAAATATGTTGCCATTGCTCATAAATACGGGTAAATATATCAAATGGTTATATTTTAGTTGGTGAAGTTTCTTTCTTTTAAAGAGTCAACATGAGTTTTCGCTAAACCCTAAACCCTGTGAGAAAATTCCGTAGTGGACCTCATCCCCAAAAGTTGTGTAGCAAATGCACCCATATAGCATGTAGAACATTGTTGTTGTTGAGACAACCAACATTGCTGCCTTCTTCTCATTTTGCTCTCAGCTGGAGTGAATTGTATTGTGTCCTGCAAACCCATCAATCAAATAATGTCAATTTCATATCATTCATGTAGTCAACCAATGCTATTTTTGGTATAGCTCAGACTTATACCTAAATTTCAATGAGGATCATAGAATAGGAGTAGGTGAATGCAATGTTTCCAAGAGCCTGGAAGGTCCTCCAAATCTTTTGGGCTTCTGTGACTGTGCCTATCATACTCCCTCTAAAATGTCCCAATTCTGCCACAAATAGAATGCAAGCATATCAATCGAATAATAGAAAATAATTACCATCGTTGGTTAGGGCAGGCGCAAGGGTTGAAATGTCTTGAGCATTCACTGCCATAATAGCAAACATGCTCAACACCACCACCATAATTGTGCTATTGAAATCCATGCTTGACATTTTGAAATGGTTACACAAGAAATCGTTTCTCATTTTCTAATAAATTGTTGCTTAAGCACATTATTTACAAGAGAATATTTAACCAAAATCTTTCATTTGCATTCATTATGTATTATCAAGGATTTTTAAATAAATGAAGGGTGATGATTTTAAGAAGTCTCCAAGATTTAAGGTGGAGATTTTATGTACACACCTGAATGCCATTGTAGAAATGTCTCTCGACATAAAGATAATATTTTGTAAAGCATTTAATGCACTTCCAATATTAAATGCAAATGTAATCTTGACCATTGGTGTTAAGTTGATGTCCACCATTGATTTTGTAAGTCTTATAAAATTCAACCTTCTCTCATTTGTAAGGGGTTGAATAGGAGTTGTAAAAATATTTTGAGATCAATACAAGCAAATGCATTGAAGTTTTGGTGTGTTTCTTGTTATTTCTGAATGCATTCATGGTTCCTTCTTCCAATTTTAGTTCAATTTAGTTATGATAATGGCAAAGTGTTAAAGGTGCTTGATAAATCTCCTGCTCCTACCATTTGTAATTTATTGATTGTAAGTTACTTTGTATGGTTAGTCTAAACCTTTTACAACATTAGTTCAATTGTGAATATTCATTTATGTTGTGCTAGAAATTAGATATATGTTTGAATATTTACAGTCTAAAAATCTTTAAGTTTTTCTTTAAAAATTGCATTATTTTTGTAGTGTTGCGGGTTTAACCCTAATAAAAAAATGGTTTTATGGGGGACTCTTTTATCTGCAACATCAGCCATTGTTGTTATTGACCTTAGGTTTTTCATATTTAATTTCTCTAAACCCTTATTCTTTTATATTTTATTTCAAAATTAGGGTTAGTTTAGGAAGAAAAGCATCACGAAACTCTCATATTAGTGTTGGGAAAATGTGTCTCAACCTTGCAATTGCATTTAAGGCACTGTTGATATGTAAATGCATGGAGGTGTGAGGGGAAATACACCCCTCTCTGTGAGGGGTTCGGGGAGATCATGCCCTTGGCGAAAGTCCAGGGGTTGTGTGCCCCCAAAAGCCAAATTTTATGTTGACCTGGCTTACCCTAGAAGGAAACTCTATTTTATGAGGTATTGTATTACAACTAGGTATTGTGATGTATTTTGAGAGTCTGATAGCAGTCGTGTTGCCTCTGGATCTCTGGTTGGTGATACTCCTATGAGAATCTTTCTCTACAAGTGTATTGTAATCTTCATAATTTATAAATAATATATTGGGCGACTTTTAGAGTTTCAATTTTTTCTCCTAAAAGGGTTTTCTCCACATAAATCACTGTGAATGGTATGCATGTATCTTTTTAATTTTTTGTAACTATTGTAAAGATCTCTAAAGTTTTGCATTATCCTCCTCTCAAGATTAGTGTAGGAAGTTGTTCCAAAACCTTAACTTCTTTACAATAGATGTTTGAAGATATTTTTAGATTTCAAATCTAAGAATACAACTACGGTTCATATCAATTGTTTAGATTTTCCAAACCCTTGTCTTCTAAAGTTCCAACTTAAAAGTGTAATGCCCCTTGTTAAAATAGCAAAACATTAACCACTAAATTATTTTATGCAAATTCAAGAACTAACAATCAAAGCCTTTGGGTTATAGATTTCTAAAGTTTTTGAAGTTAGATTTCCTTTCAAGAGACTGGGTGCTTTGTTACTTTATCTATGTTGTGGATGTGCAAAAACACTCATCAACATACACCTTTGCAGATTTTGCTTCTAATGGTGACATTGTTCCTTTGGTTGTTGATCACACTTCTAGTGTGGACCATGATTTTTGATATATTTTAAATCGAGTCGATGTCATATGAAGAAATCAAGAAAGACAACACAACCTAACTTATATCTACAAAGGAGGAATAACTTCTTACATGGAATTGTTCAATGGGTTTGATCAAACCTTCTCCATCCAATTGGTTGAATCATGGAATAAGAGAAACATGCAAGTGGGTGATATCATCTTTGAGGTTAACAAAGAGTAATTAGAGTTGCGATGAACCTAAAATGTTCGTGGTTGAAATGTTTGCAAGCAGAGAAAAGTTCATGACATCAAGAGCATGAGAAGGTTTTTCAACAAAGGGGAGGCTCCAATCAAGCATTAGAACAAGTTTAATAGGGAAGCATTGCTTCTTCCCCAAGACCAAGGAATGTTGGGCTTTCATCAAGTATTTTATTCTCGAAGGTTGATTCAAATGTTACGACACTTACTACTTTCCTCTTTTAAACTATCTAAGGCACAAAAATTTGTTGACCTTCATGTTCTTTTTTCTCAACTCCATGAAAATATTCATTAAAGAGACTAAAGACAAGTATGATTTAAAAAACCATAAAAAACCATAACCTGATGCCCATCCTACTCCACCAAGACCTCATTTTTTGTCTCTACCACTTTCACTTATTCATTTTCCCTACTAAATATATTAAGGCTTTCTTAGTTGACATTTCCTCTACCAACCCTATGTAAAAGGAAGTTACCTATGGATAGTGAGGAGACCAATAATTGTCTATCTCCTATGGAAAGTTGCACTACGATGCTCTCAAACCAAATACTAAAGGTAGTTATGAGGGCAGGAAGTTGGGTAGTATGCCCAATAAACCCTGACTTGGAGGGGAAGCCTAAAAAAATTGACCTAGCTAGAAGTATACAGAGGATGTCAACCAAACCAATGAGTTAAAGGTGACGAGTAGAGACATTCTAGATAAGAGCCCCTAAGTCTACAAATCTAACCATCTGGTTGGGCCCAACCTAGGGACTAGAAGGACATGGAAATTTCTAGTGAGTTAGTGGAAAAATAAGATGAGATAAATTTAGAGGACACCACATAGAGTGTTTGTGGAGGAGATTACACCTGAGCACACAATGTCCATGAAATATGAGGGAAATAGCCTTTTTGATGAGATAAATGTGTTAGATTCTAATGAGTCTTTTGAATCCATAAAAGGTGTATGGAGGAAAAACTTGAGGCTATGAGTGCTAGGATGCAAGACCTAAAAATAAAATAAGGAAAATAAAAAATAAAAAAATGACAAATTTGATTAGTTACAACTCTAGTTCACAAGATAATGTTGGAGTTGGACACTACTAAAGCGCATAATTTTGACCAACTAATCCAAGCTATCTAAGAGGAAGGGGAAATTCTCCCTCTTAATTATCTCTTTGGGTTGTCTCTTTCGATTGGTATAATCCAAGCTATCTAAGAGGAAGGGGAAATTCTCCTACTCTGTTATTTAAGGGTTGTGAGTGGCATGCATGGGCTTGCTTCTTTGTTGTAAAAACTTTATTTGAATTGTTGTTTTATGGATCAAGACTCTAGTTTCCTTTTTTAATACCAAAAGAAATTGATGTACTTTTATTAAAATTTTAATGTCAAACTTGTGTTAGAGTTTTATAATTTTAAATATATTGCATGGGCTTGCTTCTTTGTTTTAAATACTTTAATTAAAATTTTAATGTCTAACTTGTATTAATGCTCAAAATTATTGTAAAAATAAGTATATTGTATTAGTGCTCAAATTGAAGGAATGATAGTTAACCCAAAATATATCTCTTACACCATTGTAAAATCTTGCACATAGAAATATATGTTATATTATTTTAAAATCATGCATATAAAAAGATCTACACAAACATAAAAAATCATTATAAAACTCTTGCACAAATTGTAAACCAAATAAATAATTTTGATAGTAAGTAATGTATTAGACTTCAATCATTGCAAAATCTTGTACATAAAAGGAAGAGAGATACATAATACTACAAAGTTTTTTTGGAGAGTAGTACGATGGATTAAAGGATTGAAAAGAAGGTTTGAATGTCTAATAAAATTGGGTTAAACAAACTTGTGAACTACCAAGAATTGAACAGCATAATAACAATTTGTAATCTTTCAATTTAAAAAATTGTATTAAGCGAAATGACAACAGTTTACATGAAAAAGCATTCAAAGCGCGTTCATTGCCTCAATAAACCTTCCTTACACACAGTACGCCTTAATTAGGCGGGTAGGATTACTGTAACCGTTAATGTAAGACGAAGTGCATTAAACCACCAAAATGTAGATTTGCATTACATTGAGTGCGAATTTTTCTTTAATTGCACCAAAAACCTTTCAATTACAGAACATTTGCAGAAACTTACACATCTCATTACCAGGAGCATTCTCAAATAATCTCTCTCTATTATTAAGTCCACGAGACGAAACATAAGCAAATTCAAAACATTATACTTGAATGTACTCCGTATTAAACACAGGCATAGTATTTATTTATGTGGCTGTTTTACAGCGCAGAAAGGGGAAAACTGAGCGCCTAGGCAATGTTAACTTCAATAGTCTTGGGTTTCTTTGGCTCGGGAGGAGGAAGCTTGGGAACAGTCACACTTAGTACTCCATCGTGACAGGTAGCAGAAATAGCCTCCACGTTACAGTCATCTGGCAGAGTAAATTTGCGCATAAATTTACCGACCCTGCGCTCCATTCGGATGTATTTTACATCCTGCTCCTCTTCCCTCTTTCGCTCGCCGCTGATTGTCAACACATTCTCATCCTCCACCTGAACCTGCTTGCTCACAAACACACAGCAACCACTTTGCTAGTCTCAGCAGCCAGGGTTTTCGACCCTTTTTATACCGTACATACTCAGAAAACAAGGGTTTTGAAGGCTTAAAAGGGAAAATACCTTGATGTCCTTGTTTTTAAGGCCCGGCATGTCGATTATGAAGACATAGGAGTTATGGTACTCTTTCACATCAACAGGAGTAGAAGCCATGGCCTTGGTGTCCCGAACATAAGTACGTGTAGGGTTGTTGAGGAGCTTCTCCATTTCATCGGGAACACCTACCAACTGCTGAACGGTGCTTAACAGGGGATCCATCTCGTCTCACGCCTCACAACTCTGCAATCCAGTCAAATTTCATTTCAATTGATCTTCCTTTCTTCCAGATCATTAAGACGCAAAGACATTCTTCATAAATTACTGAGAAAATACAAATCTGTGGCCTTGGGAGGAAGGAGGCAGAGCACTTACCAGGTCCGTGAATCGCAGTCGAAAAAGCAGAGCCAACAAACGCTTTGAAAGATGTAATTGGGATAAAATTCAGGAGATCATTCGTTGAGGAGAACAAGAGAAAAATGGGCATTTAAATAGGAAATGCGAGGCAGGGAAGGAAGAGACCAGACTTGTGTAGCACCTTCTGGACATTTCTTCGTTTCCGTTCCCTCTCGCAACTGACTGTGACGTGGCAGCCCAGGTGGACATCATTCCAGAAGAGATACAAATGCTCCGGCCAAATTTGAAATGTGTGATGTGATTGTTAGTAGGTAATGAATTATGGTTTCTGTTAATAGACAAAAAATATATATATATATATGACGACACGAATTTGGAACGTTAACGCGCTCACAGAAATTTGGAGAATATTTTTGTTGATAGAAAATTTTCTTCAAATTTCATCAACTTTAGATTGGATAATTTGATAGAAAAAGAGTAAAATATAGCTAACTATTCACAATGCTATTAGTGCTAATCTAGCTACATGTAATTATAACATATTGACACTATTCACAATGCTATTAGTGCTAATCTAGCTACATGTAATTATAACATATTGACACTTATAATTTTTTACTAATTGTATTAATATATTTAATATTTTATTAGTATTCTAGTAAATGTTATATATGATGTAATGATGAAATTTGTATATTTATGTTATATTTATTTAAATTTAATTTATTTTAAATAAATGATTTAATATAATTATATATTGATAAATTACATAATTTTGTGTAAAGTTAGGTTTATTTCAAAATTTGTTTTCTTTTTAATTTATACTCATTTTTTAAATTGATACTTTTTTTTATTTTCAATCAATTGATTTCATATGGTTTTATCTTACCTATATCTGCACATATTGTTATATATGTCAACCATTTTATCATATATATGCATGCACTTACACTCATACATCTATTACTCACCTCAATATTTGTAACTTTTGTATTCTAGCTCAATCCCACGATGTGTAGGATTCATCATGCACTATATAAATTTCTAACACCCAAATTCAAATTTCACCAACTACTACCCATTTCATTCTAGCTTTGAATCAACTTGATACATGTCTCACGTGATTATTACTATGTAGTAGTAATTAAAGGTATTCAATGTGCATCATTTCACATCAAGCATTCCTGGACTATCATTCACACTTCAAGGATAAATCATTTTATGAATCTTTCAATTTGGAACACTAAATGGAATCCTAATTTAGCCTCAACATCATCAAACATTCACACGATTGACTTGAGGATTGTCTTTGATTATTTCTACAATTGTAAAGCTAGTCTATTCAAAGAGGTTGACCTAGGGTGACTAGCCCTTGTGCTCCAATGATTTTCCCAAGGTATTTTTAAATACCACCAATCCTTAGCATTCTTGATCACATGACCCAAGGGTTCCTTCAATTACTTGAGGTAAGTTCATAATATGGGATTATAAATAGAAAGAGGAGGAAGACCATATATTTTGGGAGAAAAATAATTAGGATATTTTGGAGCAATAGGTAAAGTTTGAGACACTATAGTGTGTGAAATCATGTAAAGGATGTGTGGAGGCACAATAGAGTGGTATGGGTTGTAAACATCTAAATCATTCAACTTTAAATAAAAAATATAGAATGATGGAAATTAACTAGCTTGGTGGCCAATAACATCACATGGACACTAAAGAGAATGGGGAGGTGTTGCATCTCCTTAATAGAATGAGAAGCATCAAGCATGGGAGAAGAAGGTATATGCTTGTCCACCTCTAATTTCCTACCATGTTCCAACAAGGTAGCTTATGAACTCCTTAAGAGTGGTGATGGATTGTTTGACTCTAGGGTTTTAAGGACCCTACTAGGTATGAGATCAATGCTTGTAGGAAATTTTATCACTATGACCTACAAGGAACTCGCCATCATGTGCCAAATTTTAACCTCCATCTCCTTCACTTTAGAAAAGGAATCAAGTATGGTTTTTCTTGTAACATCTCAAGAAGACCATCAAGCACCTGTCATGATCCCTTGAGCTTAAAATTATAAACTCTAGTCTATGAATGTTGGAGTTGCTTTATGACATGGAGGGAGCAATGTTGGGGGCGAGGAGGAGGGGGAGGGTGTGGGTGACAGGGGTGCAAGGAAATCCTATGGAAATATTTGTTCCCTAGTCTAAATTGGACTAAGAAGGAGAGTAAAAGATCTCAAAAGATTGACTTTGCCCTTGTTGGAAAGCATGGTGACTCTTTTAAAGTTTCAAGGCCTTGAGCCTCTATTGTTAGAAATTTGACACAAGTACCAAACCTTGACAAAATAACATTAATACTAAATAGGAAATCATATTAATCTAAGGGTAACTATAGAAAGATGGGGAACCAAAAAGTGGCCACGCCACTTTTTGGTCTAATACAAGACATAATGTGCTCACGTTTCCAAGAAGCAAAACTAGCTCTCTTTCTATACCTCCTTTTATAACTCACACTCCCCCTCTTCCTCAAACTATATACATGAAACAAACATTTAAGTATAAGTGAAATTTACATATGGATATTTACTTTCTTATACTTAATTGTTTATTCTATAACATTAATTACATTGCACATTATGTTAATTGTTTCCCATAGTAATGATCTCTATTATTGCCTTGTGCGACTCTTAACTCTTCAATATTATTGTTGCTCCTTACCTATTAAACATAATCATTGTTTTTCATCATCTAATTACTATTTATCAATTATTTTTTATGCTCTTCATAACACAATTGCTACTCATTATCCTTTAATAATTGCTATAATTAAAACAATCACATTCCATTAACTTAGGCAATTAATATATTGTTTGGTTGGAAAAAGGGATCTAGGTCTTAAATCACACTTATTCCAATATGAAACATGGGGAGGATTAAAAATGATCCCAATACCCACTTGGCTACAAACCTCAATGGAAGAGCTAGAATGGTGGATCAAGGTTTTAATCCTCTATAGGGGGATGATGTGTTGCAATTAATTATTTTTTGATTGATTGAAGTTTATGATGTAATGATGTTCCTAGGTTATTTATGAAAATGTAGCAAAGTGTTGAGATTTTTGAAAAACACAAAACATATAAACAAAAATAGAAATTAGAACAAAAGGGAGTAGACATAAAAGCAACATGGCACATAAATATGGGCTTGAAACAGTTCGACAGGGGCGTTGGGCGCCCTAGACTAGGTAGCAGCTACTCAAGATCTGATTTCACTCTCTTGTTTCTCCTAGTCTATAAGTTATTCTCTTTTGAGATCACCATCAAAACTTCATTTATCACTAATAAAATTCACTTTCCTTGATTTGATGACTTGTAGCACTTGAGTGTATGAATGAGAAATTATCCTTAAAATATTCCTCCAATTCACTTTAGATCTATAACTTTCACACATGAAAGAGAGAAGGGTTGGGTCATATGGGGGCTTTCCTAATTCAAATCTTGTTATGGTATTTCGACCTCCACAACAGATATGATGATGTAAAGAGAGCTTACCCTCAGTCAAGTAGAGGCTAAATGATAAACAAGTGATAAATTGACATCTATTGTAGCTCACCACTCATATCTACATTCCTTGATGGACTGAATTCATGTACTCATCACCTTCAAGGAGAATTTGATGCTTGTTTTGGAGTCTTGCAAGTGTTAGTACTCACAAAACAAATGAACATAAAACATAAATAAACTCAAATGAAAACATGATGCATGGCTAACTTCATGATGCTTGACTAAAATAAATGTTGTAATAATTCTAATACTCTTGATTGCTTGATAAAATTCTTAATTTCCTTATCAAACATGCTAGGATTAAAATGGTGAAAATGACTTGTATTTATATGCAATTATTCTAATTTCCCAAAAATCAAATATTGATAGCTTACAAATAATTTTACACTTTCAAATATTAAAATTCCAACATCAACATGTTTAAATTTAGCCAAAAAGAGCTAAACAACGGCATTGGACACCCTAGTCTAGAACCATCCTTTTCAGGGCCTTAAACATCAATGTTAAATATTACTTGTTTATTTTCAATCCCATATTTTCATTTTCCAAAGATATTTATAAAATAGGAAAATTAAATGCATAATTAGGTCCAAGCACATAGAGGGGAGTTAAACCTAGTGTGAAATTGTCAAGGTTGACAATTTTCGATGCTACACACACACACACACACACACAAATGCCTAAGTGTAGTTGGTAAACAAGCATTATGTGCATTTTTCTTTGCAAAGGTGGTTAGCCAAAAATTTGAAGTTAATTTAATTCTTATTTTCCATAATGAAAAGGGAGTTGGCTAGCATAAAATGAAAAATTTCTTGCAAATATGAAATTAATATGCTTTACTTGAATTTGGAGATCTAACACTCATTTAGGTCTGTCTTGGCCTTTGGACTGTGATTAGTGGTCTTCAATTATTATCAATTGTGTTCATACACCTTTGACATAAATTCCAATAATCTTGCACATACGCCTTTGACATCAATGATAATATTGTGAGCAATCTCCCCCTCTTTCATTGATGTTAACCTAGCAACATACTTGTATACTTCATGATGAAATACTTCCCCTATCTGTAAGTCTCCTCTGTAATTATACCTTATTGTAACTCTCCCCTTTTGACATCAATGACAAAGGGAAGTTTAGTACGTTCACGAACAAACTCCTCCTTTCTATAACACTTACTTTTGATATCTGAAGCATTGTAAATTGTCACCCATGACAATTTCACCTTATGTTTGGTCCCCCCTTAAATTATTGGACCTAATTGAGTATTTAATTTTCTAAATTATGTATCATATGGCCCATTTTTTAATAATTTCTGAGGAATTGTAAGTAGGAATCAATTGCATTTATCTAATATATTGCCCCTGACACCAATTTCCTTGGAAAATAGGCCCAAGGATACTCACACCTTGGGCGTGAGTGTCCTATTTGAACCCTCCAAATTAAAATATGTCGGTTGTGGCAATTTAATATTTGAATTTCAAGTGTCTAAATTTAGCTATTGGGATTCAATTTTTGGTAAATTGAATAAATTCTTATAAATACCTAGTTATTGCATCATTTCAAATATATCTACCACTAACAAGCATTCATAAGAAAAAACTATTGTCAAGAGCACTATTGAGCAAGCCAAGAGCAACATTTTTAGAGCTTTATTACAGTAATTTAAGATCCTAACATCATGTCCAATTCTATGTGAGTTTATGTGAGTTCATGTTATCATTGTTTTACAAAGGCTAACACTTTTGTAGGTCTCCAAAGCATTCAAGCGCTCAAGAAAATCAATCAAGTAAGATCAAGACCTTGAGGTGATGTGCATGACTTCAATCCTTCAAGGAACCATTGAAGGGTGGTGAGTTGCAACACTTTGTGATTTCATCATTCCTTCACATTGATTATAATTTTATCATTGATATTTTCCATTGTGGAAATGGAAACACTTACACGGGGTTTGACTAAGGAAAGCCCCTAAATAGCCTAACATTTCCTCTCTTTGTGAATGTGTAGATTATCAAGTTTGAAGAAGATTGAAAAGATCTTGAAGATGATTTGTTTATTGTTGCATTTAAAGACCTACATCTTGTCAACCCTACATAAACTCAATTACATAAATATCTAGCAATGTTTCGACAAATCTGAAATCAAGAATTTGAAGCTTGGATCAGACATCCAAGGACCCTGAAAATAAATCCACAAAATCATACAAGAACACTCATGCCCTAGGCATCTGTATCCTCAATTTTCAACCCAAAATTTGAATCATAGGTGTACAGTGTCTTGCTTTGCTCATTTTCATTGTCTAAATTTTTCCATGAACTTTCATACTTTCTATATTTATATCAGAACAATAAATTGCACTATTAGCCTAGTTAGATCTTTGCATTTCATCATTAGGATATTTCTATATTTGGTTACTTGGGTAGTTACCTCACCTATCAAGCTATAATTCAATCTCATACCTTTTCCAAATCCATCAAACCCTCATTCCACGCATTTTCAATCCATAACATCTCTCCCCTCTTCCTAACACACACATTGAAACTTGGGAAAGGTGTAAAACCCTAAGTCTAAAAACCAAATGGGTTCCTTTTCCCAACATCTCATTTTGGTGAACCTAACTTGTTAGCATTATATACCTTCTGAAAATTCACCCTAGATCTAGGTTTCACATTTCATTGTTTTTCATTTCTTATTTAGGGTTTCATTTTTGCATCACAAAATATATAAAAATACAAAAATATTGTATTCATATTGCATTATAGGATATGCTTTAGTCATCATAGATCAGATCTACATTCAAATTGTATTCATTAGATTATTAAAAGTATGAAGTTTTTCATTGCATTCAAAATTGCATCTTTCATTTAGGTCAAAAAAGTGAAAATTTGCATAGTTTTGCTTCAAAATTGCATCAAATCATCATTTTTAGGACATCTTGGAATTAGTCAATCATTGCATCTTGTAGTTGAAAATTGCATTCAAAAGTTGTCATTCATATTTCATAGATTTGCACACTTACATTTTTCATTTTCATGGTCATTAAATCGGCAAAATTTGGAAAAAATGTTCATTGTCAAAACTATTTATGTACAGAATTGGGAACCTTAAACAGTAACAAACATAATCGAACTTTGAATTTCTAGTCACCCTACCTAGGACATAGATGCCTTGGGTGCCTATGCCTTGATATTTTTTATTGAAATTTGGATCTTGAACATCTATTTTTGTGTTCTCTATTGGGATTTTCTATTTGAATTATGTTCTGCATTTCAAAATTGTCATTCACTTTCTACACTATTGCATGTTTGCATTGTTAATTTTACAATCCTAAAATTAGAAAACTCTAGAAAACAATTCACTATTAGACCTATTTGAATACAAATATGAGAACCTTAAATAACACCCTAAACAATCAAACTTTAAAGTTTTCAAAACCCTACCTAGGACACAAATGTCTTAAGTTCCTTTGTCCTACCTTTTGGGGCTCAAATTTCTATGATAGAACCCTCTTGGGAGCCTCCGTTTGGATTTGTTATCTATTTTCCAATCACCTATTGTATAACAGTCTAAACCTTAGTACAAGCATTATATCATCATGATGGCTCAATGTTTTGGAAAATTTCTAACCTCTTTGAAATCCTTGTTGCATGTTTCAAGTTGTGTGTTTGTAAATAACCCTAATTTTGATAATGACATTCATGATACTTAATCTCCTATTACAATTCTTTTTGAAGTCCTATGTCAAGATGGAAAAAGCTTGCATGAATTCATACAAAATTCCTTACGCAACCTTGAGAATAGTGTAGGCTTTTATCCTTCAATGCAATGCCCTACTACCCCATACCAACAATATCCTACCATACCACCACTTGAAATGTTCACTCTTTTACATGGGTTGAAAGTGAGTCATAAAGCATAGCTCAACCAATGCACATGGAAGCACCTATCAATAACAATCACAAGGAAAGAACATTAACCAACCCTCCATCATATGAGCATAAAGTTACAAGCATGCCCATCAGCTTGGAACATACTTAAATGGGAAAGGCTTTCAGATTATGAGGGAACAAGGATGTGACATTAAGAATGAACATGAATTCCACTCTCTCTTGGAACAAACACCATTTGAAGATACTAAAGGACTGGGTTACCAAGATCCTCCACCTTTACAACAAGTTGTTTCCCCATCAACCAAGAATTATAAACTTAAGAAGTTACCTTTCCTATATCCTATAACAAAGACTAAAAGAACCTTAAACACACTTCTCAAACTAGGACGCAATACATTGCCACCTATCCATGAACAAGAAGATAAGAAAGGAAAGCGTACAAACATGTCTTATTGTGCATATCATAGAACACTTGGACATCTTACTAATGAATTTCGTGTTTTAAAGAAGAAATTAAGAGAATTTGATCCTTATGGGGATGAAATTGAACGTATAATCCATTAACATACATTGTTCTTTGCTGCTTTCCATGTGGTAGTTGTACTGTCACAACATGCTCACTACCATCCACAAGGGTATAAACTAGGCTATATGCACAATCATCTTTCATTTTGCGAGGAGAAACATATCATAATCCATTTGGCTCACCTTTGTCCTTACACTTGGGGGAAAGGGGTTAGGTAGCCCTATCCTAGGTGCATTCCTTCTAGCAAGGGATCCCTCTTTATATTACATTCCTTTTGTTTTGAACAAGATTATGGAAATAATAATATGGTCGTTATGTTAGTTGTAATCAATTACCTTTCATGAGAATGTGAAAAATGGGAAAATAATTCTTAATTTATTTGATAAAACTACAATTATGAATGATATATATGTGTGTGTGTGTGTGTGAATGTGTTGATGTGTTTTTATTTTAAAAAGGAAACAAAGAATGGTCTAACCCTATTTCTTTACCAAGTGGTTGTAGGATTGTCAACACCTCGAGGAAAAGGGATATATCATCAAGGAGAGGCCACGGTCTATAAAAGAACCAATTAGTATCAAGTCACAAGTTGGTGTAAGGTTGCTAATGTGGTAGTCATAACCTTGGAATATTATCACACTTAATTAAATAAATATAAAAACAAGTAATTGAATTCAACTTTGGAGTAAGAGGAAAACAAGTCAACTTTAAGTGAGCCTCATCATTCTCCTATTGAAGTCACGTATTAAACTCTTAGAGTGCACCTTGGGAGTAAGTAATTGAATTAAAATATTAATGTTGATAATAATGTAAATCTTTAAGTTGCGATGGTGAAAATGTCGGGGGTTATTTCTTTTCTGTTTGAGTTGTTGATGGCGGCAACTCCTCGCCACCCTTGCTGCCATGTCTTGGAGAAACGTCCAATATGGGTGCATGCATGCATTTTCTTTGATCTTGGCTCACCTTGTGTAATGGGGTGTCTTTTCTTCATACTTGGGGGAGCTCTCTCTCTTTCGTTAGATTCCACTGCTCATCTGTCAAGCATTGCAATGGCCAAATGCCTTTTTTTTTTATATTCAATTCTCTATTCTTAAGGAGGAGGGTGATTATTCGTTGCTCTTGAGTAATTTCTGCTTGAGTGAAACTCTTTTGGACTGTGAAGGATCTCAAATCATTGTTGCTTACAACTGGAACATAGGGAGGAATCATCAAGAGGTCTAACACATTTCAGCTTTGCGTTTCCAGGCAGGTCTATTAAGTGTTTTATATTTATTGAATCTTGAATAAGGAATAGACCATTACATCTTTTATGGAATTTATAGGTAATGACAATGCATCAAGATGGAATCGCGTTAAGCTTGATGATTTTTATTATCGAAACGTTTGCAAAATCTAGTGCTTCGATTAGTTGAATTAATTCTTCATTACCATGTTGACCCAATCGTCGTCTCCTAATCTTGCAATCAAGTTGAACTAATTTTTTCTTCCAATATTGCTTAGCCATAAGGGTCTTCACATGTCCCTTAATCCTCGAATCTGGAACTGTTCATTAATCTCCTCTCTATTGAAATTAGTTGGATATACTTAGAATTGAAGAGCTCTTTTCAGTGTCGTCTAAGACTATCAATACCTCTTTAGTGAATAAGATATGATCATAATATCCCTAATTGTAGAGGGACAAATTGTAAGCTAGGCCACTGATAACATAAACTCTTGAGTCAAATATAATAATGTCGAGTAAGGTTGAGAGAGCTAACGACATGAGAAATGTGCTCATAATCATTAAATCCTTGGCCAAGGTTACGACACTTTGTATATGCAACAATCGGCCATCAAGAAATTAGATATACACCTGGTCAAGATGGCCATTGTAGTTAGGAGAACCTACAGAGAAGGATTGACTAGGGTAGTATAAATTCTTGACACCAAACTCAAATGGAAATATGGTAATTGGGAATCCTTTAAAGAGTACACCTCATGAAGGGTCGGGTTTCTTTAGTTGAAGAAATAGAGGAGACCAGTAGGTCTTTGGTTGGGCAAAAAATCCCTTGATGATGTTTCTCTTTCCCTCAAAGATTGAGACTTGTTTTCAAGCATTCCAGCATGAAGCTTTCAGAATGTACTATCTCTTAACTCTCTCTCTCTCTTTACTTCAAAATAGAATTATTTTATAATGTTTAATTCACTGTTGTTAAAATATGTTTTGTTCATTTCTTAATGGAATAGTTAGTTCATAATCAATTGTAGTTTCAGTTATTTAAACCATTAATTGTTCCATTTCAGATGAAATTGAAAAACTAGAAGTTAGTTATTGAATGTTAAAGTAATTAATGCTCAGATGATTTATCTTTCCTATTTGTTATATGTGTTGAAACTATCATTAGGAAAATTAGTTAGTTACTCTTCAGTTGAATCTGGAAGTTAGTTGCACTATAGATAGTTATTATGTTACATATGGTATCAAAGTGAATCGAGTTCAATAAATGGACCTATAAGCTCATTACGAGAAAACTCGTTAAGCATTCAATAGTTTGGCTAAGGTTTAAATTGGTTTGATGTCATAATGGAATAGAGAAAAACTAAGGAAACTGTCATGAAGAATATTTTTCCAGCACTTACCCAAGTCAATGGCCAAAAGAAAGCCAACTGAGGAGTTAAAACTTCAAGAGAAAAACAATTATGCTAAGGTTGCATAGTGGAAATATTTTGAGACTTAGACTAGAAAGGTGAAACCTTGGTCAGTTACTAATCAAACTAAGAGCTTGGGTAGAGCAGTGTATGTATGAGTTCAAGATCAATCTTATTTCTCAAAAACATAAGGATGGGAAGATCCAGAAGTAATGAATCAAGTGCAAGAGCAACTGAGTATTGAAAATCCTTGAAATTGTATCAAAGACACATAGATAAGATGGGTTCTAGTCTAAATTCTAGATGGCTTGGAATGAACCAAGTGGAATAAAAAGATCAATAAAGGACAAGTGGTGATACATTGGCATGGAATGCTGAGAAAATGGTATAGGACCTAGAAATACTTTTGTTCACCAAGATTCATGAGAAAACCAATTGCCATATACAAATAATTATGCATAAGTAAAGGCGAATACAAGATCCTTAATACCTCATGAAGCCTTTTTGGAAAATACGTTAATGTGTGGAAGAGGATGTAATTAAAGAGGATCATCTTAGGTAATATTTTGATGAATAAAGGTTGATATTAGAATCATTCTTTGAAATTTTGTTAAGAATCTACTTGGAGATTGCAAGATAAATCATAATAGTTGTAAGGAGAAGATACTAGTTATTCTCATGGAATTTTGGCCGACTTATGAATCAGTTCTCTGACACTTCCAAGCCAACATCGGACCAAAGATGACCTTTTCGGATCTCGTTCGATGCAAGAAAGGAGATAATGAAAAGATTATTGATTTCATAATGCGGTAAGGTATGTGCAGGATCATGATGGGCCAAAAAGTGGCAATATGATGGGTATGTGGCTGACAACTTTTTTTTACCCAAAATTAATGAAATGAAAAGCGTTTTTAAAGGATATTCTCAGCTTTCCACCAATATAAATTATGCTTTACTTTGAATTTAATAAATTAGTATTATTCATTTTCTATTTGAATTACCACTAAAGTCCTAATTGATAGGTTGATTGAAAAACATCTATAAATTTCAAACGGTATCACATTTTTTGAATTTGAAACATGTGTCCAATTATATGCTTCACATACTATAGGATTAAAAAAAAAAAAAATGAATTTCAAGAAGTTTTGACCAAGTTAAGGTGGTTAGACATACGAGTTTTTCTATATTTTTTAACGGTTGTAAAAAAAAATCATAATTAATTATTTACTTGGAAAAAAATTACAAAAAAAATGCATCACATCCAAACATGAGTCATCTACTTATATCTAAAATATTACAAAAAAATATTATCATTTTCTTGTGGTTAGGGTGGTCGGACAGACACCTACTTGTTATTTTTTCCCTGAAATTTAAGTACTACTACATTGAAATTTCAAATTTTCACCAAATAGATTTCATTTTTTGAAAAATAAACCTAGTAGTTTAGAAACTACATTCAATTTGCTACAGATTTTATTTTTACATATTTTTGAAATAATATAGATAACTTATTCAAAAAAATTATGTCAAGTTGCCTAACTCTGATTTTTCTAAATTTTTTGCCACTTAAGGGCCTATTTTTTCCATGATGATCCTGCAGATACCCGAACCTCTATCAAGTGCTCTTCTCACAAATCTCGTATATGTTGCTTGATTCTGATGTACAGAAGGTATTCATAGGGAACTTGCAAAGACCTTGGCAAGAGAAGTTTTCCCTTATGAAGTACCCTGCTTTCGCGCATCTGTGTGCAACATTGTACAAGAATATCAACAGATAGTAGTCTAGTTTGGGGGATCATCCTTGTGCTCCTATTCAAAAGGGAAGACCATTGTATCGATCTCTGGGAAAGGTGAGGTTGTTGCGAATGTAGTAGTTGCTATGAATGATAACAGCCTTAGATGTAACCAAAAGTTCACAAAGTTAGCATAATCGTATTCTTCCATCCTACAAAAGTTGCTAAAGGATAATATCATAACCTTGGAGAACCCTAAACCCCTCAAGGAACATTACCCTAGTTGGTATGATGCAAATTCCTTCTATCAGTACCATTGAGTCAACGGACATGATACCGAATGTTGTATGCACCTATGTCATGAGATACAGGATTGCATCGAGGACGATAGTATTCGTCTCGATGGGAATAAAAAAAATGCAAACAAATCGGTGGAAAAAGCAAATAGTGAGTTGTAGATATACACAAACTCATTTCTGTCACATTTTCCCAACATGATTATCAATCCCTCCAATTTTACCACTCATCCCAAAGCATATGTTAACATGGTTACAGTTACCCCTTCTATGCAGCCTACGACTAGCTCCCCAAATGTGACATTCACTTTGCAGGATTTTCCCTTAAACAACAAGCCCTCTCCCCTATACATTCCCGCTTGCCTCAATGGCAACATTGTGATAGGGGTCTTAGTTGACCCTGCAAGTCGAGTGAATGTCATTATAGAAGAGACGGTATGGCTTAATTCATTGCATAAAAAGGAGTATGAAGAAAAAAAATCTTCCATCCATACACATGATGGTCTTTCTCTCAAGCCGTATGGCTCGATAACTTTGTACATCCTAGTTGGACCTAGGGCTGTAGATACACTCTTTGATGTCATTCCAAAGTTGGATTTGTTCAGGATGAAGCTAGGCATACCTTGGCTAGCTTCCATGAATGGAATCGCCTGTCATTCACAAATGTTTGAAATTATCTCATGAAGGTGTTGTGCACATAGTACAAGACACTGGATACTAGCCATTGGTTTCCCATGGGGGTTACTAAACCACCTAGACCTTGGTACTACTTGTATGGCAAGGGAAAGGGTCCCTATGGGGAATCCTCTATGCCCTGGCCTTCGCGGCCTCCTACCGTCCCTGATCCAAAAGCAATAAATGGGATGAGGCTTGCTGCCGAGGCATTAGAGCCAACTCCCTTCATTGCTTCTCAACTTGCTCCTCCTGCCCCCATTCAAGAGCCTATCCCTCCACTAGAAACAACTATGGTGGACACTCCCATGGCTAAGCAGGAGTCTTCCAATCCTTCGCAACCTCCATTCTCTAGCTCGAAGAGTCACAGAAACTACCTTGCCTGTGAACACAAGCACCGGTGAAAGGCTCTCGTGGCTAAGCAGGCCGCCTTGTAGAGGAAGGAAGAGGAGATGACCACCCCTGCTTCAAGGCCTTTTGTTGCGTCCTCCTCTCTCCTATCCTCTACTTTCGTTCAATCAAGCTCTATATTACTTTTGACTCTTGTTGTTAGTGCACCTGACCCCAAAAAGGTGTAGGTGTTCATTGCTCCTTTGGTCGAGCCGCCCTTGTTTATGTCCCTCTTGAACATCCCTCCTTTTCTGAAACACGTGCATATGTCGAATAGTTCGGCGGTGTTTGCTACGGTTTTCTCCTCCTCCTCTTCCTTTGTGCCTCTTTCCTCATCTATGGGGGGTTCTCATCCCCCGATGAAGCAGAAGATGTGAGGAGTTATCATCCCCCGAAGAAGACTGATAGAACATCAAAGATGATGTACGAATTTGTAAGGAAAGCTAGATGCAGAAGCAACTCTCCTAATGTCAAAACCTCAGGGAAGAATGCAGAGATACCTTTTAAATTTTACAATTACAGTCCAATTAAGATGCAAATGAAAGAGATAACAAAAATAGAGTATTTGACACACACATATGGACACCAGATTTACGTGGGAAAACCCTTACGGGAGAAAAACCCATCACACCAAGAGAAATCACTTTGTATTACAGTAAAAAATAATTACATACAAAGTTCTGACTTATCTTTCTGATGCCAGATTATAGCAACATTCACCATGAACAACCTTGTTATAGAACATTCACGTTACAGTCTTTACAAAATAGAATTCATCCACTAATCATACAGTCACACAGCAATCCGTCAATACATCGAACAATCCAACTAGTCACAATCTGCAATCACAGAGTATAACCATGTCGCCCCTGTCTGTCGAGCTTCCTCTCAGAACTGCCACAACGAACTGTCTTCCAACAGTTCCCATTCGGCTTCTTTGATTGGTTGACAATGAGCCACCACGTAGGATGGTCTTCTTTCGGTCAAAGCGATCAACCTATGTTGGCATGTCGGTGAGACACTATCTGTGTCTCCCTAATGCCCAAAGGCTTCATTGTTGATATTGGCGTAGGTTCCAACAATCGGCAAGACGATGTAGCGAACACCACGAGTCATACCGAATCCACTGACATTCATTTCATTTCTATCGGCAAGAGTTTCCTCATTGGCAAGAATCATACCGCTATTCACAAGTCACATCGACCTCAACTTTACTATCGGCAAGACTCATACTGCTATTCACAAGTCACACCGACCTCAACATTGCTATCGGCAAGACTTACCTCATTGGCAAGACTCATACCGCTATTCACAAGTCACACCGAAATGTTCCACTGCCGGCAAGAGAATCAACCTTCGGCAAGACTTCTTACCGAGGCTTCCACGTTACCCCGAGACCCCAAGTGTATACTATCGGTGAGACATATCACTGTCGCCAGGATTTCTTAGCGAAGCCTCCATGTTACCCCGAAGACACCAAGTGTATCCCTGTCGGCGAGACATTCCTTCATCGCTGAGACTTCTCCCTGAGACCTCAAGTCACCCCGAAGCCCCCGGTCGTTATGAGTCTCCCCGACGCCCGATATGAATGGCCTGTCGGCCAGAGATCTCCACGCGATAAGAGGTCACACCGAACACAACATGTCATAGCGATAGGATCATTTGGTGAGATAGAAGCTAGGTCACATTGACCTGAACTATTCAACAAGATTCAAGCTGCTAGTCGGCTAGACACAGAAGATGTCACACCGACTTGGCCCTTTCATAGGTTTCAGCCTGTGGGATTGAGGCACTTATTTCTAATAGAATTCCAGGGGGTTGACACTCCTTCTAAGATTACATCCACATGAGAAAAATTTAGTGATACAAAAATTGGGCATGTTGATGTAGAGGAATTCAAGGAAAGGATCTTCAGGACATAGAGGACTAAGTTGGCTTAGAAAATTAGGCAGGGAAAAATAGCCTAGGCAACGAGATTTCCACCTTCCATGATATGTCTCAAGTTAATCATGGGATCTTGAGAGTACTACCACAAGGATTCCAGAAGGGTAATTACCATCAAAGGGAGAGTCCTTCCTGACTTTCCCCCTATTTTTATTGTAAGAATGTTTGGGATCCCATATTTCTCTCAAATCACCATTCCAAGCCATGAATATGTAACTAAGGTCTTTGATACTAATCCTAGTGGTTGTCTCTAGCTCATCAATAATAATTGGATGAAGAAGCCAAGAGAAAACACTAGCAAACTGTCAAATAATCTATGTAGGAGTGATTTCAATGATAAAATCAGTGATCTAGTCATGCTCCTCAGTAGAATAGAAGGGATTCCATCTACATCCACATTAGATAATTGGGTGTTCTATTATATCGAAGAGATCTTGAGGGAGAAGGAAAAATTTGAATAGGCAAATATTGTCAGTGACAATCTTCATGACCAATTTTATGTAGTGAAGAAGTATTCTTCCTTTTACATGACCTCTTACATAGTGTATCTATTTGTATCAAATTTTAAGTATAGAGGTCTAACTTGCAAAGGCAATGTGGATACAAGCTCAAACGAGCACATCGTATATGAATGCTACCCATACTTACAATATCATAATGTAAAGCATCATTACAAAAGGGTCAACGACGTGTTCACAATGTTCATTGTCATGACACTACAAGGGGACTTGGAGGAAAGATTGTCTTTATCCACCATGGAAATGGTGAAGCAATTTGAGTATTGGTTTATCCATTTCCCCAAATTTACATATTTCAAAATTGGAGGATTCTTAGGGGAACTATATAGATTGCCCAAGTACCCAAATGACATGATCGTGATGTTGGAGCTCACCTAGAAATTGTGCACATCACATCACTTGCTTCATGGAAAACACAAAGCAGGTGTTCCATTCCCTCTAACTTTGAGAAGAGGAATGTACTCATGTTCATTGGTGCCCTCAGCTGAACATTCAAATGTAGAGATCAAGAGCTTTGGGTTCAATTTCCATAGTCGAAGGGATAATTTTGACCCCCACAATAAAATGAAGAAGCAAGTGGCAAGGAAATATGCTCATTAGTTGCATATAGAGGATTTTTAGGAAAATTTCCCCAATGGTCCTATGAGGTCCACAAAAGGGTGTATATGAGGGTGACACCAGAATATGTTTGCACCCTACACCTCTTCAAGGTTCCTAACCAATTGTAGGAAGGCAAGCAGCTCCTCGATGATGATGAATATAACAAGGAGGCCACAACCTATTCATGTATTGAATTGGATGGAGGAGAAGGAAACTGACATAAATGTAATTACTTGCTTGGTTCTTAGAAGAACAAGGAGGTGGATGGATTCCAAAGTGACCCTCCTCATGGCACAAAATGTCAAGTTGACATATGAAGAAAAGGGAGAAGAAACCTTGTCTAGTGATGATAATGAGAAGATTGAGGATGAGGGGGTTTTGGGTGTGTGCTCCACAAGAAAAGAGGCCTCCACTCCCCCAAAAGCTAAGGGAAAAGGGAGAAAGAGTGGAGAAGAAATATTCCCTATGGAGAAGTCTAAGGTATACAAAAGGAAGGTTAGTGAGGTCAACAAGACTCCTCCTATGAGGGAAAAGAAGGTTGATACTAGTACAATGGATTCCATTCTTGAGGAGCCTTCTCCTCCTCCTCTTTCTCCCCCTCCTACTACAAATCCTCCTTCTTCGCCTCCAGTCTCAGATCCTCCAACTTCTTCTACTTCTCCATCCTCATCTACTCTCGCTTCCTCTACTCCTATTCCTCCACCAATCCTTTCCTCGCCCCCAACTATCGACATTTCCATCCACCTCACTTCTTTCGTTCCCACTCCCTCCACCTCTTCTATTCTAGTAGAGTCATCTCCTTTTGCATCTTCCATTTCATCTCCCTCATATTCTTCCCTCCCCACTCAATTCACTATCTCTATCTTACCACCTACCATCCCTTCCACTTCTTCTTGTGCCTCTCTCAACGTCTCTAATTCATTCATGTCCCACCTCTCCAATTTTCCAAAGAAATTTGTGGATGTTCTCCTATCACCTACGAATAGGGAAATAATCAATTAGGTCACACATGATATTCTTTCCCCCTATTCCCAAGATGTTCTAGAACTACCTTCTATGGAGAGTGTGGTTAAAATTTTGGAATAAATGCAAAGATGAGAGAGAGAGAGAGAGAGGGGGGGGGCATGGAGGGACTACCCACAATGGAGGAGACTTCAGTTGCTCCTCAACATGAAGAAAATTCCTCTGAGGAAGTTGTGAGGGTCAAGGTGGAAGATCCTCAAGAGGAAAAGGGGGTAGAAGAAGAGAAGGCGGAAGAGCCAGACAAGCAACAAATAGAGGAGCTGGCAACATAAGATAAGTCTATATAAATTCCCCCCTCATCAGAAAGGGCAACGACTCCTGCTTGGCTTGAGGAGTGGTTGAGGAATAAGGGGCCTATAATGGAGACTCTACAAGCCAGTTTGAAGGTGATTTTGGCTCACATTGGGTAGCCTAAGGAGAGGAAGAG
Source organism: Sequoia sempervirens (assembly GCA_007258455.2). Classification (NCBI taxonomy): domain Eukaryota; kingdom Viridiplantae; phylum Streptophyta; class Pinopsida; order Cupressales; family Cupressaceae; genus Sequoia; species Sequoia sempervirens. The sequence goes on along the minus strand of VDFB02000009.1, from coordinate 9,903,811 downwards.
AGCCAAAATAAGGTCCCATGTGACCAAGGATGCCTTAGGTTCCAAAACCCTTCACGTTTCAACACTCGTGGCTACCAAGGATACCTCTACAATTTTTCTAGAGGAATATAACATTTACTCAATAAACATTGGCCCTACAAATAGAGTGCAAGAGATTAATGAACTTCAGGGGTTAGTGTCAAACATTTTGAAGTAGATGGAGAAGAACCAAGCAATGAAGGTGAATTGAAGGTATAGATTGCAAAGCTAATGACCTTTATTCAGCATGTTGTGGCACCCATCCTAGGTGTCCAAAGGAAATCCATGACTCTAGTTTTGTTGTTCAAAATGGACTTTGATAAGATGGAGCAAATGAAGACGTGGACTCAGATCACTCACGAATAGATCAACAGCCTTGTAAAAATCAGTGATAAGGTAATATGAATGGTTGTGCAAATACACAACAATTTCCTAATTTTGAAGGAAGAGATTGACAAAATGATTGAAGATCGTGCAACCTTTTCCAAGTACTATTGGATGGTATATCCCAAGCTAGAGGCAATAAAGAGGCTACCTATAGAGGTGATTGAAAGAGAAGCAATTTTATCCAAGGATGAGATTAGAGAATCAGCTTTTTGGATGTACATGTTGGATTTTCCAAAGGAAGTAATAACTAAGTAATGCCTAAGATGAGCAGGATAGTTGGACAAGTTAATGAATTTTTGGCTGACTATGACCAATTTTTGCGAGATATGGTGAAAGTGCCAGTCAGTGCCTCAGAAAAACTAGATGGCGTGGGGTTGAAATAGCAATGGTAGAAGATTATACATAAAGAGCCCACTGATAGTTTAGCTAAGGATTTTCCTGGATTTTGCTGCATAATTTTTGGTGAGATCAGAGGAGGTGATAAGGCAGAGGACCTCCTGTATCGAGCTTCATAGCAGATTGATGGATGAATATGAATTTCTGGGCTATAAAGTGCATGTTGCTCAAGGCCCTCGGGATGATAAGTTTACAGCTACATTAACAAGTTTTGTTAAATATGCCATAAAATAAAAAGAGGTTGGAAAAAGTATAATAGATGATAAATTTTTGTAATTTCCAACTAGATTTCATATCTTTCTCAAAGTGTCTGCAAACAGATTTTCTAGGATTTTGTAAGATGTATTTAATGTAAAAGTTATATTAATATATTTTGCATTCTCCTCATGTTCATGTATAATGGAATTTTAAATTGGGGGATAAACTAGCTTATCTATCTTATTACATAATCTATATAGGAAATGTTGAGATATATCAATTTACAGAATCAATTTACTACATTGTTTGTCTTTGCTTCTGCTTTGTTCTCTGCTGTTTTGGGATCAAGTGATTAACATGGGCATGCTGGGGTCATACTTCTTCAATAAGGAGTTTTGGATCAGAATATGGACAGCCATCAAGCTTCAGAATTCGTTGCTGCTGTTTGAGGGAATGTTGTTAAAATTGTATCAGCAGATTTTGCTGCTGCTGTATTGACCTTGCTGGTGTTTTATGACGTGGCTTTGTATCAAAAAAAATTTGCTGGTGTATTGTCTTTGCTGATGTAACTGTTTGTAAATTCTGATTTTGTTAATAAAGTCCTTATTCCAATAAAATAAAATTAAAAAAATTAATTTTTTTTACAGGAATCCATTTTATAATTTTATTAAACTGTGTGTTTGTAATAATATATCCATTAGTTGCATCATCATATAATATCATTAGATTATATTATAGGAATGTAGAGTACAACGGCATGTGTATGATATTGAACCTCCTTAAAATAATAATCAACAAATATTTAATTTGATGTTGCAAAATGTTAGCTATTTTATTTACTTCATGTAAAAAACTTATGATATGTCATTTTTATTCATATTGACCTCTAGTTATATAAGTCAATTGTAGGATTAGGTTAACATGTGCTATCAACATTTCTTCAACTTGTGTTAATTTTGTAAGCTCTACTGGTTTTGGACCAAGATCCCTATTGTTAGATGTTTAATTTACTTTTTTTTTGTTTTTAATATCTATTACAAATAGGGCCTTCAAATTCTCAAGAAACATTTATATAATAGGGTAACTTGACAATTATAACATGTGGATTCAAGAAAGTTTATCTAATTCATGTCAAAAATTATTTGTGATTTTTCAAAACAATCTCAATATTTATACTATGATTAAGTGTATATTTCTCCTTATTTTGTATTTATTATATTATTCTTCACTTTCTAGGTTAGGGATGTTAACTCCTCTTATGAACCACTATTTTTTACATTATTTATAGTATCAACATTTGTTGAGCTCAAACTCTATTATCTAGCATTTTTAGCACATGGTATATCATTATAGAGTTAAATTCTACCATTTGTAGATGATGATTTTGAACCGCTCCATGAATATATTCTTATAGTTATTTTTATGTCTTAATGAATTTTCAATTAAACGCTTTTATTGTAATTTTTTTCTTAATTTATAGTACTCTTCTTGAGATATTCATGGAAAATGTGTAATTATCGCATTCATGTGTTGTCTTCTTTTTGCTTCAAGTTCTCTAATTATAATTTATGCCTTATTTTTTAGCATGTGTTTGTCTTTCATTATCATTTTGATATTTTTATTTTCTCCTCTCTTTATATTTCTATCATTTGTTCATATTATTGTGAGACATATTCTTTCTTTGCTCTTCATTTACAAAATTAATCTTTGGACAAACCATACCTAACAATCATAATAAACAAAATTAATTAATTATATTTTTTTTTCAAATTTTACTTTATGTATCAATTGAATTAAATGAATTTAAGTCTATAATAAGATTGAAACCTATAACCTACAAAAATGGTATATGTGTTTAGCAATTTTATTATTGCCAAAGTTAATATAACACTTATGTTAAAATATTTATGTTTATATTTATTTAGATTATATATATAAACGAAAGGGAAATATTATGTTAAATAAATTTATACATACAAAAAATTTCTCTATACAACAATGTTCCTATTATCACTAAAATTATACAACTAACAATATAATAAATCATAAAAATCATGCAATTTATTTTAAAGAAGATACATAGACACTCCAAAACAATATCTCTAAACATATTTTAATTAAATATATTTAGCATATATACTAATTTTATTTCAAAAACTATAACTATTATTATTGAGTTACATAACTATCTAAATAATTTTATTTACTATTTTATTATTCTATTATTTTTTTAATTTTTTAATTTTAATTTTAATTTACTTATTTATATTATGTCCTAAAATATATTTAAAATTGTACTTGATTTAATACTTAAATCTAAATTATTTACTCTAAAAACTTGCTATCTTATTTAAGTTTTATTACTAAAATTTTAGTTATTATATAATATATATAATATTTTAAAAGATAATTTGAAATAAAGCATTTATTCATATTTAATTATATAATAATTTTTAAAATATTTTATTTGTTAAAATGTATAATTATCTCGTATTTTATTTAGTTAAATCTATAGTTACTTTATTTAAATTATTTTTATTATATTTGATTTACATGATTCTACCAAGAATAAAATCTTGTTGAGTACAAGACATAGGCATTAATTTTTGAGATGAGGAACATATACCTAACAACTTTGATAGAATAACTACTCCTCAATCTTTGACTCACAATTTTATTACATTTTTATTTTATTAATTACATAAATTTTTTAATTTTTATAAATATAATTACAAGATCTCAATACATTCCTTATTACCACTATAACTTATGCTTCTAAATGTCTATCCACCAAGGTACAAATTTGTAGAGGTATGATATAAAGGATGAGGTTGAAATTTGACAGAATTGATACTCCTTAATCCTTCGCTTCAACCAAAAGACATTAACGAAGGTTCATACTCTTGCATGAAAATGATTTCAATAAAAAAAATAGTTTATAAAAACTATTTGATATGCTCTTGTGAAAGTATTATTTGGGTGGTCTCCTTATGTGATGTGTGAATAAGATGTTATCAAGTTATTTTCATCAAAATTATATCATGTGTAAACTGATTTGATCTTATCTAATTAAGTGTATATTTCTTTTTATGTTTTGTTGTCTGACGTTTTCATTTATTTTTGTACCGGGACAACTTCACTGAGACACCAGGATACATTAGAGGATGCCCCTGTCCTATTCAAGATATCCCCTGCAGATCTCCCTGTATTTGAGATGCGTACCCATGTCCAAGTGCCCTTCCAAAGGCAGGCATATCCAGGCTTCAATGGAAGAAAGTGATTTTTGAAAAATACTTTATGTAGTTCTCCAATGAGTTGTGCTTTGGGTCGAATCTATCCAAAGTCATCGTAGATTCCTCTGATAGGAGGAATATGATCTCATTTGAAACACTTCATTCTAAATGTGTCATTCTAACTGATAATCCTTCTGTGGACATATTATCCGTTCACAACAGGTAAGTGTAACACTAAAATTCAAAATAAATCTTACAATTTGCTGCAACGAAGTGCAGAAAGACAGCAACTGCGACACACACAAACCCTTTCAAATTCACATTCACATCAGTAAAAATATAGACACCCACTCCAAGCACTACTACAACCACTGCAGCCTTGACTTCCTTGGTGTAATGCTTGTTGTGAATAATCTGTACTCCATCACATAAACCACAGGATGTTGATGTTTATGGCAGCGTCAGTAGTATTCTTCTAGCAATCTCCTTTACATCATTGGTTAAATTAAATATAGCCTTGGGGCTATTTAATTTATAGAAGATTGTGATTGCTCAAGAGACACGTCATTTGTTAATGATAATTAATACTTAATGTGAAGAGGCGCTTCACATAGCAACATTGTAATTATTATCTTGGTCGACCTTCCTTGTAACTTGCATTTTATTAATTGTAATTATATTTTTATGATGACCGACCTTGCATGAAGAGGTGCAACCTCTCTCTCCCAAATTGTATAAACACAAGTTTGTTCCATTCATTTGAACAAGCGAGTTTGAAGTCTCTTCTCTTCTCTCAAGTGTGAATTACCAAGAGCATATTGTGAATTCATCAAGTACAGATTTTAAAGTCATCAAGAGCAGATTGTGAACTCTTCAAGAGCAGATTTGAGTTGCAAGGAAGTGCAGATTATTTATCTATCATTGCATCTTGTGAAGGTGTTGATTATTGGCCTTGAGATTGGTCTCATTGTAAAGAGACTTGTTGCCATTACATATATATAAGAGATATATATTTGTTGTTGGGTTTTTCTCCCTCAAGAGGAGGGTTTTCCCAGGGTATCTGTTGTGTTATTGTGTCTGATTTTGAATTAAATTTATGTGTCATTAATCTTATCATAAAACTAACACAGGAATCATGCTCAATTTTGAAATTTGCACAAAGAAAATAAAAGGAGACACAAAAAATTACAACCATATCTAGAAAAGATAGAAAGGAATCTAAACTTGATAGGAAATAAAAATAGACTATAAGAGGAGAATTGGAAAAACAAGGTTAGAAAAAGACCTGATAAAACCCAACCGAATTCAACATGAGGCTCAAGTTCATTCCCACAATGGACATTGGCTACAATAGAGAACCAAAGAAGATCCCACAAGGGCACATGCTTTGAGGTTGAATATCCAGTTGCATTGGATATAAACCCCACAATGGAAGTCATAGAGAAATGTAATCCAGTCAAGGTGGTTGTAAAAGCCAAGGACAAACATGAAAACTTATAATCCTTGTAGAAAACCACTCATTGCTTTATCTTAAACCATTTTATATGTTCCCATCTAGATGCAAACATGAAAAAACATAAACCTTCCACAAAACTACCAAATACTTCATAATACATGCTAAAACTTTTTTATCTTATCTTATAGGCTAAAAACACCATCTATTGACTAGATTTTTTTTGCTTAGAATTCAAAATATAAACAAACCCCACCACAAACCTAAGGATTAATTTTAAACCCAAGACAATCAAGGCTTGGAGGAAATAAATTTGTTCACACATCTATATTAAAATAAAACTAAAATTATAAAGGAGTGTCTTACCAAATCTAAAGTTGTATTATGCCTGAGACATGACCTCCTTAATGGCCATATGACTCAAGTACAAATAACATGTGAAAAGAAGAGAGAAAAAGTGAAATTTCCATCAAGGGCAAAGCAACTAAACCCAAAAAGGAAAAGCATGGGGAAAGGTAAATATAAAGCAATACATCCCTGGTAAAAATACTGATCTAAAAGGAAGAGAGCCAAGGGTTAAACCTAAAACACACAATTCTAAGACAAACCCTTGAAAAATATCGATTTAAGGAAGAAAATTATTTTTCTTGATTTTTTACTACACATAAATATGTTGCCATTGCACACAAATACGGGTAAATACATCAAATGGTTGTAGTTTAGCTGGTGAAGTTGCTTTCTTTTAAAGAGTCAACATGAGTTTTCGCTAAACCCTAAACCCTGTGAGCAAATTCCCTAGTGGACCTCATCCCCAAAAGTTGTGTAGCCCATGCACCCATATAGCATGTAGAACATTGTTGTTGTTGAGACAACCAACGTTGTTTCCTTCTTCATCATTTTCTTCTCAACTGGAGCGAATTTTATTGTGTCCTGCAAACCCATCAATCAAATAATGTCAATTTCATATCATTCATGTAGTCGACCAATGCTATTTTTGGTATAGCTTAGACTTATACCTAAATTTCAATGAGGATCATAGAATAGGGGTAGGCGAATGCAATGTTTCCAAGAGCTTGGAAGGTCCTCCAAATCTTTTGGGCTTCTGTGACTGTGCCTATCATACTCCCTCTAAAATGTCCCAATTCTGCCACAAATAGAATACAAGCATATCAATCGAATAATAGAAAATAATTACCATCGTTGGTTAGGGCGGGCTCAAGGGTTGAAATGTCTTGAGCATTCACTGCCATAATAGCAAACATGCTCAACACCACCACCATAACTGTGCTATTGAAATCCATGCTTGACATTTTGAAATGGTTACACAAGAAATAATTAAACAAGAAATGGTTTCTCATTTTCTAATAAATTGTTGCTTAAGCACATTATTTACAAGAGAATATTTAACCAAACTCTTTCATTTTCATTCATTATGCATTATTAAGGATTTTTAAATAAATGAAGGGTGATGATTTTAAGAAGTCTCCAAGATTTAAGGTGGAGATTTTATGTACACACCTGAATGCCATTGTCGAAATGTCTCTCGACGTAAAGATATTATTTTGTAAAGCATTTAATGCACTTCCAATATTAAATGCAAATGCAATCTTGACCATTGGTGTTGAGTTGATGTCCACCATTGATTTTCTATGTTCTTTATAAAATTCAACCTTCTCTCATTTGTAAGGGGTTGAATAGGAATTGTAAAAATATTTTGAGATCAACACAAGCAAATGCATTGAAGTTTTGGTGTGTTTCTTGTTATTTCTGAATGCATTCATGGTTCCTTCTTCCAATTTTAGTTCAATTCAGTTATGATAATGGCAAAGTGTTAAAGGTGCTTGATAAATCTCCTACTCTTACCATTTGTAATTTGTTGATTGTAAGTTATTTTGTATGGTTAGTCTAAACCTTTTGCAACATTAGTTCAATTGTGAATGCACTAGAAATTAGATATAAGTCTGAATATTTATAGTCTAAAAATCTTTAAGTTTTTCTTTAAAAATTGCATTATTTTTGTAGTGTTGTGGGTTTAACCCTAATAAAAAAAGGTTTTATGGGGGATTTTTTTATCTGCAACATCAGCAATTGTTGTTATTGACCTTAGGTTTTTCATATTTAATTTCTCTAAACCCTTATTCTTTTATATTTTATTTCAAAATTAGGGTTAGTTTAGGAAGAAAAGCATCACGAAACTCTCATATTAGTGTTGGAAAAATGTGTCTCAACCTTGCAATTGCATTTAAGGCACTGTTGATATGTAAATGTGTGGAGGTGTGAGGAGGGGTACACCCCCCTCCGCGAGGGGTCTGGGGAGATCATCCCCTTAGCGGAAGTCCAGGGGCTGTGTGCCCCCAAAAGACAAATTTTATGCTGACCTAGCTTACCCTAGAAGAAAACTCTATTTTATGAGGGATTGTATTACAACTAGGTATTGTGATGTATTTTGAGAGTCTAATAGTGGTCGTGTTGCCTCTGGATCTCTGATTGGTGATACTCCTATGAGAATCTTTCTCTACAAGTATATTGTAATCTTTATAATTTATAAATAATCTATTGGGTGACTTTTAGAGTTTTGAATTTTTCTCCTAAAAGGGTTTTCTCCACATAAATCACTGTGAGTGGTATGCATGTATCTTTTTAAGTTTCTGTAACTATTGTAAAGATCTATAAAGTTTTGCATTATCCTCCTCTCAAGATTAGTGTAGGAAGTTGTTCCACAACCTTAACTTCTTTACAATAGATGTTTGAAGATATTTTCAGATTTCAAATCTAAGAATACAACTAAGGTTCATATCAATTTTTAGATTTTCCAAACCCTTGTCTTCTAAAGTTCCAACTTAAAAGTGTATTGCCCCTTGTTAAAATAGCAAAACATTAACCACTAAATTGTTTTATGCAAATTCAAGAACTGACAATTGAAGCCTTTGGGTTATAGATTTCTAAATTTTTTGAAGTTAGAAATTTCCTTTCAAGAGACAGGGTGCTTTGTTACTTTATCTATGTTGTGGATGTGCAAAAACACTCATCAACATACACCTTTGCAGATTTTGCTTCTAATGGTGACATTGTTCCTTCGGTTGTTGATCACACTTCTAGTGTCGACCATGATTTTTGATATATTTTAAATTGAGTCGATGTGATATGAAGAAGTCAAGAAAGACAACACAACCTAAATTATATCTACAAAGGAGGAATAACTTCTTACATGGAATTGTTCAATGGGTTTGATCAAACCCTCTCCATCCAATTGGTTGAATCATGGAATAAGAGAAACATGAAAGTGGGTGATGTCATCTTTGAGGTTAACAAAGAGTAATTAGAGTTGCAATGAACCTAAAATGTTGTGGTTGAAATGTTTGCAAGTAGAGAAAAGTTCATGACATCAAGAGCATGAGAAGGTTTTTCAACGAAGGAGAGGCTCCAATGAAGCATTATAACAAGTTTAACAGGGAAGCATTGCTTCCTCCCTAAGACCAAGGTATGTTGGGCTTTCATCAAGTATTTTACTCTCGAAGGTCGATTTAAATGTTACGACACTTACTACTTTCCTCTTTTAAACTATCTAAGGCACAAAAATTTGTTGACCTTCATGTTCTTTTTTCTCAACTCCGTGAAAATATTCATTAAAGAGACTAAAGACAAGTATGATATAAAAAAACATAACCTGATGCCCATCCTACTCCACCAAGACCTCATTTTTTGTCTCTACCATTTTCACTTAGTCATTTTCCATACTAAATATATTAAGGCTTTCTTAGTTGACATTTCCCCTACCAACCCTATGTAAAGGAAGTCACCTATGGATAGTGAGGAGACCAATAATTGTCTATCTCCTATGGAAAGTTGCACTACGATGCTCTCAAACCAAATACTAAAGGTAGTTATGAGGGTAGGAAGTTGGGTAGTATGCTCAATAAACACCGACTTGGAGGGGAAGCCTTAAAAAATTGACCTAGCTAGAAGTATATAGAGGATTTCAACAAAACCAATGAGTTAAAGGTGACGACTAGAGAAATTCTAGATAAGAGCCCCTGAGTCTACAAATCTAACCATCTGGTTGGGCCCAACCTAGGGACTATTAAGGACATGGACATTTCTAGTGAGTTAGTGGAAAAATAAGATGAGATAAGTTTAGAGGACACCACATAGAGTGTTTGCGAAGGAGCTTACACCTGAGCACACAATGTCCATGAAATATGAGGGCAATAGCCTTTTTGATGAGATAAATGTGTTAGATTCTAATGAGTCTTTTGAATCCATAAAAGGTGTATGGAGGAAAAACTTGAGGCTGTATTTGTTAGGATGCAAGACCTAAAAAGAAAATAAGGAAAATAAAAAAGATAAAAATGACAAATTTGATTAGTTACAACTCTAGTTCGCAAGATAATGCATGGAAAATGTTGGAGTTGGACACTACTAAAGCACAGGATTTTGACCAACTAATCCAAGCTATCTAAGAGGAAGGGGAAATTCTCCTACTCTGTTATTTAAGGGTTTTGTGAGTGGCATGAATGGGCTTGCTTCTTTGTTGTAAAAACTTTCTTTGAATTGTTGTTTTATGGATCAAGACTCTTGTTTCCTGCTTTTTAATACCAAAAGCAATTGATGTACTTTCATTAAAATTTTAATGTCAAACTTGTGCTAGAGTTTTATAATTTTAAATATATTGCATGGTCTTGCTTCTTTGTTTTAAAAACTTTTATTAAAATTTTAATGTCAAACTTGTATTAGTGCTCAAAATTATTGTAAAAATAAATATATTGTATTAGTGCTCAAATTGAAGGAATGATAGTTAACCCAAATATATCTTACACCATTGCAAAATCTTGCACATAGAAATATATATTATATTATTTTAAAATCATACACATAAAAAGATCTACACAAACATAAAAAATCATTATAAAACTCTTGCACAAATTGTAAACCAAATAAATAACTTTGATAGTAAGTAATGTATTAGACTTCAATCATTGAAAAATCTTGTACATAAAAGGAAGAGAGATACATAATACTACAAAGTTTTTTTGGAGAGTAGTACGATGGACTAAAGGATTGAAAAGAAGGTTTGAATGTCTAATAAAATTGGGTTAAACAAACTTGTGAACTACCAAGAATTGAACAGCATAATAACAATTTGTAATCTTTCAATTTAAAAAATTGTATTAAGCGAAATGACAATAGTTTACATGAAAAAGCATTCAAAGCGCGTTCATTGCCTCAATAAACCTTCCTTACACAAAGTACGCCTTAATTAGGCGGGTAGGATTACAGTAACCGTTAATGTAAGACGAAGTGCATTAAACCACCAAAATGTAGATTGCATTACATTGAGTGCGAATTTTTCTTGAATTGCACCAAAAACCTTTCAATTACAGAACATTTGCAGAAACTTACTCATCTCTCATTACCAGGGGCATTCTCAAATAATCTCTCTCTCTTATTAAGTCCACGAGACGAAACATAAGCAAATTCAAAACATTATACTCGAATCTACTCCGTATTAAACACGGGCATAGTATTTATTTATGTGGCTGTTTTACAGCGCAGAAAGGGCAAAACTGAGCGCCTAGGCAATGTTAACTTCAATAGTTTTGGGTTTCTTTGGCTCGGGAGGAGGAAGCTTGGGAACAGTCACACTTAGTACTCCATCGTGATAGGTAGCAGAAATAGCCTCCATGTTACAGTCATCTGGCAGAGTAAATTTGCGCATAAATTTACCGACCCTTCGCTCCATTCGGATGTATTTTACATCCTGCTCCTCTTCCCTCTTTCGCTCGCCGCTGATTGTCAACACATTCTCATCCTCCACCTGAACCTGCTTGCTCACAAACACACAGCAACCACTTTGTTAGTCTCAGCAGCCAGGGTTTTCGACCCTTTTTATACCGTACATACTCAGAAAACAAGGGTTTTGAAGGCTTAAAAGGGAAAATACCTTGATGTCCTTGTTTTTAAGGCCCGGCATGTCGATTATGAAGACATAGGAGTTATGGTACTCTTTCACATCAACAGGCGTAGAAGCCATGGCCTTGGTGTCCCGAACATAAGTACGTGTAGGGTTGTTGAGGAGCTTCTCCATTTCATCGGGAACCCCTAGCAACTGCTGAACGGTGCTTAACAGGGGATCCATCTCTTCTCACGCCTCACAACTCTGCAATCCAGTCAAATTTCATTTCAATTGACCTTCCTTTCTTCCAGATCATTAAGACGCAAATACATTCTTCATAAACTACTGAGAAAATACAAATCTGTGGCCTTGGGAGGAAGGGGGCAGAGCGCTTACCAGGTCCGTGAATCGCAGTCGAAAAAGCAGAGCCAACAAACGCTTTGAAAGATGTAATTGGTATAAAATTCAGGAGATAATTCGTTGAGGAGAACAAGAGAAAAATGGGCATTTAAATATGAAATGCGAGGCAGGCAAGGAAGATACCAGACTTGTGTAGCACCTTCTGGACATTTCTTCGTTTCCGTTCCCTCTCGCAACTGACTGTGACGTGGCAGCCCAGGTGGACATCATTTCGGAAGAGATACAAATGCTCCGGCCAAATTCGAAATGTGTGATGTGATTGTTAGAAGTTAATGAATTATGGTTTCTGTTAATAGACAATATATATATATATATATATGACGACACGAATTTGTCACGTTAAGAGGGGCAATGACTACGCGCTCACAGAAATTTGGAGAATATTTTTGTGGATAGAAAAATTTCTCCAAATGTCACAACTTTAGATTGGATAATTTGATAGAAAAAGAGTAAATATAGCTAACCATTCACAATGCTATTAGTGCTAATCTGGCTATATGTAATTATAACATATTGATACTTATAAATGAGAGATATACATATGTATGTATATTAATAATTTTTTATTAATTGTATTAATATATTTAATATTTTATTAGTATTCTAGTAAATGTTATATATGATGTAATGATGAAATTTGTACATTTATGTTATATTTATTTAAATTTATGTTATTTTAAATAAATGATTTAATATAATTATATATTGATAAATTACATAATTTTGTGTAAAGTTAGGTTCATTTCAAAATTTATTCTCTTTTAATTTACACTCATTTTTTAAATTGTCATTTTTTTAAATTTTCAATCAATTGATTTCATATGGTTTTATCTTACCTGTATCTACATATATTTTTATATATGTGAACCATTTTATGATATATATGCATGCACTTACACTCATACATCTATTACTCACCTCAATATTTGTAACTTTTGTATTCTAGCTCAATCCCACGATGTGTAGGATTCATCATGCACTATATAAAATTCTAACACCCAAATTCAAATTTCACCAACTACTACCCATTTCATTCTAGCTTTGAATCAACTTGATACATGTCTCACGTGATTATTACTATGTAGTAGTAATTAAAGGTATTCAATGTGCATCATTTCACATCAAGCATTCCTGGACTATCATTCACACTTCAAGGATAAATCATCCTATGAATCTTTCAATTTGGAACACTAAATGGAATCCTAATTTGGCCTCAACATCATCAAACATTCACATGATTGACTTGAGTATTGTCTTTGATTATTTCTACAATTGTAAAGCTAGTCTATTCAAAGAGGTTGACCTAGGTTGACTAGCCCTTGTGCTCCAATGATTTTCCCAAGGTATTTTTAAATACCACCAATCCTTAGAATTCTTGATCACATGACCCAAGGGTTCCTTCAATTACTTGAGGTAAGTTCATAATATGGGATTATAAATAGAAAGAGAAGGAAGACCATATCTTTTGGGAGAAAAATAATTAGGATATTTTGGAGCAAGAGGTAAAGTTTGAGACACTATAGTGTGTGAAATCATGTAAAGGATACATGTGGAGGCACAATAGAGTGGTATGGGTTGTAAACATCTAAATCATTCAACTTTAAATAAAAAGTATAGACATTTGATGGAAATTAACTAGCTGGGTGGCCAATAACATCACATGGACACTAAAGAGAATGGGGAGGTGTTGCATCTCCTTAATAGAATGAAAAGCATCAAGCATGGGAGAAGAAGGTATATGCTTGTCCACCTCTAATTTCCTACCATGGTCCAACAAGGTAGCTTATGAACTCCTTAAGAGTGGTGATGGATTGTTTGAACTTAAGGACCCTACTAGGTATGAGATCAATGCTTGTAGGAAATTTTATCACTATGACCTACAAGGATCTCACCATCATGTGCCAAATTTTAACCTCCATCTCCTTCACTTTAGAAAAGGAATCAAGTATGGTTTTTCTTGTAACATCTCAAGAAGACCATCAAGCACCTGTCATGATCCCTTGATGAGCTTAAAATTATAAATTCTAGTCTATGAATGTTGGAGTTGCTCTATGACATGGGGGAGCAATGCTGGGGGCGAGGAGGAGGGGGAGGGTGTGGGTGACGAGGGTGCAAGGGAATCCTATGGAAATGTTTGTTCCCTAGTCTAAATTGGACTAAGAAAGAGAGTAAAAGATCTCAAAAGATTGACTTTGGCCTTGTTGGAAAGCATGGTGACTCTTTTAAAGTTTTAAGGCCTTGAGCCTCTATTGTTAGAAATTTGACACAAGTACCAAACCTTGAAAAAATAACATTAATACTAAATAGGAAATCATATTAATCTAAGGGTAAGTGCAGAAAGATGGGGAACCAAAAAGTGGCCACGCCACTTTTTGGTCTCATACAAGACATAATGTGCTCACATTTCCAAGAAGCAAAACTAGCTCTCTATTTCTATACCTCCTTTTATAACTCACACTCCCCCTCTTCCTCAAACTATATACATGAAACAAACATTTAAGTATAAGTGATATTTACATATTGATATTTACTTTCTTATACTTAATTGTTTATTACACTAACATTAATTACATTGCATATTATGTTAATTGTTGCCCATAATAACATGATCTCTATTATTGCCTTGTGTGACTCTTAACTCTTCAATATTATCGTTGCTCCTTACCTATTAAATGTATAATCATTGTTTTTCATCATCTAATTACTATTTATCAATTTTTTTTATGCTCTTCATAGCACCATTGGTACTCATTATCCTTTAATAATTGCTATAATTAAAAAAATCACATTCCATTAACTTAGGCAATTAATATATTGTTTGGTTGGAAAAAGGGATCTGGGTCTTAAATCACACTTCTTCCAATATGAAACATGGGGAGGATTAAAAATGATCCCAATACCCGCTTGGCTATAAACCTCAATGGAAGAACTAGAATGGTGGATAAAGGTTTTAATCCTCTATAGGGGGATGATGTGTTGCAATTAATTATTTTTTGATTGATTGAAGTTTATGATGCAATGATGTTCCTAGGTTATTTATGAAAATGTAGCAAAGTGTTGAGATTTTTGAAAAACACAAAACATATAAACAAAAATAGAATTTAGAATAGAAGAGAGAAAACATAAAGGAACATGGCACATAAATTTGGGCTTGAAACAGTTGGACAGGGGTGTTGGGCGCCCTAGACTAGGTAGCAGCTACTGAAGATCTGATTTCACTCTCTTGCTGCTCCTAGTCTATAAGTTATTCTCTTCCGAGATCACCATCAAAACTTCATTTATCGCTAATAAAATTCACTTTCCTTGATTTGATGACTTCTAGCGCTCGAGTGTATGAATGAGTAATTATCCTTAAAATATTCCTCCAATTCACTTTAGATCTATAACTTTCACACATGAAAGAGGGAGAAGGGTTGGGTCATATAGGGGCTTTCCTAATTCAAACCTCATTATGGTATTTCTACCTCCACAACAAATATGACTATGTAAAGAGAGCTTACCCTCAGTCAAGTAGAGGCTAAATGATAAACAAGTGATAAATTGACATTTGTTGCAGCTCACCACTCATATCTACATTCCTTGATGGACTGAATTCATGTACTCATCACCTTCAAGGAGAAATTGATGCTTGTTTTGGAGTCTTGCAAGTGTTAGTACTCACAAAACAAATGAACATAAAACATAAATAAACTCAAATGAAAACATGATGCATGGCTAACTTCATGATGCTTGACTAAAATAAATGTTGTAATAATTCTGATACTCTTGATTGCCTGATAAAATTCTTAATTTCCTTATCAAACATGTTAGGATTAAAATGGTGAAAATGACTTGTATTTATATGAAATTATTCTAATTTCCCAAAAATCAAATATTGATAGCTTACACATAATTTTGGATTTTCAAATATTAAAATTCCAACATCGACATGTTTAAATTTAGCCAAAAAGAGTTGAACAAGGGCATTGGACACCCTAGTCTAGAACCATCCTTTTCAGTGCCTTAAACATCAATGTTAAATATTACTTGTTTATTTTCAATCCCATATTTTCATTTTCCAAAGATATTTATAAAATAGGAAAATTAAATGCATAATTAGGTCCAAGCACATAGGGGGGAGTTAAACCTAGTGTGAAATTGTCAAGGGTGACAATTTTTGATGCTACATACACACACACACACACACACTCATATAGAGAGACAAATGCCTAAGTGTAGTTGGCAAACAAGGAGTATGTGCATTTTTCTTCGCAAAGGTGGTTAGCCAAAAATCTAAAGTTAATTTAATTCTTATTTTCCATAATGAAAACAGAGTTGGCTAGCATAAAATGAAAAATGTCTTGCAAATATGAAATTAATATGCTTTACTTGAATTTGTAGATCTAACACTCATTTAGGTTTGCCTTGGCCTTTGGACTATGATTAGTGGCCTTCCGTTATTATCAATTGTGTTCATCCACCTTTGATATCAATTCCAACAATCTTTCCAATAATCTTGCACATACACCTTTGACATCAATGATAATATTGTGAGCAATCTCCCCCTCTTTCATTGATGTTAACCTAGCAACATACTTTTATACTTCATGATGAAATACTTCCCCTATCTATAAGTCTCCTCTATGATTCTCCCTTATTGTAACTCTCCCCCTTTGACATCAATGACAAAGGGAAGTTTAGTACTTTCACGAAAAAACTCCTTTCTGTAACACTTACTTTTGATATCTGCAGCATTGTAAATTGTCACCCATGACAATTTCACCTTATGTTTGGTCCCCCCTTAAATTATTGGACCTAATTGAGTATTTAATTTCCTAAATTATGTATCATATGGCCCATTTTTTGATAATTTCTGAGGAATTGCAAGCGGGAATCAATTGCATTTATCTAATATATTGCCCATGACACCAATTGCCTTGAAAAACAGGTCCAAGGATACTCACACCCTGGGCGTGAGTGTCCTATTTGAACCCTCCAAATTGAAATATTTTGATTGTGGCAATTTAATATTTGAATTTCAAGTGTCTAAATTTAGCCATCGGGATTCAATTTTTGGGAAATTGAATAAATTCTTATAAATACCTAGTTATTGCATAATTTCAAATATATCTAGCACTAACAACCTCATTCATAAGAAAAAACTATTGTCAAGAGAACTATTGAGCAAGTCAAGAGCAACATTTTTAAAGCTTTATTATAGCAATTTAAGATCCTAACATCATGTCCAATTCTATGTGACTTTATGTGAGTTCATGTTATCATTGTTTTGCAAAGGCTAACACTTTTGTAGGTCTCCAAAGCATTCAAGTGCTCAAGAAAATCAAGCAAGTAATATCAAGACCTTGAGGTGACGTGCATGACTTCAATCCTTCAAGGAACCATTGAAGGGTGGTGAGTTGCAAAACTTTGTGATTTCATCATTCCTTCACATTGATTATCATGTTATCATTGACATTGTGGAAGTGGAAACACTTACATAGGGTTTGACTAAGGAAAGCCCCTAAATAGCCCAACATTTCCTCTCTTTGTGAATGTGTAGATATCAAGTTTGAAGAATATTGAAAGGATCTTGAAGATAATTTGTTTATTGTTGCATTTAAAGACCTACATCTTGTCAACCTACATAAAATTAGTTACATAAATATCTAGTTATGTTCTGACAAATCTGAAATCAATAATATGAAGCTTGGATTAGACATCAAAGGACCCTGAAAATAGATCCATAAAATCATACAAGAACACTCATGCCATGGGCATCTATGTCCTCAATTTTCAACCCCAAATTTGAATCATAGGTGTATAGTGTCTTGCTTTGCTCATTTTTGTTGTCTAAATTTTTCCATGAACTTTCATACTTTCTATATTTATATCTGAACAGTAAATTACACTATTAGCCTAGTTAGATCACTGCATTTCATCATTAGGATATTTCTAGATTTGGTTAACGGTAGTTACCTCACCTATTAGGTTATAATTCAATCTCATATCTTTTCCAAATCCATCAAACCATCATTCCATGCATTTTCAATCCATAACATCTCTCCCCTCTTCCTATAACACACATTGAAACTTGGGAAAGGTGTAAAACCCTAAGTCTAAAAACCAAATGGGTTCCTTTTCTCAACATTTCATTTTGGTGAACCTGACTTGTTAGCATTATATACCTTCTGAAGATTCACCCTAGATCTAGGTTTTACATATCATTGTTTTGCATTTATTATTTAGGGTTTCATTTTTGCATCACAAAATATATAAAAATACAAAAATATTGCATTCATATTTCATTATAGGAGATGCTTCAGTCATCATAGATTATATCTACATTCAAATTGTATTCATTAGATTATTAAAAGTATGAAATTGTTCATTGCATTCAAAATTGCATCTTTCATTTAGGTCAAAAAAGTGAAAATTTGCATAGTTTTGCTTCAAAATTGCATCAAATCATCATTTTTAGGACATCTTGGAATTAGTCAATCATTGCATCTTGTATTTGAAAATTGCATTCAAAAGTTGTCATTCATCTTTCATAGATTTGCACACTTACATTTTTCATTTTCATAGTCATTAAATCGGCAAAATTTGGAAAAAATGTTCATTGTCAAAACTATTTGTGCACAGAATTGGGAACCTTAAACAGTAACAAACATAATAGAACTTTGAATTTCTAGTCACCCTGCCTAGGACATAAATGCCTTGGGTGCGTATGCCTTGATATTTTTGATTGAAATTTGGATCAAACATTTGTTTTTGTGTTCTCTATTGGGTTTTTTTATCTGAATTATGTTTTGCATTTCAAAAATGTCATTTACTTTCTACACTGTTGCATGTTTGCATTGTTAATTTTACAATCCTAAAATTAGCAAACTCTAGAAAACAATTCACTATTAGACCTATTTGAATACAAATATGAGAACCTTAAATAACACCCTAAACAATCAAACTTTGAAGTTTTCAAAACCCTACCTAGGACACAAACGTCTTAAGTGCCTCTGTCCTATCTTTTGGGGCTCAAATTTCTATGATAGAACCCTCTTAGGAGCCTTTGTTTGGATTTGTTATCTATTTTCTAGTCACCTATTGTATAACAGTCTAAACCTTAGTACAAGCATTATATCATCATGATGGCTCAATGTTTTGGAAAATTTATGACCTGTTTGAAATCCTTAGTGGATGTTTCAAGTTGTGTTTGTAAATAACCATGATTTTGATAATGACATTCATGATACTTAGTCTCCTATTACAATTATTTTTGAAGTCCTATATCAAGATGAAAAAATCATGCATTAATTCATACAAAATTCCTTACGTAACCTTGAGAATAATGTAGCCTTTTATCCTTCAATGCAATGCCCTACTACCCCATACCAACAATATCCTACCATACCACCACTTGAAATGTTCACTCTTTTACATGGGTTGAAAGTGATTCATAAAGCATACCTCAACCAATGCACATGGAAGCACCTATCAATAACAATCACAAGGAAAGAACATCAACCAACCCTCCATCATATGAGCATAAAATTGCAAACATGCCCATCAGCTTGGAACATACTTAAATGGGAAATTCTTTTGGATTATGAGGGAACGAGGATGTGACATTAAGAATGAACATGAAGTCCACTCTCTCTTGGAACAAACACCATTTGAAGATACTAAAGGACTAGGTTACCAAGATCCTCCACCTTTACAACAAGTTGTTGCCCCATCAACCAAGAATTATAAACTTAATAAGTTACCTTTCCTACATCCTATAACGAAGACTAAAAGAACCTTAGACACACTTCTCAAACTAGGACACAATACATTGCCACCTATCCATGAACAAGAAGATAAGAAAGGAAAGAGTACTATAAACATGTCTTATTGTGCATATCATAGAACACTTGGACATCTTACTGATGAATTTCATGTTTTAAAGAAGAAATTAAGAGAATTTGATCCTTATGGGGATCAAATTGAATGTATAATCCATTAACATACATTGTTCTTTGCTCCTTTCCATGTGGTAGTTGTAGTGTCACAACATGCTCACTACCATCCATGAGGGTATAAACTAGGCTATATGCACGATCATCTTTCATCTTGCAAGGAGCAACATATCATAATCCATTTGGCTCACCTTTGTCCTTACACTTGGGGGAAAGGGGTTAGGTAGCCCTATCCTTGGTGCATTCCTTCTAGCAAGGGATCCCTCTTTATATTACATTCCTTTTGTTTTGAACAAGATTATGGAAATAATAATATGGTTGTTATGATAGTTGTAATCAATTACCTTTCATGAGAATGTGAAAATTGGGAAAATAATTCTTAATTTATTTGATAAAACTAAAATTATGAATGACATATATGTGTGTGTGTGTGTGTGTGTGTGTGAATGTGTTGATGTGTTTTTATTTTAAAAAGGAAACAAAGAATGGTCTAACCCTATTTCTTTACCAAGTGGTTGTAGGATTGTCAACACCTCGAGGAAAAGGGAAATATCATCAAGGAGAGGCCACGGTCTATAAAAGAACCAATTACCATCAAGTCACAAGTTGGTGTAAGGTTGCTAACGTGGTAGTCATAACCTTGGAATATTATCACACTTAATTAAATAAATATAAAAACAAGTAATTGAATTCAACTTTGGAGTAAGAGGAAAACAAGTCAACTTTAAGTGAGCCTCATCGTTCTCCTATTGAAGTCACGTATTAAACTCTTAGAGTGCACCTTGGGAGTAAGTAATTGAATTAAAATATTAATGTTGATAATAATGTAAATCTTTAAGTCGTGATGGTGAAAATGTCGGGGGGTATTTATTTTTGTTTGAGTTGTTGATGGTGGCAACTCCTCGCCACCCTTGCCACCATGTCTTGGAGAAACATCCAATATGGATGCATGCATGCATTTTCTTTGGTCTTGGCTCACCTTGTGTTATGGGGTGTCTTTTCTTCATACTTGGGGGAGCTCTCTCTCTTCCATCGGATTCCATTGTTCATCTGCCAAGTGTTGCAATGGCCAAACACCTTTTTTTTTTATATTCAATTCTCTATTCTTAAGGAGGAGGGTGATTATTCGTTGCTCTTGAGTAATTTCTGCCTGAGTGACACTCTTTTGGATTGTGAAGGATCTCAAATCATTGTTACTTACAACTGGAACATAGGGAGGAATCATCAAGAGGTCTAACACATTTCATCTTTGTGTTTCTAGGTAGGTCTATTAAGTGTCTTTTATATTTATTGAATCTTGAATAAGGAACAAACCATTACATCTTTTATGGAATTTATAAGTAATGATAGTGCATCAAGATGGAATCACGTTAAGCCTGATAATTTTTATTATCGAAACCTTTGCAAAATCTAGTGCTTCGATTAGTTGAATTAATTCTTCATTACCATGTTGACCCAGTCGTGGTCTCCTAATCTTGCAATCAAGTTGAACTAATTTTTTCTTCCAATATTGCTTAGCTATAAGGGTCTTCCCCTATCCCTTAATCCTCGAATTTGGAACCATTCATTAATCTCCTCTCTATTGAAATTAGTCAGATATACTTAGAATTGAAGAGCTCTTTTCAGTGTCGTCTAAGACTATCAATACCTCTTTAGTGAATAGGATATGATCATAATATCCTAATTGTAGAGGGACGAATTGTAAGTTGAGCCACTGATAACATAAACTCTTGAGTCAAATATAATAATGTCGAGTAAGGTTGAGAGAGCTAACGACATGAGAAATGTGCTCATAATCATTAAATACTTGGCCAAGGTTATGACGCTTTGTATATTCAACAGTCAGCCATCAATAAATCAGATATACCCTTGGTAGGATGGCCATTCTTGTTAGGAGAACCTACAGAGAAGGATCGACCAGGGTAGTAGAGATTCTTGACACCAAACTCAGATGGAAATATGGTAATTGGGAATCCTTTAAAGACTACACCTCATGAAGGGTCGGGTTTCTTTAGTTGAAGAAACAGAGGAGACTAGTAGGTCTTTGGTTGGGCAGAAAAGCCCTTGATGATGTTTCTCTTTCCCTCAAAGATTGAGACTTATTTTCAAGCATTCCAGCAAAAAGCTTTCAGAATGTACTATCTCTTAACTCTCTCTCTCTCTTTACTTCAAAATAGAATTATTTTATAATGTTTAATTCACTACTGTTAAAATATGTTTTGTTCATTTCTTAATGGAATAGTTAGTTCATAATCAACTGTAGTTTCAGTTATTTAAACCATTAATTGTTCCATTTCAGATGAAATTGAAAAACTAGAAGTTAGTTATTGAATGTTAAAGTAGTTAATGCTCAGATGATTTATCTTTCCTATTTTTTATGTGTTGAAACTATCATTAGGAAAATTAGTTAGTTACTCTTCAATTGAATTTGGAAGTTAGTTGCATTGTAGATAGTTGTTATGTTACATATGGTATCATAGTGAATCGGAGTTCAATAAATGGACCTATGAGCTCATTACGAGAAAACTCGTTAAGCATTCAATAGTTTGGCTAAGGTTTAAATTGGTTGGATGTCATAATGGAATAGAGAAAAACCAAGGAAACTGTCAAGAAGAATATTTTTCCAGCACTTACCCAAGTCAATGGCTAATAGAAAGCCAACTGAGGAGTTAAAACTTCAAGAGCAAAACAATTATGCTAAGGTTGCATAGTGGAAAGATTTGAGACTTAGACTAGAAAGGTGAAACCTTGGTCAGTTACTAATCAGACTAAGAGCTTGGGTAGAGCAGTGTCTGTATGAGTTCAAGATCAATCTTATTTCTCAAAAACATAAGGATGGGAAGATCCAAAAGTAATCAATCAAGTGCAAGAGCAACTGAGTATTGAAAATCCTTGAAATTGTATCAAAGACACATAGATAAGATGGGTTCTAGTATAAATTCTAGATGGCTTGGAATGAGCCAAGTGGAATAAAAGGATCAATAAAGGACAAGTGGTGATACATTGGCATGGAATGCTGAGAAAATGGTATAGGACCTAGAAATACTTTTGTTCACCAAGATTCATGAGAAAACCAATTGCCATATACAAATAATTATGCATAAGTAAAGGCGAATACAAGATCCTTAATACCTCATGAAGCATTTTTGGAAAATACATTAATGTGTGGAAGAGGATGTAATTAAAGAGGATCATCTTAGGTAATAATTTGATGAATAAAGGTTGATATTAGAATCATTCTTTGAAATTTTGTTAAGAATCTTGCTTGGAGATTGCAAGATAAATCATAACAGTTGTAAGGAGAAGATATTAGTTATTCTCATGGAATTTTGGCCAAATGGTTGAGAACTATGAATTTTTCCTTTGGAGGAACTAGATAGTACAATTACAATGGTGAATATAATCATCACCGAGGTATTTAGCTAAAGTTGTTTATGTTTTGAACAAGTAACCTATTTAGTGAAGTAAGGAATAGATTTTTGGTTAAGCATAACAAAGGAAAGAAGTTTATGTTCCAACTATAATCTTTGTGTGTTGCTATAGCACAATCTTATAATATCATCTTAGCAATGAATGATAGATACTCCAGGAAATAGGAGTGGATGTGTTATAACCCTTTTCTTTGCAAAATTTTGAGCATGATGAAAGTATTAAGGGACTTATTTGTTTGATGCGTTTGAAACACAATCTCTAACAACTATAAGTTTTTGGAAAATCCAAATTCAGTGCAGCAATCTACTCCCTTGTTAGTGACTTAGTTAAGTCACATAGTGCATAATAAGTGTTCTGCTGGATTTCGACACTTCTTTGGATTTTTGGTAAAATTCCTTTTAATACTAGCAAGGATTGTCATTGTTTTATTTCTTTATTTTGAAATGGTGTAGCCATCGAATTTTGAAGATTGTTTATCTTATGGCTAGTTGGTCAAAATTTGATTTATTGTTGGAAATGAGCCCATTCTTTTGATTTATTGTTGAAATTAAAATTGTTTATATTTTGATATTGAGTTAAGTTTTGTGGTGGCTATACAAGAACATTTTGGTTGTTTGCTATGTTTTATGTAATGTTCATCTCTATCATGTCCTGGATGGGCCTTTGATGGATTGTGTAAGGGAGTAAATTGTAGAAAATACACCTGGTATGTCCTTAAATTTACTGAAGGAAGAAACCTTGTGTGGAAGGAAATTAGTTCCAAACCCTTTTTGGGTTACATAATTAATATGAAAGCTACCAAAAGGAGGTCTTATGTTGATATCACCTTTCAAACCTTGTGTTATGGTATGTGGATGGAAAAGTAGTCCAGTAGCCCAGGTGAATAGTCTCTCCAAGTTGAGCAGGGTGGTGGAACCATGACTATGTTCATTGCAAAACATAATATATATATATATGAAAACTATGGCCATAGTGAGTGTTGTTGCCACTACATGCACTCGTTAGTTCACCATACTCTAGACACTTAGCTAACCATATTTGTCTTACTTAGTAGGAGGGTATCCTTAGTAGTGAGACATAGCTGGTTAAATGGGGGTACACACCAGAGCTCAGATGGCAACTGAGAGGGTTTCCAACACAACCTTTCGTTGAAAGGTAGGATTGCTTCCAGGCAGGAAGTGTGTAGGGGGAAACCGCTTAAGTCTTTGGTTGGAAGGAAAAATAGTTGAGTGATGCTTTCCATCTTATTAGTGGCATTCTGAGTCTTGGAGGACATTTGAACTAGGAAAGGAATTATGATCCTTTCTCTTGTATTTACTTATCATCTTATTTTAATGATGCATGAAATAAATGAAATTGGTACTTGATGAATAACTTTTTTCTCCGAAAAAGAGAAAGTTGATGTTACTCTTTGTATCTTACATGATGAATAGTGGTACCTTACTTGCTTAATGTTGTTAACCTTTGGTGAAATTCTCTTGGTAAACCTGTGTTAAAAGTGGCTAATTGCTACATGTAGAAAGAGTATCCACCTTTTATGGAGTTTTTTTGTAACAACTTCTATAATTCTGCTATCAAGATGACTCCATTTGAAACATTGGACAAAAGAAGATGTTGAACTCCTATTATCTGGGTAAGCTAGAAGATAGGATTAGCATTAGTCCAAATTTTTTTTTAGAAATGGATAAACAAATCAAACTGATTAGAAAAGATTGGTTGAATCTAATAATAGATAGAAAAGCTAAGTAAATGCCTACAATACATTAACACAATTCTCAGCTAGAGATGAAAATTTTCATAAAGTTAGGAATGTATTCCAAACCAACTTTTAGAGCTAGGTACGATCATTATGAATTCATAGTTTTTCCATTGGGTCTCACTAATGCCCCAACTGCATTTATGAATCTAATGAATAGTATTTTTAGTGATTGTTTGGACAAATTTGTGTTGGTTTTCCTTGATGACATTCTCATTTATTCCAAAAATGAGGATGATCATATTTAGCATCTACGGGTGGTTCTTCAATGATTGAAAGAACATAAACTTTATGGAAAATTATCAAAGTGCACATTCTTCTAGAAAGAGATACAATACTTGGGGCATAGAATATCAACTAGAGGAATAGCAGTGGATCTAGCAAATATACAAGCTATAGTGGAATGGCTAGTACCAAAAAATGTGCATGAGGTTAGAAGTTTCATGGATTTGGATGGGTATTACTGAAGGTTTGTAAGAAATTTCTCTAGGATTGCACACCCCATTACCTCCCTTCAAAGAAAAGGAAAAAGATTCAAATGGACAGAGAAATTTCAAGAAGCGTTTAATACATTGAAGGACAAATTAACGACTGCACCAATTTTGGTAGTACCAGACCCTAATGGTCACTTTGTAGTTATAACGAACATGTCTAGTGAAGGTTTAGGTAGAGTATTAATGCAAAATGGGAAGGTAGTGGCTTATGAATCTTGAAAGTTGAAGCAATATGAACAAAACTATGCACCTCATGATATGGAAATAGCAACTATTTTGCATGCCTTGCAAATGGAGCGACATTACTTGTTAGGGAAGACTTTTGAACTCCAATCAAACCATCAAGGTTTAAAATATATATACACCCAACCTAATTTAAATGCTCGCCAAAGGAGGTGGATGGAGTTAATTTCAGACTATGATTTTGAGGTCAGCTATATCAAGGGAAAGGAGAACAAAGTAGCCGATGCTCTAAGCTGACGAAAACATATAACTTCCATGGTGTTAGTCAATATAATTTTTAGAACTCAAGTACTATAGAAATTGAATGAAGATGAATTCTACCTGCAAGTCCGTGAAGCTTTACAGGAAAACTCACAAGAGCCTAAATATGAGGGTTTTTAGATTGAAATAGATGGACTTTTGAGATATAAAGGCAGGATGTATGTTCCAAACTCAACATAATTAAGGAAGTTGGAATGGAAGGAGGTTCACACAACACCATACTCAGGTCATCTAGGGGTAACCAAAATGTTGGACGATGTCAAAAATTTATATTTTTTGGAAGGGAATGAAAAAGGATGCAACCAAATTCATTGCAGGATGTTTTGAATGTTAGAAGGTTAAGGGGGGCACCAACACCCAATAGGATTGTTACAACCTCATAGTCTACCAGATTGGAAGTGGAAAATCATCAATATGGATTTTGTATAAGGTTTACCGGTGACGAGGAGTAGAAATAATGCAATACTAGTAGTAGTGGATAGACTCACCAAAGTAGCACATTTCATACTCAAAAATTTGACATATGCCCGACTTCTGTGATTGCTTGAAAGTTTGTACAAGAAATTTTCCGTCCTCATGGAGTTCCATAAAAGATTATTTTAGACAGGGATGCTATGAAGACATCCAGGTTTTGAAAAACTCTATTTTCTTCCTTAGGAACTCAGCTAAATATTAGTACAACTTATCATCTTGAAATAGATGGACAAACAGAAAAAATAAATCAAATCTTGGAAGATCTGCTAAGAATGTACTGCATGGTCCAACAATATAAGTGGGAAGAATATTTACCATTGTTAGAATTTTCTTATAACAATTCATATCGATCATATATCAAAATGACACCCTTTGAAGCACCGTACGATAGAAAGTACAAAAAAATTATCAGTTGGAACAAGATGGAGGATAGAATCACTCTAGGACCTGAGATGCTTCAGGAAATGGAGGAACATGTTAAGTTAATTAGAAAAAGGTTGAAGGAAGTTAATGATTGGTAGAAAAGCTACGTTGATGCAAAATGAACCCCCAAATAGTTTATGGTTGGAGAGAAAGTTCTCTTGCGAGTTAAACCTTAAAAGAGCTCTATCAAATTTGGAAAAACCTCTAAACTAGCCTTGAGATATGTAGGAGCTTTTGAAGTCCTAGAAGTTATCAACCCAGTAGCATAGAAAATTTCTCTACCTTCGGCTCTCACCAAATTGCATGATGTATTTCATGTCTGCTATCTTAAGAAGTACTATGTAGAATTTGACCATATGATTGATTGGAATTCCTTGTAGGTATGGGATCCTAGGGTGATCACAATCGAGCCACTCAGAGTGCTCGAGGTACGTAAGCTATGCTTATGTAACCATGAGGTGATATAATGCAAGGTCCAGTGGGACTAGTATTTAGAGGAAAATGCTATATGGGAGGATTATGATGAAATCCTTCAGAAGTTTCCTTATCTCTTTATGAACTTGATTAAGAACTCCATATATATTTATGATTTTAAGACCTGAACCTTTGAATAAATAATCATCGGGGACGATGATTCTTAAGGGGAGAAGTATGTTACATCCCTTTTATTTTGAACAAAATGATGGTAATAACAATATGGTCATTATGTTGTAATCAATTACCTTTCATGAGAATGTGAAAATAGGGAAAATAATTCTTAATTTATTTGATAAAACTGCAATTATGAATGATTTCTTTATATATGTGTGTGTGTGTGTGTGTGAATGTGTTTATGCGTTTTTATTTTAAAAAGGAAATAGAGAACTATCTAACCCTATTTTTGTACCAAGTGGTTGCAAGATTGTCAACACCTCGAGGAAAAAGGAAATATCATCAAGGAGAGGCCATGGTCTATAAAAGAACCAATTACCATCAAGTCACAAGTTGGTGTAAGGTTTCTAATGTGGTAGTCATAACCTTGGAATATTATCACACTTAATTAAATAAATATAAAAACAAGTAATTGACTTCAACTTTGGAGCAAGAGGAAAACAAGTCAACTTTAAATGAGCCTCATCGTTCTCCTATTGAAGTCACATATTAAACTCTTAGAGCACACCTCGGGAGTAAGTAATTGAATTAAAATATTAATGCCGATAATAATGTAAATCTTTAAGTCACGATGGTGAAAATGTTGGGGGGTATTTCTTTTATGTTTGAGTTGCTAATGGCGGCAACTCCTCACCACCCTTGTTGCCGTGTCTTGGAGAAATGTCCAAGATGGACGCATGCAGGAATTTTCTTTGGTCTTGGCCTACCTTTTGTTATGGGGTGAATTTTCTACATACTTGGGGGGGGCTCTCTCTCTTCCATTGGGTTCCATTGTTCATTTTGTCAAGCATTCCAATGGCCAAACACCTTTTTTCTGATATTTGATTCTGTATTCTTAAGGAGGAGGGTGAGTATTTGTTCCTCTTCAATAATTTCCACCTGAGTTACACTCTTTCAGACTGTGAACGATCTCGAATCATTGTTGCTTACAATTGGAATGTAGGGAGGAATCATCAAGAGGTCTAACACATTTCAGATCTGCATTTCTAGGAAAGTCTATTAAGTGTCTTTTATATTTGTTGAATCTTGAATAAGGAACAAACCATTACATCTTTTATGGAATTTATAGGTAATGATAGTGCATCAAGATGGAATCATGTTAAGCCTAATGATTTTTATTATCAAAACCTTTGCAAAATCCAATGCTTCGACTAGTTGAATTAATTCGTCATTACCATGTCGACCTAGTCATGGTCTCCTAATCTTGCAATCGAGTTGAACTGAGTTTTTCTTCCAATAGTGCTTAGATATAAGTAAGGATATTCCCCTATCCCTTAATACTCGAATCTAGAACTTTTCATTAATCTTCTCTCTGTTGAAATTAGTCGAATATACTTAGAATTGAAGAGCTCTTTTCAACGTCATCTAAGACTATCAATATGATCATAATATCCCTAATTGTAGAGGGATGAATTAAGAGCTAATCCACTGATAACATAAACTCTTGAGTCAAATATAATAAAGTCGAGTAAGGGTGAGAGAGTTGATGGCATGAAAAACGTGCTCATAATCATTAAATCCTTGGCCAAGGTTATGATGCTTTGTATAAGCAATAGTCAGCCATCAAGAAATCAAATATACCCCTAGTTAGGACAATCATTCTAGTTAGGAGAACCTATAGAGAAGGATCGATCAGGGTAGTATAGATTCTTGACACCAGACTCAGATGACAAGATGGTAATTGGGAATCCTGTAAAGACTGCACCTCATGTAGGGTTGGGTTTCTTCAGTTGAAGAAACACGGGAGACCAGTAGGTTTTTGGTTGGGCGGAAAATCCCTTGATGATGTTTCTCTTTCCCTCAAAGATTGAGACTTGTTTTCAAGCATTCTAGCAGGAAGCCTTCAAATTGTACTATCTCTTAACTCTCTCTCTCTCTTTACTTCAAAATAGAATTATTTTATAATGTTTAATTCACTGTTGTTAAAATATGTTCAGTTCATTTCTTAATGGAATAGTTAGTTCATAATCAACTGTAGTTTCAATTATTTAAACCGTTAATTGTTCCATTTTAGCTGAAATTGAAAATCTAGAAGTTAGTTATTGAATGTTAAAGTAGTTAATGCTTAGATGATTTATATTTCTTTTTTGTTATGTGTTGAAACTCTTGTTAGGAAAATTAGTTAGTTACTCTTCAGCTGAATCTGGAAGTTAGTTGCATTGTAGATAGTTGTTAAATGTTACACTTTATCTCCTTAAAACGTTAGTATAGCAAGTACACTAACATTTTAAGGAGGGGCATATAGTCCCCCACTTATTATTTTGTATAGAAGTGGTCCCTTCTTAGTGATGAGAGCATATGTCTCCTAGGAAGTGTGACCTTGTTAATCAAAGTGTGACCTTCTTATTCTATGTGAGTGTCTCTTTGGTGGTGATATTAGGCTTGATATCTCTCAAGAGTGTGAGATTTCTTGGTGAGTGGCATTCCCCTTGGTGGTAATGCTATGTCTAGTATTCCCTAAGGTGTGAATTTCTTCTTCCATGACTTGTCCTCTCTTGGTGGTGATGTCATGAGTGACATCACCTAAGGTGTGACCTTTCATATGATAATAAAATCCCCTTTGTAATTTTTATCTTGTGGTGGTGTTGATACAACATCCCTTGAGTTTTTAACCTTATCCTATTGTCATTTATGCACTCCCTTAGGTGAGTTTTATTGTAGCCCTTGAGGTGAGTTTTATGCACCCCCTAAGGTGAGTTTTGGTGCACCCCCTAAGGTGAGTTTTATGCACCCCTTGAGGTGAGTTTTGTAAGATAGTTCATGGATTTTGCATAGTGGAGATTGTTGGGTCATGAACTTGAGCACCCCTTTTTTTAACATGGCCACCTAGCATAATACATCTTTCTTACTAGTGGAGCCATGTGTTCCATGAATGATGTGTATGACTTCATTCCTCATGGGAGCTAAAATTTATTAGATGGATGACATTTGGTATTTGAGACAATTTAAGACTGTGATCTCTTTACCTTACCAACTCAAATATTTTAGTACTAACCTTGTGTTTTTGTTGTGTATTTTTGTGTGTCTTCTTCATGCTTACATCGTGTTTGTTTCCATTTCATTATTATATTTATGTTCCATTTTGCCATGCGTGTTTTCATTGTGTATGCTTTGTGTTTTCTAACATGTATGTTAGTGTATGTTACCTTGCTACATTTCATACATGTGTATGTCCCTTTGTGCCTATGTTGGTTTGACATGGGATCTTGGATCCTAGGGGCTTGATCACCTCCCTAGATCCTTAATCATCCTATCTCTTCAACATTTGGAAAATTGGACCCCTCATGACATAAACATTTCTACTTTAGTGTGAGTCTAAGCATAAGTTCATACTCTCACTAAAGTGGGGGATAAATGTAGCATCATAAATTGTCACCCATGACAATTTCACTTTATGTTTGGTCCCCCCCCTTAAATAATTGGATCCTAATTGAGTATTTAATTTCCTAAATTATGCATCATATGACCCATTTTTTGACAAATTTTGAGGAATTCCAAGCAAGAAACAACTGAATTTATCTAATACATCACCCTTGACACAAATTGTCCTAGAAAATAGGTCTAGGACACTCACGCCTTGGGCATGAGTGTCCTCCTATTTTCCCTCCAAATTGAAATATGACAATTGTGGAAATTTAATATTTGAATTTCAAGTGTCTAAAGTTATCCATTGGGATTTAATTTTTGGGAAATTGAATAAATGCCTATAAATACCTAGTTATTGCATCATTTCAAATCTATCTAGAACCAACAAGAATTCATGAGAAAAAAATACTGTCAAGAGCATTATTGAGCAAGTCAAGAGTAGCATTTTTAGAGCTTTATTACAGTAATTCAAGATCCTAACATCATGTCCAATTTTATGTGAGTTTATGTGTGTTCATGTTATCATTGTTTTGTGAAGGCTAACACTTTTGTAGGTCTCCAAAGTATTCAAGCATTCAAGAATTCAAGAAATTAAAACAAGCAAGATCAAGACCTTGAGGTGATGTGCATGACTTCAGTCCTTCAAGGAAACCATTAAAAGGTGGTGAGTTGCAACACTTTGTGATTTCATCATTCCTTCCCATTCATTATCATTTTATCATTAACATTTACCACTATGGAAGTGGAAACACTTGCATGGGGTTTGACTAAGGCAAACCTCTAAATGGCCTAACATTTCCTCTCTTTGTGAATGTGCAAATCTTAGGTTTGAAGAAGATTGAAAGGATCTTGAAGATAATTTTGTCATTGTTGCATTTAAAGACCTAAATCTTGTCAAGCTACAAAAACTTAGTTACAGAAATATCCAATAGTGTTTCAACAGATTTGAAAGCAAGAATATGAAGCTCAAATTCAACATCAGAGGACCCAAAAAATAGATCCAAAAAATCATACAAGGACACTAATTCCCTAGGTTTCTGTGTCCTCCGCTTTTTACCCCATATTTGAAACATAGGTGCAAGTGTCCTGCTCTACTCATTTTTGTTTTCCAAATTTTTTTATGAACTTTTGTACTTTCTATATTTGCATTAGAACAATAAATTGCACTATTGTCCTAGTTAGATCATTTCATTTCATCATAAGGACATTTCTATATTTGATTAAGGGTTTTTTGACTCACATATCAGGTTGTAATTCAATCTCATACCTTGTCCAAATCTATCAAACCCTCACTCCATCCTTATTTTCAATCTATCACCTTTCCCCCCTCTTTTCCTAACACACACATTGAAATTTAGGAAAGGTGTAAAACCCTAAGGCCAAAAACCAAATGGGTTCCCCTTCCCACACCATTTCAATATCAATGGAATTATTCTCCCATTTCTTATAACCATCAATGAAATACTTTAAAGGGTATATGATTATCATAAGGGATAGTGTCTTTGTTTCTCCTATGACTATTCTTCACTTGTTCATTGATCCAAATGTTATGTGTTATGGTGGAAACTTCTTCTCCATGAGACCTATATGCAACAAAGGTATATACAAAATTTAAAGTTGTAAATATAACTTACAACATCCTCATGAAAACCATAAAAATCTTGGCTAAAACTTATAAACATACAGATCACCATTCATTAAGCCCGTCATTCTTGCACCTTGTGACTTACTAAACACTTGACACTATGTCGCCAAAAAGTGCATACCTTGCTTGATATGGGAATAATTGATGACAAATTGGACTTAATGAGGCCTTGATTTAGTGTTGTAAGGTGTCTTACACATTGACACTAGGTCTTGGACCCTTGCAAACTAAATAAAATGCATTTATTGACGTCTTGTAAAGGTGTTGTAAAGTGTTGTAAAAGACTTTCATGCCTCTCTAGACTTAATGGACCTATCTTTCCCTAATTTAATGTTGCAAAATGTATTAAATTACAGTGTCACATTAATATAGAAGGCTTGTAAATTAAACTTAACTCTAATCTAGTGTTGTAATGTGTCTTACACATTCACATTGGATGTTGTGCCTTTCTAGGCTATATGGACCTCATTTTAATGATGTAAAGTGTATTTAATCACACTTTCACATTGAAATTTGTGTCCATAGCCGTAATTACCCTTTAAATAATCATTAATAGGCCCCTATGGCCCCATATTGTGCATCTCAAGGATCAATTTGATCAAATACATGATTAAATCAACATAAAAATTGAAATTATTCATTCCCCAACAATCTGGCTAGTAAAAGGGCCCCTCTGGGACTAAGTCACCCATCTGGGCGATGAGTCCTTGCTAGGTGGGACTAAGTCACCCAGCATGGTGACTTAGTCCTATTTGGGTCATTTTCGAGGTTTGAGTGGGAAATTTTGGAATTTAAGTTTATTTTTCCTTCATGTCAGCCTTGGGGATTAAATGAATAGGAAAATTAGGTGGATTTCCTATAAATAAAAGCTTCTAAACCCTAATTCATAACTCATCATCATTCATTCATCATTCACCATGTTCTCAAGTCAAGCAAGTTAGGGTTTTAGCATTCTAAGTCATTAAGATAGCATTTTTTAGACATTCAAGAGCATATTCTTCATCTTTTGCTGCAAAAAATCAAGATCAATCATCATGATAGGTCTCTAACTCCATTGCTTCATGATTCATTGTCATATTTCTTCATTTTGGTTTAATTACCTAAAAAGGGGTTTGACCAAGGCAAACCCCCATGCCCTAACATCCAAAATTTCTTTCTCTTTCATTGTGTGTTCGTAGATTTAGGTACTTTGAAGGTTTGAAGATCATTGAATAATAGTTTGCAAAGTTGTTAAAGACATCTCCTTTCTTTCAAATCCAAAATATACATTAAAAGTCACTTTCAATCCTGAAAATTAGAGTTTTAGAATCAAACACCTGTCAGGAACTGAAGTGCAAATCGAGGGCTTTTCGTTTCCACTTTCAAATTTTTAGAAATTTAGAAGTGGAATAAGTCACCAACAGTGGCAAGTTAGTCCCACTAAACCTATTTTTTTATAGTTTTCCGTTGATTTGGATACCTATTTGGCCGAAACGGGCTCTAGAGCAATTTTTCCAGATCTAGGACTAAGTCGCCTAGATTGGCACAAGTGTCCTAGTTGGATTTTGCATCAGTTTTATTAGGATTCCATACCTTCATTACATCTTTCTTTAGCCTCCAAGTGCACACATTCTGTTTCATAACTTTCTGTTTAGTTTTGTTTGCATTTCTAGGTCATTCATCACATATTTGCATATCATAATGTGTTTTCAAACATCTTCCATTCCTTAGGTTTTGCATTAATAATCACCTTTCTTTTTCAGTTTAGTGCATTAGGACATTGTATTTAGGCATATTGCATCCATATTTGCATTGATTTTGAGTGTAGACATTAGCATTTTGGGTCCATTTCTCTCCTTTTAGGTGAAAAACCCTAGAAGAGTTAGAGAACCTTTGGATACCAAAATCGGTGTCCACAAACCCTACCACATACTACCCCCTTAATGAATTTATACCATTGGTTTTTCCTTCTCTTGTGCAATTTTATAGGATACTTTTGAGCATTGTTTTCCTTTTTTAATAGTCAATACCACTATTTTCTTTGGGCCTTTTCTTGGGGTTTACAACCATATCAACTAGGGAAGATGAAATAACACCATATGGCATACCAAAATGACTACCTTTGTCATTGATTTGTGTATAGTATTTTCTCACAAACAGTCACATGTCACAAAGTGTTAGCAACATTATAAACACTATCATTATCTTGTAAGGACCACCACCACTATGTATCATGTTGATCTTTTCACAAACTCTATCTTTGGTTTCTTGTGACACAATGTCTCCTCAATATATTCCATCATAACTTGCTTCTTCATATTACTATGATGAGTTTCATATACTTGCTAGTATTCATAGACCATTGTAGCTCATCAAGCTTCCTTTTGTCTATTCTCTATGGCTAAGAACTTTTCTTTGAAATCTTAGATAGGTTTTGTGACCTTAAATCCTTTACATGAATTGTAAGCCTCTACCCTCTTAATTAACCGTGTGTAGGTCCTTTACCTTGTGTAACAATTTTATTGTATTTCATAGTGATCTACAATAGCCACATCATCATCCTTAACTTTCCTTACCTTATGATTGTGCCCTTTGAACACTAGGATGATTTTCCCATACTTGTAGAACATTCTCCTTTTATGCTTGTCTCTTACATTCATTATTCATAACTACTATTCATTTCTTCCTCTAACTATCATGTGTTGATGTGCCTCAATCTTTTATGGAGACTATCATTTTGGAAATGTTGATTGTTATTTAGGTTATCCTATTTTATTTCTTGGAGACTATTCATGACCATGATAAACATTAAACTATCACTATCATGTCAATATTCTATATTCAAGAGTATTTTCCATCTTTTAACTATAACCTCTGAAAATTTTCACATTGTCATCAAATGCTTTGCAACATTTTATGATTCATCTTTATGATAATCATGTGTGATCTTCCTTGTTTGATTGTCACCCTTGCACATGGAAAAATTATTATGTTATAACCTTCCTCTTCAATGTTCTTTGAGTCTATGAAAGGTTCATTATCTCTTTGTCACTATAGGTTGCTATCCCTAACTTGAATGCTATCACCATTCTCAATGTGTCATGCTTCTTATGAATTTGATGACTATATTGTCACCTTTCACACTGTATCATGTCTTTCAAAATATTGTCATACATCACTTTTTAACTAACCTTTTATAGATGTTTTGAAGTGTACTTTGTTGGAGTGTTTATGGTTTCTACTTCATCTTTGTGGTCTCATTCCTTTAACCTCCACCATCCCAAGAACATAAATTAATAGTCTTGTTGTTTTCCTTGTCATTCCCTAGTCTCTCATTCTTCTCTCCAACCATATCTTCTCTTTATCTAATATTATGTTAGACTTCATCCTTTGTGTTGCTTTCTTCATGAAGTTGAAATATAGTACAATGATTAGCTCACCTTGAATTTGTACTTCTCCTTATGAACTAAGTGATACCTCTTATGCATGAAATGTAGTTTGCATAAACTTATGATTATCTTTCTCTTCCTTTCTTTTCCAAAATTTTATAGAATTTCCTTTTTGTTTTTCCATGGTATCCTCCTTGTTTTATCTAGGCGGTTTCTCAAAAACACTTCTACAAAAGTGTGCTATATGTTAATTATTATTGCACTTATAACATATAACATTGTAATCCACTAAAGGAGCACATGAATTATAGTTCTTACTTGAGAACTCATAAGGACTTATATTATTGTTCTAGACAACCATAATTTCTTGCATTAGTTCTACAATCTCTTGCCTTATGACCAAAATGATTACATGAAAAGCAATAATCATAAAATGAATTCTAAAACCTAGTCTTATGTGCTTGCCTAAGAGAAAAGAACTTTCTAATTTTTTTATTGTCACCTTTTGGATGAGTGCTTGATTTATGTGGGAAATGGTTCTCCTTCTTTGTGTTGATAGTACTTTTGAGAGCATGTACAAAGCTTTTTGTCTTTTCCTCACATGCCTTTTTGGAGGTTCTTCATGATCTTCTTTGTAGTTAATACTAGTCTTTATGGATGGTAACCTCTTCTCATTGATGATATCTTCTAATATCTTGGCACTCTTCTCAAATTTGAGACTCATGTTCAACTTAGTGGTAGTTTCTTCAAGAACTTCCATTCTCAAGGAAACAATTTCAGACTCACACTTCTCACACTCTTCTTCTTTTTTCTTTAATTAAATTTTTACCTCTTCCTCAATTTATTTTTCCTCTTCAATTTTCCTTTTTAGATGGGCTTATGCAAGAAGTTGGGTACACAAAAGCTCAAAAAGTGGAAATGTTTTTGCTGTTTTTCAGAATTTGTCACACTTGGACTGAAAATTTGAGGCACTTCCAGAAATGAATCTTAAAAAAAGTCAGTACTATGAAATTTTGAATTTTGAATCTAGTTTCCAAATATGTAAATTATTAAAATACCTAGTTTATAGAAATTAAATTTTGATAAGGATCTATAAAAACCACTTTTTAAAAGTCCCTGGTTTTTTACCATACCAAGCAGGTGTACGGACAACACTTTTTGACCCAAATAAAATTATTTTTCTAATTCCTTTTAGGAAAAGAGAGCTAACAACATGAAGTTTGGGATGGATTTTTTTTTTGTAATTTTTGGTTGAATATTTTTTTATTAATTTTTTATTGGCCTTAATTGATGTTTTTTCAAATCAACGTGTACAGACAACATAATTGGACCTAAACAAAACATTTTTTGACTCTTTTTTTTTTCATTGTGTAGAGAATTGTCTGAAGTTTGATCCCATATAATTTTTTTACAAGAAACTCAACCAATACAAAGTTATTAAAAAACCAAAAAAACTAATATTTCAAGTTTAAGGCCTAGTTTGCTTAGAAATTAATTAAAAAATAACAAATTAATCCAATTTTAACAAAAATTATATATTTAGAAAGTAGACATTGTGTTCTCTAATGGGTTTTAATTTTATAGACTCATTCAGAAAAAAAGTCCATCATCTATGTTGTCAAAGTTGGACATTCTTCTTCAATCTGCCTTAGTTTTTTAGTTGTAGGTCAAAAGCTAAGGCTCAGATTGCCAAGCCTTTCCCAAGCCTAAAATCAGGCTAGATTTGGTATGGGAGTTCAACTTTTAAATAACGCATATGCGTTATAGAAATGCGTACGCGTTATTTAAATAAAACGCGTACACATTTCATAACGCATACGCGTTACGTTTTGGCCGTTGGGAGACCGTAACACATATGCGTTATGAAACATGTACGCATTTTTTGAACATAACGCATATGCGTTTCATAATGCGTACGCGTTTCTATAATAGCCATTTTTCCTAATTTGTAAAATACTAGTAAAACACGATTTTCCTGCAACATTCCTTTTCTGTAGTACGGTTCGAAAGTGTCATTTTCTGCGTTTTTTATTGCAAATTTATCTTATGCAGGGCATATTCTATTCAAATTGTTGGAAGAGAAAAAATGCAAGTTAAATTTTCTGAAGTGGAATCAAGTGCAAGAACTTTTTACAAGAAGATTTGGAAAAAGTGAATTTTTGGATGTACTCATGATGATTTTGTACTTCAGATTTTATAGAAAAAATAATCTTCATAGTATTTGAATATTTGAAGGAGGTGGTAATTTTAAAATAGGTTTCTTGAATTATTGTTTTATTTGTCATCAAAGAGGGTTTGGTAACCATGGGTGATAAGAAAATACAAATAAAAAGATGTAGAAAGGTAATGACACCCGAAGAAATTCAAGCAAATAAAGATAAGGAGGCAAAAAGACAAAGGGAAAGGAGAGAAAGGATTCATCAAATGAAAGATTTGGAAGCATCTAGTTCCAAGAATGTTGAAGAGGAAGCCATGAATGATGAAATGAATGTAGATGATGCAAATGTGGAGATGGTGAATATGGAAGAAAATGCAATTATGGAGACAAACCCAACTGTGCCTTCAACTTCAAATTTGAATGATATGCAAACAACTTTGGGTGTGTCTTCAAATCCACCTCCCAATGATATGGAAAATGCACCTATTCAAACAATCTATCCAGGTATGTGTTCAAACCCAAGTTTTTATAATATTGATATTGCTTGTTTAGAGGAAGCTGGATACACAATTGATGAGATCAATAATACTAGGGTTGAAACAATGCAGAAACAAGAAAATGATGAAATTATATCTTATGAGAATGTAAATGAGAATGAAATCCTTAATATTGATGTAAATGAGAATGAAATCCCTAATATTGATGAAAATGAGAATGAAATCTCTTTTACATTTGAAAATGAAAATGAAACCCCTTGTGTGAATGAAAATGAAACTCCATTTATGGATGAAGGTGAATTTTTTTTTTTTACAATTGAAACAAATGTGCTAGATAACCTTCGTGGTAAAGTTTCTTCAAGAAAAATTAGAAATTATGGAAATAAAATATATAAAATATTTTTTTATAGAAAGAAATTAGGATTCCAATGTCAACTCATGGTGCAATTGATGAGAATGTTTAAAATGAGAAAAGTGATGAAAAAATTAGGTGTTTTTGTAAAACCAAAAAAGAAAGATAATTCAGTAGAACAAGTCATATCTAGTGTTGCTAATGCTATTGATGTTATTGGTAAGAAAAGTTGATCAAAAGATAAGAATGTTGCTCGCCGTGCAATAACAACTACTCTAGTTGATAAAACAACTTCAAATAAAAGAATGTTAAGTAAGATTAGTAAATGTATAAACTTAAATCCTAGAACTTTGATAAGAGCTGCTAAAAGAAGAGAAAGTATTGGAAATGATCCTATTAATCAATGTTGGAGTTTTAGTGGTAGACTCCCAAGATCAGACATGAAATTAACTAATGAAATTAAATCTTTAATCAAAAAATTTTGGTATAATAATACAAGAGTATCACCTAACATTAGAGATGTCTTAAAATTAAGGGTGGGTTCCAAAATTCATGAACCTCATCCAAAGCATCTCTAAGATATGACTCAAATTGAATTATATAAATTTTTTTAGATGCTTCAATCACCGAATATTATAGAAGTCAAAGATCATTGAAAAGTGTAAACCTTGGTATGCTAGAATTAATAAGCAATGCATCTCTTGTTGTTGTAAGACTCATGTAAAATTTTGTTATTATTATGATAGTTTTTGATGTATACAATGCACTTTGCATGCTAACCAAATTATGCAAGACATTTGTGGTATTAATATGCCACCTGAAAGAATCAAAGATTTTATAGCAGGTTTGTTTTGTGAACCCTCTAATGGAAACTTATTTTATTTAAAAGCATGTATTTTTGGAGAATGCGATAGATGTGGTAACTTTTCATTAGTAGGAGAATGTATGCATGAAATTAGTTTAGATGAATTTGGAAAACAATTGGTGGATGTAAAAAATTTAAAAATATTGAGTATTCTTTAAAGATGGAAAAATTAGGCGATGTTGAGCTAATTGTGGAAAAGTTAGTGTGCATACTTTTATTACTGAATTTAAAGATAAGTTTGTACCTAAATATGTTCAACACTCTCAGAATGCTCATTGGCTTGATAATCAATTTTGTTTATGTAAAAACACATTTCCAATTGGAACTATATTGTCAATTGTTGATTTTGCTAAAAATTATACTCTTGCTCCACAAGAAGAAATTCAATCACAATATTATAATTCAGTGCAAGTAGCTATATTTGTTCACATTGTTTATAGACATGCAGAAGATAGTACAGAAGATAACATAAATTTTTTGAGAGAATAACATTTTTATGTAAGTGATAATCGATTACATTCATTTGAGTTTGTACAATATTGTTTTGATATATTTTATAAAAATTTAAAAGAGAGGAATTCAAAAGCTAGAACATCTCATATGGTCAGATAATTGCACGGGTCAATTCAAAAATGCTAGAATGTTTTATTGGTTTTGTAGAGTTCATAAGGAAAATAATATCCAACACATATGGAGTTTTTTTGAAGCTAGTCATGGTAAG
This sequence comes from Sequoia sempervirens, assembly GCA_007258455.2. Lineage (NCBI taxonomy): Eukaryota > Viridiplantae > Streptophyta > Pinopsida > Cupressales > Cupressaceae > Sequoia > Sequoia sempervirens. The sequence continues at coordinate 9,863,173 of VDFB02000009.1, read as the reverse complement.
GGAGAACACGATGGAGCAGGTGCATGTGTGAAAAGAGCTCTTGCTAGAGAGCAACTAAAATTTGAAGATGCTGCAAAATTTAGAAATGCATGTGCAATTGTAGATTGGTGCAATACCAAATTATCTACAAGAACAAGTGAGAAATAAATAATTCGACGCTTCTTTTGGTTAGTTGAAGAAAATGATATTTTTTCTCGACAGGATTGTGAAACAATTAATGGAAGTGCAAAATGGCATTCATTTAAGAGTTCGAATGCAAACACATGGATAATATGGACAAGGGATTTGGCATGCTATTGTCAATTTTGTATTGTAGGTGATTGGCAGGCATGTGAAAATATGGAATGGGTCGAACAATGGCAACAAAGAGCTTTAATGCCTACATCCACACATGTTCAACATGAAATGACAATTGAAGATAATCAATTGTTCGTATCAGATGATTATGATCATGTTTCAGATCTTGTACAAGAAGGTACATTATTTATTGAGTTGAATTTTGTATGTATGCATGTTTATATGAGTTAAATATAAGTCACTTTTTATTGAATTTTGTATTTATTTTTGCATTACATGTGTATGTTGTTGTTGCACCTCAAGGGAATGAAGAGCAGACAGAGTACTGGTTGGCTAGATGTGTTGAGAGAAAACATAAGTTGGTACATACTAGAGTGGATGATGACAACTTTGAGTATCCAACTGGTTCAGTGGTTGTTGTTGGCACTTGGCTTTGAAAATATTTGATGAGAAAGAATGGCTTGCCTACATTTGAAGATTATGAAAGACACAAGAAGATTATGCATTATTCACATTTGATTTTGGCAACCAATATAAAACTAGTTAGATATCAAGGGGCACACTAATAAGAGTTTTATGGACACTTTCAGTGTCATGAGGGCAATCATAGATCATTGCAAAAAGAGGGATGTAGATGAGTCTGATAGAGTAAATAAATATTGGTAAGTATATCTAGTCGTATATATATTTAATTGATATATATATATATATATTTGTCTTTAATCATTTCCTAATTAAAGTTTATATCATTTTTTGTTTCAGGTCTCCCAAAATTAGATGCTTTACATAAAAGAGAGGAGATGCACATATATTACAATGGAATTTGAATCTAGAGACATTTAACTATATATAGTTCTAGATACATTTAATTGATACTTTATAATTGATTTCATATCCCCTTAAGCCATTCTCTTAAAACCCCTTAAGTCATCCTCTTATGTACCATTAATCCATGTTTCCACTGCGTCCATTCCACTATCCATCCACCGTTTCCATGTCCATATCTACCCTTCATTCCACTTCCATCCACCATTCCCTCTTGCATCCAATATCCATATATCCATATCCGTCCATCCATGTCCACCACTGTTCATTCCTCCTGTCCACATCCTTCCTTCATTCCACTCCACTGTCCACCCTCTTCCCATCCCTTCATTCTCTCCATTTCCACTGTCCACCCTTCATTCCTCCCATCCCATGTCCACCACCATTCCTTCCTTTATTTATCCAACTCCTTCATCCATCCCCTTAATCCACCCCTCTTACATCCCTTCCAGCTCATTCCCTATATAACTCCTTGATCCACCCCTCATCACTTTAGCTCATTTGTCAGCTCACGATACCATCTTACATCCCTTCCAACTCATTTCGCTAGGCTCCCCTTAATCACCACTCTTGCATCCCCTTAATCCTCTCTTACATCCGCTTTAGCTCTCATTTTGTCAACTCCCTTAAATCACCCTCTTGCATCCCTTAATCCACCCTCTTACGTCGCTGACTCATTTTATCAACTCCCCTTAATCCACCCTCTTACATCCCTTCAGCTCATTCCATCATCCCCTTAATCAATCCCTTAATCCACCTTTAATTATGAATGATTTAAATGAATTTATTAATATCTTTTCAAATAACTTTATAGACTTGAAGTATTTTAGGTACTAGTTTTACTTTGCGCATTCTTTATTCTTTTAAATAAATGTAATAAATCAACATAGATGTTGATAAATATTGAGATGGTGTGGGATTTCCCACTCATCTTGTAGTTCTCAGTTGGCTTTCAATTAATTTTCAATTAGTTTTCCAATTAGAGCAAGTCACCTAGGGTTAAGTTTCAACTAAACTCTTTCAGATCCTTAAATTTTGGGACACCTAGTTCCTATACATACATCTCTTTTTAAAAATTGTGTAAGGGTTAGAAATAATTTTTATCATAGAAAGCATCTACATTATCTACGTCGAACTCTACTAAATAGTGTATTTTGATATTTTTGGATGAATCAAAGGATCATGCTTGTTGTCTTGCAAAGGATTATCTTATCTTGGTAATAAATAAAGGATTGTAATAAATGTAAATAAATGTACATTGAATAAATTGGTGAGATTTGTATTATTGAATTCTTCATAGGGTTATGTCTCACAAATGCACATGAATATGGTGGTATAACCAAATCTAGTGAATGTAGTGAGAATTATTGTTGTCAATTTTATTCAATTTTTATCTTCTCATCCCTATTGCTCTTATGATTTTTCTGTAAATTTATTGATAATAAACAAAACACTAGTTCCCATATGTACCCTACGTATTCATTGGTTTTCACTTAAATTTACTTAGATACCTAAGAATAATGTTCATCTACACTAACTTAATTACCTAGAAATAAGACTATGATTTAAATCATATAATTTAACTAAGAGTTAAGGTAGCCACAAACCAACTACTTATAACCTTATGCACACTATGGGGTTAAGGGTAGCAAAAATCACAAGAATCGATGAAGAGGCATAGAGGTAGATGAAATCTTAGGAAATTAAACATAGTAAAAATATTGAACAGGGAACAAAAAGTTTGGAGAACTTCTTGACAAGATACTTGGGTAAGGAAAAACTTGAAAACTAAAATATATAAAAGAACTTAGAGGAAACCTAAGAAAATGTGCAAATGGGGAATAATGGAGGAATAGTGTGTTAGCAAAGGAAAATAAAAAATCACCATAGGCTAAAAATAGGGTCAATCATACTCATACATATGAGTTTATTTGATTCAAGACAATTTAGGCATATGATGAAGACATGAGGGGAGGAAAAGCATGACTTGAATTTCACAAGTTAACCAAGAGACCCATTTTAGTAAATCTATGATCTCATAGAAATGATGGGTACTTGAGGGAACCAAAGATATTAAAGGGGAAAATACTAGGCTATTACAAATTGCTACTCTAATTTGAAAAAAAATAGGTTGAGTGGTTTTATCTTAGCTTGACTTATCATCCTAGTACATAAATAAAAATATTGATGTGATGAATAGGAATTTTGGGCTATTTACTAATATTTATAGTTGGCGACAAACCAAATTAGTCAGACTTAGTATATGCACATGGTAAATTTTCTTACAACAATTTAGTAAGTTAGAGCATAGTAAGACATTGTTTCAAGTTCTATATGAATGTAGCCTTGAATATTTTGCAAAGTTTAGTGAAGTGGTTGAAATACATACAAAGAGTGCATCTAGGTAGAATACTTGGCCAAGCATATTATATATGTGTATAAGTAGGTAGAGAGTATCAATGAAGAGGAACTATAAATGCAAGGAGTGTATAGACTTAGGAAGAAGGAAAAGGGAATTTAAGGAAGGTTTCTAGTTTTAGCTCACCTAAGGGGAGAGAGGTTTCTAAGATAAAACTTAGAAAGATCTTCCCAATAAGATAAAAAATTATATATATTATAAAATTCAAGGGTTAGAGTATAAATATAACATTTACTAGCACTTCATTTGTTAGCACTTTATCACATAATCATGTGGGCTTTCAAAGTCGTTAGCTATACATTTTTTAATAAAATATTAAATATACTAAATTATTTGTTTCTTGTATATCAATGATAATCTTTAAATAATAGTTTAATGATAAGCATACATGTATGGTATACCTTCAACATTGAGACACACAAGTGGTAGTACTTGGTTGGTAAGTTTTACTTTTTTTTTATCAGTACTTATATATAAATAAAGATATGTAGATTTTGGTTAGATAACCTTATTCCTATTTTTGGTTGATGACATCAATTGTATTGAATCCACCTAATCATTGTGTATGAAAGGTGATGCTTATCATTGTAACTATTTTATATTTTATGAACCTCTTACATAGGTATAAGCTAGTATTGTAAATATTAGTTTAATTTTTTAATTTTATCTTTAATGTATTTTGGTTGTATAATGTATGGTGATAGTTTATCCTCTTCCCCAAGGTATTATTTAACTCCTACAAATTTCCCCATGTATAAAATCTAAAATGTAATTCTATCAGTGCATAAAGAGAAGATGTAGTAAGGTTGATCTATCAAAAAATTATCTATGCTAGTATGTCTTCACTTATTAGAGGAAATCAAGTGATACAAGTTGGATTGTTTAAGGGGAAGAACATACTTTATAAATTACATAAGGAATAATGCTTGAACAAGGATTTATCTATAATCAAGTGTATTCACCTCAACCTTAATTATATTTCCCATTAGAGTAGGCACTAGTCTTGAAATATAAATTCGTGAGACATGGGTTTTCAAATAAGAACCTAACTGCCACTAAGTGAGGAATCAATTGATCAATGAACAATAAATTTAAATAAACTTAAAAAATAAACCTTTGGTTATAGTTCAATTCACTTGCATTTACAAATCATCATCTATCAAGTTTCCTTAAAAAAGTAATTTGAATTTTCCATTGAAATGTTCGTGCTACAAGTTATCTTTGATACACTAGTTTAGAGAATTCTAGACTTGTCTATTTTAGGTTTATGTTTTAGGGTAAATGGGGTTTTAGGTTTACGTTTTAGGGTTTAGGACCAACGATTAACCTATGTAAATTAGTTTTTAGAGAGCTATGTAAATTTTGTAACCTATGGTTTTGATTTCTAAGTTAAATGTGTCTAATTTATGTTTATATTTTATGGTTTTCAATTTACAATTTAACGTTATTTATTTTGTTGATGTTTTTGATTTTCTAAATGCAATTTAAAACTATAAAAAATTGAACTAAAACACATTAAAGAAACAAAACTTAAATACTAATTAAAAAACAAAAAAACAAGATACAAAGCAAAAAATGGCAGAATTCAACCAACGTGGAGGTCACAGAGGTCGGGTGTGTTGACGGGAGGAGGTGGCAGTCAAAATTTTCCCCAAGCACGAGCTTACAAACATGTACGCGGTCTGGATTGTCCTCTCCGGCGCCGCTAAAAATAGTGGATAAAATGAAAAGCCAACAGTCTATTTAAAAAATTAAATACCTTTCCGAAATGCGTACGCGTTACAAATGCGTACGCGTTCAATAACGAGTACGCGTTTTAAAACGTGTATGCATTACAAACGCGTACTCGTTTTAGGTTCACGTACCCGTAGCTGAGCGTGTATGCGTTCGGATTTCAGTTCGGGTACCCGTTCCGTAACGCCTACGCATTTTTTTGAAAACATGTACGCGTTTCTTGCGAATTTTTTTTGTTGCCCGAAATTTCCCTTCTTCGTGTACTCAACTTCTTGCTTTTACCCAGATTGATGATCATTTTATTTTGACTCCTCAAGGCTTTGTGACATTTTTTCCTTAGATTCACATTCCTCTTAAAGTAGCAATTTTTGCTTCAAATTCTTCTTCTTCTTAAGTTTCTTGATTTCATTTAGGATGAAAATAAGTTCCTCAAGTCAAGATCCACTTCTTAAATTTCATCATTCTATTCTTCTTATAAATCCATCTCTACTTTTCCTCCACTCACAAAGTTGTCTTCATCTACCATGACATCACTCCTTGTTTCTATTGCCATGTGTACTCCCAAGATCTACCTTCAAGGGGTTAGAATATATATTTGAAGGAACCCACTCTAATACCAATTGATGAACACATACTTATATTGAGAGTGGGGGGTGAATCAATATAAGATAATATTTTACCTTTTCAAAACTTAATCAACCACAATAATCATTGCCATACAAGATCTAACAATTATGAACACAAGAAAAACACAAGATTGACATGGAAATCCTTTAAGAAGAAAACCACATAAAGATATTGCTTATATAAAATTCTTTTAAAAACTTCGTAGGCACCAACCTACTAGAGACACCAAACTTCACTTATCTTTGTAGGCACCAATCCCCACCACTAAACACCAACTTAGTAAGAGACACCAATCTCTTTGATATGAGGCACCAACCTCAAATATTTCACCTTCTTGAAAATGCTTCTTCAATGGATAACAACTTGAATAGATCTTCTTTACAACAATCTACCAAAATTTCCTTCAAAAATTGCTCATAAAGTCTTAAAAAATCTGCCCATAAATCTCTTCAAAATATTTTATAGATCTTCCACACATTTTCTCATAAGCCTTCAAAAATATGCTCATAGATTTCTTCAAAAATTTGTTATAGATATTCTATTTACTTCACACAAATCTACTAATGTATGTATGATATATCTCTTTATCTCCCACACACTTCCCTCCTCTTCTTACTTGATCATCACATATCTCACATTTCTACCACACTTCTTTCTCTTCAACTTCCCTTACATTTATATCCTTCGTATTCCTCTTCATGAAGGAAGGCATTCCTTAGAGAAGAGACAACCTTTTGAATGGTCATATCCTTTTGTTATCAAACTTCTCTATTCTAGCCTTTGAGTCTTTATTAATTTCTACCTTTAATGCTTGATTTCTTTCCTCAATCGTTGCCCATAAATAACCTTAATAAATTTCTATCCTTTCATAATGAATTGTTGCTTTTCTTTTAATATATTTTTTGCTCTTCTTATTAATATATTTTCTTCTCTTCTTAACATTAATTTCTACACCTTATGTTAATTGTTTCCCATAATAATGATCTCTATCACTGCCTCATGCCACTCTTAACTCTTAAATATTATCATTGCTCCTTACCTATTAATCATAATCGATGCTTGTCATCATCTAATCGTTGCTTATCACATATGTTTCTTGCTCTTCATAACATTAGTGCTGCTCATTATACTTTAATAATTTCTCTAATTAAATTAATTGCAGTCCATTAACTTAGGCAATGTATGTGTGTGTGTGTCTTTGTACAAATGCTTAAGTGTAGTCGACTAGAAATATGAAGTTAATTTAATTCTTATTTTTCGTAATGCAAAGGGGGTCAACCATCATAAAATGAAAATTGTCTTGCAAATATGAAATTAATAAGCTTTTCTTGAATGTGGAGATCTAACATCGATTTAGGTTGGCCTTGGCCTTCGGACTACGATTAGTGGCCTTTGGTCATTATCAATTGTGTTCATACACCTTTGACATCAATGCCAACAATCTTGCCAATAATCTTGCCCATATGCCTTTGACATCAATGACAATATTGCCAACAAGGATGCATCTTTTAGAATCTATCATAGAAGTGGTTAACCAAATTACTGCCAAGTTGTCTAGGCTTCATGAAGAACCAACTATGAACCATAACCTCACAAAATGGTTCTTTCTAGAAATTAACAAATTCAATGTAAAAATGTCATTATTGGACATATAACATGAAGGAGTGATCCTTATTCATTTTGAAGAAGAGAACTCATTATTTAAGCATTGGGAGGCTATAATCAAGATCAATAGACTCCATGCAAAAAATTCAAAGCAAATGGAATGAATTTTGATGTTACAAAGAGATTGTCAACATATAAAAGTAAACTTGAGCAAAGTTGAGGAAGTTAGCTAGAGTATTATTAAAAATAATGCATTGGTAATTAAGATGTTGAATAAAAAGCTCAAGAAATGTTTTGGGCACTCTCAAAGTCAAATTAAAAAGAAGATTGATTTTGTTGGGCCTAGTACTTCTACCAAAGTAGTACTAGAGAGAACTATAATACAAATAAAAAGGAGCTAGAGGAATTTGTCAACTAGTATGTAAACTTTTAACAGGAAAAGTTAGAAGTAGTTCGAAGTAGTTCAGGTTTCACACAATTTATAATAGCTTCCTAGTTAGTGGTCATTTTCTTTTTGTGTTATATTTTTTTGATCTTCTATCTTTCAATTGACGTCTCTATTGTTATGATCAAATTTATTACAATTTGATGCTTTTTAATTTGTAAATAAGATTCCAAATCCTTTCAAACCTTGTTGTATCCTTTAAGAAAAATAAGTTTAAACTATAATTAAAGATTGCTAAAAACCTTAATAATACTTAATATTAAAAATAAATAAATTAATTAAATTTCATAATAAATGCTATACTAACCTCGTAGGGCAATTAATAATTGATTACCTACTCTCACGGTACAGCAAAAATGTTGGAGGGTGGGCCCCGGGGATTTCTTTTGCTTACAAAAATATAAAGCTATGCTCTGTCACGTCACTAGTGGGGGAAAATAGAAACAAAGAAATGTCGAGAAGGTGCTAGAGAACACTCGTCTCTTCCCCTGCACCAGCAAATTCCCTGTATAAATTGCCATTCATCATCCTAACTGACCATCGCTCTGATATTTCACAAATATCTCTTGTAGTACATTTTTCGGTGACTACTTTCAAAGCGCCTGTACTTCTGCTTCTTTGACTGCAATCACTAGACCTGGTAAATGTTCTGTCCAGCTCCTTTGAAGGCTATTGATTTATGTTTTCTCTGTAATTTGTGTAGAATTTATTTAGCATTTGGATGATCTTGAATGAAATGATGATGAAATTTGACGGGAATGCAGAACCGTGAGAAGAGATGGATCCCCTGTTGAGCACTGTTCACCAGCTTCTGGGAGTCCCTGACGAAATGGAAAATCTCCTCAATAATCCAACGCGCACTTATATTCTGGACAGCAAGGCCATGGCTTCCACTGCCGTTGATGTCAAAGAGTTTCCCAACTCTTATGTCTTTATAATCGACATGCCAGGCCTTAAAAACAACGACATCAAGGTATTTCCCTTATAAACCTTTAAAACCCTCATTTTCTCTGCATCTGGGGTATGAAAAAGGTTCAAATCGCTGGCACAGCTAAGACTAACAAAGCGGTTGCTGTGTTTGAGAACAAGCAGGTTCAAGTAGAGGATGAGAATGTGCTGATCATCAGCGGAGAGCGAAAGAGGGAGGAGGAGGAGGATGTCAAATTCATCCGTATGGAGCGCAGGGTCGGCAAATTTATGCGTAAATTTACCCTGCCTGACGATTGCAATATGGAGGCCATTTCTGCCAACTATCAAGATGGAGTGCTGAGTGTGACCGTTCCCAAACTTCCTCCTCCAGAGCCCAAGAAACCCAAGACAATTGAAGTTAAAGTCGCCTAGACGCCTGGCTTTCTGCACTGTGTTTTCTCATTTCCAATTTGTAGAGCAGTCACAAATATAAATACAGCGAGTGTGTTTAAGTATATACGGAATGTAGTGTTTTGGTTTACATTTTCACTTCCTGGATTCCTCCATAGGTACAGAGATATGTAAAGTTCCAGTAACATAATAATCAAAATGTAATTCCCCGAATTTTGAACCTATGCCTGAAGCTTGAAAGGTTAAATTTTTCTCATTCTGCGCCGCTTTTTTGGTATAAATACCTGAACAGAGCAATGCTATGCACACCAGTGTCTGATTCAGATTTGAATGTAACGATGACTCAATTTGCTCCTTTATGTAACAGGCTTAACTTGATGTGTATAATTTTAAAAATGGATGCTCACTGCTAAATTTTAAGCAATTTTGTATGCAAATTTACAGAACAATTCGGTGTTCAGAACAAATATTGAACAGTGTTGTGTGAAAATTTACAAAGTTAGCATTTAAAAATATTTAATTGGAAATGACAGAAGGAGCGTTTAAAAATATATAATTGGAAATGACAGAAGAGACTGGCATTACACGTATGCAACAGGTGCTCAAGAATAAGCGCCTGCCTTTCCCTTATTCCATTTGTCCGTCGGAAGCAACAGTGGCTTTTGTTGGTGCAGACTTTGTTACGAATATTCGTCGTATATCGTGGATCTCTACCATCAGGGCTTAAATTTGATGGTCGACCTCGCCTGTCAACAAATTTTGTAATGACGGTTATCTATTCAAAGGTGCCCTTAAAACATTATGATATACCGTAGTGCAAGTAAAATTATATATAAATAAAATATATATATCATTATAATTCTATACAAATTTTGGCAGTCTATCCAAAATCTCTTCTTTCATGTGATACAATCTCTAAATACGGTCATACGGCCATCAAATTTAAGCCCAATCTACCATGGTATACTTTCTAAATCTTTAATTTTTAGTTATATTTCACGGTAGAAATTGCTAAATTATAGGTACCTCAAATGTTTGTAATATCTCATTTTCTTCTTCGAATTAATTCGAATTTGTTCATGATTGTTTTTCTAACTCCCCTAAAATAATTTCTATTAATATTCCTACTCTTGAATACAAAAGAGTAGCATATAACATGTAAAGCATATGACCAAGGCTGAGAAAACATGATCAAAAACTTCTTTGAAGTTTGGTTTGAATATTTTCAATTAGTTTTGACTAACAGTGAATTTTAGGTTGTATGTGTTTGTTGACCTTTAAATTGAATGAAAAGGTCGATTCAAGTTAGTTATTTTAATGTATTTTCATGTGTATAATGAATATTTATTACTATTCAAAGTACTTTTATTTTGTGTTTATAATGATAATTTGAAGTACAAAATTTATGAGAGTAAACAATTAATTTAATATTGAATTTAAGTTCTTTTTATTAAAACAAACAATATTTAATTTAATGATGACAATTAAATTTTTTTTTTTTTGTGTTTTTTATCTATTTATTTATTAGATAAAAGGTATTTGATTGTATAATTTTATTGATATAATATATTATACATATAAACATAAATATGAATATGTAATAAATATTCAAATGAATTTAATATTAAATAGTAATGTATATTGAAATAATTATATTTTTATCTTTGTTTTATTTATGTAAAATTGAAATCACTTTATGATAAATACTAATATTAGCACAACACACTTCTCTTATTTTTTATATTTCAAATGAAATTCAAACAAAACCAGATCATATGTATCTATAATATTCAAAGAATTTAATATTAAATAGTAATGTATATTGAAATAATTATATTTTTATCTTTGTTTTATTTATGTAAAATTGAAATCACTTTATGATAAATTTAATACTAATATTGATACTTTAATACTAATATTAATACTAATATTAGCACAACACACTTCTCTCTTTTTTTTTTTATTTCAAATGAAATTCAAACAATAAACATTTTTATAAAATGAATGAGATTAATTAACAATTAATCCAATGTTTTTCTATGCTTCTTTGTAGTCAAATCAACATTTAACAAATTGAAATAACATATGTTTTTAATTTTCTATTATAAATGTCAATACAAATATAAGTTTGTTTTGTTTGGTAATTGTTTTATTAAAAAAAATTTGATTGATATGTTCTTGTTTGATTGCTCTATTGACAAATCAATTGATATGCTGTTTTTGTTTGATTATGTGAATGGTTTGAATGATGGCTACAATGTTATTTTGAAGTGATATTTGTAAAGTAAAATTAATCTAAACAGAGAAAGTAAACCAATTAATCTTTAATTCAAGTTTTGGTGTAGAATGCATCAACATTGAAAATATTAGAATATTTAATTTAATTTAATAATTAGTCTATTGTACTTTAAAAAATGAACTAGTCTAAAGTATTGGAATGAAATATGAAAAGGACTATTGTTGATACCAACCATGTCCTCAAGGACCTAGTCTTCTCAAATTTTTGTTGTAACTTTGGTCTATTATCCACCAATACAAAATTTTTGGTTGATGGTAAAAAATGATTTTTTCTCTAAATTCATGTTGATAGTTATTTTATCAATAGATTGGTCAATAATTGTAGTAAGATATACAATTTTACAACGAATTTCCAATGTTGTGATTTAGCATGGAGTCATATTTTAGTTTAGTGGTGTTATGATTCTAATTGCTAGTCATTTGGAGAAAAAATCACTATATAATTGTAGGTATGTCATTGGTAGTCTATGATCATTTACAATTTTATTGAAGTACATATAGTGGTTCTTAGATGCATAGTGATGTTTTAGGGGATACACAAAGATATTGCAAGTGGTAATCTATGATCATTTACAATTTTATTGAAGTACATGTAGTGGTTCTTAGAGGCATGGTGATGTTTTAGGGGATACACAAAGCTATTGCAAGTGGTTATGATCAATTAAGTGTTTATCTTTGTTATTAGAAGCTATGGATAGTGTTTGGCTATGGAGGAAGAATTGTACTTGATCCAAGAGAAGCGAGTTAATAGCCTTTAACATGTAGTGAGTGGAAAATGTTTATTATGTGTGGTGGCCATTCATATGGAAAGATAATATTATTTATAATGTATAACATGCTAACATTATGGTGGTCATGAGATGATTGTTTGATTGTACATGAAAATTAGAAAGTTAGATGATTGGTATTCTATAAAGATAATTCTTTATTTGTTCTTATGGATGTGCTAACCTATTAGACAATGTGATTAGTTCAATGCATCATATTTTGAAGGTGTGAAGTCTTGATTAGAGGTTATACAGTTAATGATATCAAGTTTCCATAGTCCATAATATTGTTTAGTATGTTTTTGGATTTGATTGTGTTGTAAATTTTTGCATCAATGTTTTGGATCACACTCTATGATCCATCATTAGGATGGTAGAGAGCAAGGAGAGAAAAAATGGTCGATTGCAGACTTTTAGACTAGTTTAAAAAGAGAAAGGAGGGGGAAGGGTAGGGTACGAGGACCAAGGTAGAGAAAGGTACAAAACACACCAAAAAAGAAAAGAAAACAATCAAAAAGACAGAAAGAACAATAATAACAATTAAACTATAAATATAAAAATAACTATAAAAATAAAAGCAAAACTCATAATAAATATAGTTATATATGTAGATATATATAACTATAAATATGAGATACAAAGACAAAAAAATATGTAAATATAAAAAATAAAAATAACACTCAAAATAGTTAAATATATAAAAATGAGATAAAAAGACTAGATAAATATAAGTAAGAAAATATAACTCTAAAACAAAAAGAACAAGAAAGAAAATATAAATATATAAATAAAAGCAAGAAAGCAAGAAAATCTAAAAACATAAAGGAGTAAATGCAAATAAATGACAAAAATATATAAGTAAATACCAATTAAGAGGAAAAAAAACAAAAACAAAATAGATATGAAAAATATACATTTCTAAGTGAAGAAAGAAGAAACAATACGATTAAGACAAAGGTGAAAACAACCAAAAAATAACCTAAAAATGATAAGAACAAAGACTCAAGAAAAAAAAGAAACAAAGATCAAAACAAAATATATCCTTGTCTAAAAATATAAAAAAAACAACAAAGGCTTAACTAATAAAGAGCAACTCAGATTAAAGATCTAGAAGTAACACAAAACAGTCAGAAAATTCCATTTTCACACCTCATAAGTGAGACAGGCAGCTATGTGGATGACCATGCAGTTGTTACAAGCCTCATAGTATGAAAAGATTTCGAAGAATTTATGCTCACTTATAATGGCAATCCCCTTTGCATCTCCTTGCAAGAGATTAGTCAGAAACAACACTGCACCTGAACATCTTGCTCATTAAAAAATCTAATAGCTCCTTGGAATTAGGTAAAATTACGTGTTTAGTAAAAGACCCGCTCATGATGACCTCTACCTCCTGGTCATTTCAATCCACCGCATGCCAAAAATTGAATTGTCCCAAACCTTTCCTTGAGGCATATTGCATTTTGTACGTGATGAAGAAGAATTGAACTAAGAGTTAGCCCATCTGTGCAAAGTCTTCATCCTTAATGGATTCAAAAGCAAGCAAATCACCAAATCCTTTAACCATTCCAAGGTGAGTTTCTTTTCTCACTCCATTTCTTCTAAGCTAGGTTTCCTCCCCAATGTTTCTCTCCCTTATATTGAAGGAATTTCCCAAAAATTCTCCAAGATTCTTCTTAAGAAAGGGCTTCATTATGTTTTCAAACCATTTTCAACTGTGAAACACCATCTCCCTCTGCAGAAGGGACTCAGGACGTTTTCATTCCATTCCTTCATCCACCATTCCCTCCTTCCATACTTCCACTCTTCATCTTCCATATTCCTCCATCTGTCCATGTCCACTGCCTTCCTCCTTCCCATATTCCTTATGTCCCTTCCCTTCCCGGGTCCTTCCTTCCCCCCTTCCTCCACTTCTTTCCTCCTCTTAGCCTTTCTTTCCTTCCAACCTTTTCCTTTAGCTTCAACCCCCCCTCCCCTTTGGGCCTTTCTTTCCTTTTGTGGTCGTGTCTTCTCCTATCCTTCTCCCATTTATTTTCCCTTCTCCTTCCCTCCCTCCTTCCTCTTTCCGTATGCATTCTCAACCCCCTTCCTTTCTTTTATAATTTTAGGGCTATCTTTGTTCTTCTCCTTGTTTTTAGTCCTCACTTATGTTATTTTATCTTTATTTCTATTTTGTGATTTCTTCTCTTATGTTTTTTGTGTCGTAGAAAAAAGTACCCTTTTCTTGACATGGTTTTAATTCATGATAAATTGCACTTAATGAGGCCTTGATTTAGGTGTTGTGAGGCATTGTATGCATCCAAACTAGGTCTTGGACCCTTGCAAATTTAATAACATACATTTAACGATGTCTTGTAAAGGTGTTATAAAGTGTTGTAAGATACTTTCACGCTTTTCTAGACTTAATGAACCTATTTCGCCCTAATTCAACATTATAAAATGTGTTTAATAAAATTATCACATCAATCTAGAAGGATTATAACTTAAAATTATTGTTAAACCAGTGTTGTAATGTGTCTTGCACATTCACATTGGTTCTTGTGCCTTCCTAGGCGATGTGGACCTCATTTTAGTGTTGTAAAGTGTATTTAATCACACTTTCACATTGAAATTTGTGTACAAAACCCTAATTGACCTTTACATCATCACTAATATGCCCCCATTACCCCATATTGTGCATCCCAAGGCTTAAATTGATCAAATACCCGACAATGTTGCATTTTAAACCTTATTTCCTTATCTCCTGGCTTCCTAACTGACAAATTGGCTCCTATGGGACCCATTTTCCATGCATGGAAAATTAGTCCTATCTAGGTGGAACCCATTTTCCATGGGTGGTGAATGAGTCCCATTTGGTTCAATTTTGACCTTTGAGTGAGAAAAAAGTGAAATTTAAGTTTAATATTACTTCATGTCAGCCTGTGATGAGGTATTGACAAGTAAAATAGGAGAATTTCCTATAAATATAAGTATTTTAACTCATTTTACACATCTCTTATCTCTTATCATTCATTCATCCATTATTCTTCTATCTCAAGTCAAGTGCAACTTAGGGTTTTATCATTACAAGACATCAAGAAAGCTCCTAAAGACATTCAAAGATTGAATCTTCCTCCATTGCTGCAAAAATTCAATATCAAACATCATGGAAAGGTAATAAACTCCATTATTACATGTTTCATTCCACTCTTTCATCATTTTTGTTTAATTACCTAAAAGGGGTTTGACCAAGGCAAACCCCCATGCCCTAACATTCAACATTTCTCTCTCTTGCCTTGTGTGTTTGCAGATTTAGGTCTCTTAGAAGCTTGGAAATCATTGAAGATAAAGTTTCAAGGTTGCTAAAGTATTCTTCTCATTCAAAAAGTCAAAATATCAACAAAAACTCATTTTCAGACCCGTAAATCAAAGTTTCGAAAGCAGACACCTATAGGAAGTCAAAGTGTAGATCGAAAGCTTTATATTCCACTTTTGAAAATTGAAAAATTAAAAAGTGGAATCATTCACCATGAGTGGTGAATGAGTCCCACTCTAGGGTCAATTTTGAGTTTTCTGCATTTTTAAGTACCCTTTTGTCAGAAACGAGTCCCGACTCAATTTTGCAGAACTGGGACTAATTCGCCTATAATGGAAAATGAGTCCCACCAGGCCTGAAAATCAGGATCATCAACATTTTAGAAGCTATTTCCAGTCTTCATCCATATTCCAGGTGCACACTTTCAATTTGGTTCAATTTTTTTTAATTTTGCATTCGTTTCTAGGTGATTTTGTATTGCACAATGTGTTTTCAAACATTTCATATTTCACTAGTTTTGCATGTTTAATCAATAAATTTCATTAATTTATTGCATTTAGATCATCTCATCTAGCCTTAATAACATCATACATTGCATAATTTGAGTGAACTTGTTAACACTATGATTTGCACCCTAGATAAATCTCAAAACAACTAATCATGTGAAACATTGGAAAATTTCTAAGGCTATAGGTCACCTATAGTAGAAGAGGACCTCAAGAGAAAGTTGGTTCTTTGTTGAATATCACCTAAATCCTACTGGTTTTTGCTGAGGAAAAGGGCAAAGAGATAATATGAAATGAAAAGAACTACCTCCTAAAACGATACACTAAAATATTACTTAGGCTTGAAATTTAGAATTCATACACTTACATACAATGACTGGAAAACCAACTTGTACAAATTGTTTTTGTGTGTTTTGCATGAGTATTTTATAAAGAGGTATTACTACTTAAGCTCTAAAGTGGAAAAAGTCTTCACAGCTAAAAGCAACATGTTTTCTTGACACAGATTACAACCTGTAACATCACACTTCTCTGCAAAATGGTACTAACGCCATGAGACAAAGTTAAAGGAAATGAACACAATCTCACAATGAATCAATCAATCATGTATAAATACACAATCATGTAGTAACAAGAAGGAAAAAGTACACCATTAAATGATACTCAAGGTATGCACTGTATTTCATGTCCAAAATGAAAATGAGTTACAAATTCTGCATGGAATTTGACAAAGGACTCCAAAAGTCTCTAAGTCTCAATCTGCATCAAAAGAACTAACTGCTAGAGAGTTACAAGAGTGAATATATAACTCAACCCAAGAAGTTGCACCAAAATAGGAGCAAGCAACTACCTTGGGTCAAATCCACCAGAAAAGCCTAAAAATGAGGCATTCGATTCCTCCCAAAACTACCTCCAACATGTGGGGAAAGTGGTTTTGGCCATGCCAAGCATCTAGGCATGCAAAACCACCCCTAGATTCTAGAAAACCCTCCAAAAAAGTTCATAAATGCTCCTACATATGTGAGTACATGTCTCCAAACCGTAAAAAAGCCTCCAATATGCTTGCAACTTCATAAATTGAAGCATAACTCCCATGACTTGATCACATGTTTTCTAATTTGGATTTTAAAATAATGACTTAATTTAAGTGACTTATAAAACATCACTCAACTTAAGCATTTTACAATGTAGAGTAACATAATGCAAAAATAAAACCTTCATGCCCATGTATTCGACCATGCCAATAACAAAAAGCTTGCTAAGTCAGAAAGTGATAAAATGCCTAAGTCACATTTTACATGAAAAGTAGACAAGGTATAAGTTAAACCCGCGAGGAATTAGTTGACATTGATTTTAAAAAAAAGAGAAGGAAAAAATGCCTATCTTCAATCGGCCTTTGGTATAAGGTTTGAAACCCTAAAAAAAAAAGAGAACCAAGGTATTCTCTCACTTCATTTTAGAAGCTTCAAGAAGAAGCTAACACCACCGACACAAAGGGTTTCTGGAAACATTTCTCAGGCTCCTTCTACTACAATCCACGAGCTCATTGACCTACATTAAATTCTATTGATTTTTTTCATAGGAACTTACATTGGTAAGCATTCTTATGATTTCATTGAGGAATTTGAAAATTTTCCATTTGTTTTATGTCTGTACAGGCCGTCCATGGCAACATTTTCTAAAGCTACTCCTACCTCATTCTCATTTGTTTTTCTTGATCTCTGTGATTTTTCTGCAAAACACACCACCATTAGAGGGTTTTTGGATGGCTTCATGGCATCATTCTTATGCAAAAAAACCCATCAAAACTCAAGGTGAGTTTTTTCTATCAGCAAATTCTATTATATTATTCATTTTCTTGTAGAGAAAAAGGGCTCTCTCTCTATAATATGCTCCATGCTTAGGCCGTGGACACCAAATCTACACTTTCTATAGATTTCTTTATTTAATGGCTACCTTTGAACTTCATCTGTGTCTTTTCTAAGAGTTTTTAATCAAAACCCATGAGGGTTTCTGTGTATTCATACATTCTCTTTTTCTTTCTTTATATATATGGTTGGATGCTCCTGTGTGTAAAAATACAATGAAATTTTTGTTTTCCTGTATATGCTATAAGGAAAGGAAATTCCATTTCATGTGTTTCTTTGTGATCTTATTTTTAAAGGAAAACCCATATTACTTTCATTGTATGTAGAGAAAAAATGCACCTTCCTTGGCATGACATTTTTTGGATATCTTATCACCCTCATTTTGAAGTTAACATTCTTGTCTTTCAATAGTTATTGTGTGGTCAATTTTGAAGTGTGATAAATATGAATTTAAATTAAATCAAACACCCCAATGAAACTTTAAATTAAAACATAAAATAAAGAAATGAAATTGCAAACTCTGTTTATGCTTCAAAGACGTTCCATTTTCCTTTATCTCCAATGTTTTCGTTGATTCTAGCTGGCTCTCATATCTTGGGCTAGGCTCAACAAACGGTCTTCCTAGAGAACAAAATCGAATATGGATGCATGCAATGCTATGCTAAGACATGATTATGCTTATGCTAAACATGATTGCTAAAATTAAAGATTATGCAATTAATAAAAGACTATGCTAGAATGCTAGAATACTAGAATGCTAGAATGTAATTAAATTCTAATTTATATGCGTTATAAGTCGTAGGTGTAACCAATGCTTGGATTTGCAGGGATATTTATAGAGTTTTCGAAAGATTCTGATTGGCTGATGTGATCAACGACTGTGAAAATTCCTGGTAGATTGAACAGTTGAAGATGGATAAGACTGTAGAGAAAAATAGAAGAAAACAAAAAGCATGATTTGTTTCTTTTTTCGAAAAAGAGATAAGATGAGATGATAAAGATGAATTGTAAAAATCATCTTTTTGTGAGATTATGGAAAGATTTCAAAGATAAATAATGAGTTATAAAATTCAGTTATTTATTTATTAGTGACATGGAAGATTTTTCTTAATCAAATAAGATATTCAATTAAGATTTGGATAATAATAAAAGAATTCATAAATAAATAAAATATTTAATTATGATTTGAAAAGATATGAAAGATATTTAATTAAATAAAGACACTTAATTAAACTTTTTAAGAAATGACATGTAAATGGAATTAATTAAATATTTAATTAATTAGAAGAAAGATTTGAATAGGAGAAAGGAAATTAAATTCAATTAACTCAAAGATTTAATTAAACTTAAATGTGATAATTAATTTAAATAAACAATAATATTTATTTAATTAATTAAGTGGACTTAAGAATATGGTAATTAAATAAAAATGAATTTATTTAATTAAAGTGGAGGAATAAAGTGAATGAACAATATAATTAAATTTAATCATATGTAGAAGACTTTTGAGGATTAATTAAATAATAAAATATTTAATTAAATGTCAAGATTTAAACATGACCAATTTTATGCATATATATTTTTCCCCTCTTTGAAGTGATGTGTGAAACACATTGCTTCAAAGAAAATATTCCTGCTTTTTGAAATTTTGCCACATTTGATTTTGCACTTGATTGGAAAATTTTTAACTGATATGTTCCTGATCTAACTCTGATATGTTTATGATATTTGATGATGTCGATATTAATGATGCCCCCTCGGGAGATAAATCACTAATGATGAGAAAACATTGATTTGATGAGAAAACATTCGGATGATAAAAGGGACATAGTGATTTAACTCCCGATAATTGATGAAAAAGATGCTCCAATTGAAAATTTTTCCATCAAAACCCCACTTTGTTTGACCTTTAAAAGGTAAAAAGGTAAGTCATTTTCACTTGTTGAATTTTAGAAACCTTGTGCTTTGACAGTGACTTGGCGCGATGGAGATCCCTTATCACCGACATAGATTTGAGCGGTCTCGCCGATATCAGTGACTAGCTACGTATGGATCATTAGTTAGTCAATTCAGACCTTTTTGCATCAAATTTTTCATTTTGAATCAATTTGTGAATGATTTTAACGCGGTTTTAAGTTTTAACTTGCCGTTTTAGTGCTTTTAGAAAATAGAATAGCACATTGAAGTTTTGTTTTAGCTCATATAGGTCATAAAGTAGCACTTTTAGGTTTTTGATAGAATAGCACATTCGAAAAATAAAGTAGCGCATCTAAGTTGCATGTAAGAAATTTGGTAAAGTAGCACATATAGCAAAAAGATTAGCGCATTTAGGGTTGTTGCACATTGAGTAGATGAAACAACGCATTTGATAGGTAAAGTAGCACATCTAGGGAAATGGTGCATACAGGATTTAGTTTAGCACTTTTAGACTGCAGAATGGCCCATCTGGTGTTTTAGCGCATATGGGGGAAACTATAGCGCATTTAGGGTTTTGGTGCTTTTAGGTGACAGAGTAGCGCTTTTAGGAAAATTTAGAGAAAATGCTGTTCTGATGAAAATAATGATGAATTATTGCTTCCTTGGTCAATAGATAGTAAAATTGTCATGTCATTATGTTGAGAAATTGATAACTTTACTTCTCAAAATAGAAAACAAAGAGTAGATAGCCGATAACTTTGTTTCCAAAAGAATAAAAAATGAGTAGAGGATTGATATGAATTATGATAAATTTGCTTCCTGCGATAGAAAATAAATAGTAGAGTGATTTGAGTGAAAACATATTTGCATTCATGATTGAAGGATAAATAGGATGATGATTGTGATTGTTGATAAATTTTCTTCCTGTGATGGAAAACAAATAGTAAATGATGATAGAGTAGATTGATTTGATGTGCAAATATATATATTTTGTATTGATGTCCGATATGATTTCCTGAGACAAAATACTTGATATGGGTCACATGATATGATATTTGATATGAGTCTGATATGTATCCCTTGATTGATACATGGGTCATTTGATATAAATCTAATTGAGGTAGATAGATTGCGTTGATATGAGTCTGATTGATTTTCATTGTGGTGACAAAAAATAAGAGGTTTTCACAAACCTCCAGATTAGAGAGCGCTTCCCTATGGGTTGGGATAGGATTCGAGATTTGACACCTATAGATGTTTAGCTGATAGTGAGTTGTGGGTTGGGATCTTTGTTGTTGATGCCTCCTATTCGGGTCAACAAGGAACTGTTGACTGTGTTAGTAGAGAGGTGGCATTTAGAGCATAACACTTTTCATTTGCCGACTAGTGAGATGACGGTGACCCCAGAGGATGTATACAGGATTTTGGGGATCCCAGTGGTAGGTGCCCTTATGTTTTATGATCACAAGGAGTTGGGTGGGACAGATGCCCTTAGGAGAGTGTTCAAAGACGCACATATAGTAGGGTACTGGGTGTCGTGGATAGACTTCAAAGGATATCCGACCTTACTTGTAGTGTTGGGTGCTTTCATTTGAGGCCTCCTTTGTCCAGATCACCAGTAAAAGGGGCTATCAGTTGGATGGGGGAGGATCATCGAGCAAATGATAGGTCAGCCGAGGAGATATGCCTGGGGGAGCTGCATGCTAGCTCATTTGTATCATGACCTACATTAGGTAGTATATAGAGGATCTTCCAGTTTATTGTTTGGTGTGACTTTGCTCCAGATCTGGGCATGGGAGCATATTGCTATTACTAGACCATTATGTCTGAAAGCTAGGTTTCCAGGCAAGCCATATGCATATGCCTATTTGTTTGCACTTTTCCAACCCAATTTGGGCAAGGTGGAGTATTGGAGATGGACTCTAGATGACATGGATACCATGATATGGAGGCCCTATATTGATTGTGATGTTTGGGACATAGATCCCTTGGAGATGCCATTTGTAGATATACCTCAATTTTTGATAGGCCGTACTCCATTTATTATAGAGAGGTTTTTGGCCTTGCAAGTACAGAGGCAGTTTGGTTTCGCATAGGGGATGCTTCAGGGTGTGGTGCACTATGGACGGTGCAAGGATGAGCCTGGATGGGGTCCTTGCATTGCTTACCAGGTCGTATATACTGAGTATATGGCATTACAGCCTGAGGTATGGGATCCCATACCTGATATTGTGGATGCCGACATGTCAGAGGAATACTTAATTTACTATCACACACACCCATTTCCACGATTTACATGTCTAGATGAGCCAACATCCATTTTGGTGGCACCTTAGCTAGGAGTTGGAAGACAGGAGGATGTGGCAGGTGGTGAGAAGGTAGCTATCAGAGGAGAGGAGGAGGATAGTGGAGATGAGGAGGAGAGTGGACACGAGGAGAGCTAAGATGATGATGATGGGGATGATGGTGGAGATAGCGGACAAGAGGAGCAGAGAGCTGATATTGCGGGTAGTTCCCAGGGTATACGTAGGTTGAGGAGTGATACGGGCCGACAAATAGTGATCAGAGTCACCTCTTCAGCGCAACAGGTGCATATAGACACATTACAGGCCTAGGTTTAGACATTGCAGGGACAACATGCACAGTTGCAGAGCTAGTTGGCTCAAGCGTAGGGTTTGGTAGCATAGCTACAAACACAGTTGGCACAGACACAAGTACATGCATAGGTACAAGCACAGATACAGGTACCTTCTTCTACCTCAGACCCACAAGTAGCCCAGTTGATAGCAGAGAGGGATTCTTTCAGAGGGTGGGAAGTGGAGGCAGAGGGTGTAGCACAAAGACTTATGGGCACTGTTGAGAGTGCATCATTACAAGAGGCCATTGTAGAGGGGTTTGAGATGGCTAGGGAGGTTGAGTACTACTGAGTTTGATACGAGGAGTTGTGTCCTCCTGAGCGCATAGAGCCTTTCCCACGGTCCCACAGCAGGACTGGGAGTAGATCATAGACAACAACACAGAGCAGAGGAGTTACAGGGCCTCGATAGGATCCTGATGCAGGGACGAGTGGTAGGTCGTCATCCTTGAGACCAACTCCATCAGGGGGGTCCACTAGCTAGCCTTGAGCCATTGATATAGGATTATTGATGTATCTGATTTTGTGGGGACATGTGTATTGTTTTTTTATCATATCTCATGTATCTCTCTATACTGTTTAGTTTCATTGGACATTTGGACATTTGTATTTATTTTTGATGAGCGATGATATGCAGCGGCGATGAGTTTTGATGATGTGTTTCTTTGATGTGATCATGATATGGATATGTATGTGTGATGGGATGGATTTTTGATATGCATGTTAATGATTTGATGACTAATCATGATATGCAGGATGATTTATGATATGCTCATGATGATGATTTATGATATGTTTATGATGATGATTTATGATGCATACTAATGATGTCATGCAGGTGGATGACCTATGTTGTGATTAATGAAAATATGCAATGGGATATTTGAAATGATTCTAATGTGTTGGAAAATGATGTGGAAATGTAATGTATGTAAGAGTTTTTTTTTTTTTTTTTGTATTTTTCAAATGCAATAAATAATGATGATGTGACAAAAAATGGATGTTTATGTTTATGAGATGATTTCGTAGATTCCTTTATGGAAGATGATATGAAAATTATAAATGTATGCAAAGTAGGATAAACAAATGATATGAAATAGTAGATAAAATTATCTAATGGGATGAAATGTGCATATGTGTGACATGGTGATATGTGATAAGGAGATGAAATGATAATGATGATAAAAAGGATAATAAATGTTATGAAATATAGCATGTGTGAGTAAATGATAAATGATAAGTGATAATGATATGATAATGATATGAGATTGAGGATAAAATGAAATGTAGTAAATAAATGATAATGTAGTAAAATGTAATGAAATGAAATAAATACAATGAAAATGATAGTGTAATGAAATATTAATGTAATGAAATATTAGTGTAATGAAATTAATGCAATAGAAATAATTATAGAAATATTAATGTAATAAGAAGTATTAGGTATAAAATAATGAAATACAATGAAATAGTAGGTATGAAATGAAATGATGGGTGTAAAAATAATGTCACAATAAAGTGTGCTGTGGAAATAGATGAAATGATAATTAATGAAATATTAATACAATGAAAATGATTGTAATAATAAAATAAATACAATGAAATAGTAGTGTAAAATGAATAAATGTAATAGAAATAATTAGTGTAATGAAATAATGTAAAGTAGTGTAAATAGTGTAAGAAAGTAAATGAAAATTAATGATAGTGAAATTAGGCAAAATAAGTGAAGTAAAGGTCTTGTCTCATGCAGTAGATAAGATCCTCACATGCAAATGAATGATATAAGAATGATCAATGGAATGCAATGAAACTATGTGATATGAAAAATGCCAAATGAAATGATAATGCATAATGATGGATAACTAAATGATAAAGTACTTTAAATGATATGAAAATGAATGATAAATGATAAACTTAGAGGATATGTACATGATCTAGATGAAATAATAATGTTTAATGAAATGAGGATAAAGATGAAAGATGATGATGAAGCAAATGTTCAAATATCCTCCACAAATAGTCCAAAGAGACATGAAAGTCATTGATGTTTTTGTTCAGCCTTTCAAAACTCTGATGCAAATCCAATATGCAGATATGTACATTGATCCAAATGAAATGCAACTAAATGAAACCAACGAATCGTTGAGCCTTTTTTTAGCTTTCTTGAATCATCATAGAGCATTTTAAAATGTTGGAAGTATGTATAAGCATCAAAGGGGAAATTAGCACCAATGATGACATGAGTACAACTTTCATGATTATTGATATAGAAAGTGAACACAAACATCAAGGTATAATTGAACCGAGACGACCTAAGCATTGCTTGCATAGAAAGACAAAGACTAACCACTTTCTAATGCAAATGTGGAACTGTCATCAATGATACATGTAGACACCTAAAAATGACCTAGGCCTGCAAGCTTCATTTTTACCACTTTTCGTCCTAGCATAATTATGACACTTTAATTATGTTCATAACCCATCTTCAACTATTAATTAAATAATTCACTATTATTTAATTAATTCAGGGTCTTCTTTCTTCCCGATTATTAAATGAATAAATAATATTTATTTAATGCGTCACTAATTACCTAAAGTCAACTCTTAATTAAATAAAGTTCTCATTAATTAATCTTTGTCATTAATGTCCTCCTGATTATCAAATAAATATATTTTAATATATTTATTCAATATGTAGCTAATTCCTAAATCCTCTCTTTTAATTAAATAGATTTGCTAATTTATTTAATTAATTAACCACTTCTTCTAAATTAAATAATTATTTTTAATTATTTAATTGTTGTATGTGACACTTCTTTATTTTTAAATAAAGCAATTTATTTAAAAATATCTCACATAGTTAACTGATTCTTCTTTTAGTAATTAATTTCAAAAATCAATTCCTCCTTATCTCACAAAATCCAAATTTTGAATTAATTTAATTCAAAATGGAAATATTCTTCTACAAATCAAGTAATTTCTAAAATTACTGACTTTCTAAAATCCCATCTTCTTGTCTTTTGATTTTTGCTAATTCCATCTCAACTGTCACATTTATCCTTGATTTAATTTATTTAATTAAATCTTATTCACACATTTGGGAATTTTTCCCTAACCCTAATTGAGAGTTGCCATTTCAAATCTTAACCATTGATTCTAGGGCATTTTCTCAATCTCTCAATCTCATCTGTCCATTCAAAATGACATTTTCTATAAAATGCCATTTTCCTCTCATTTTCGCATTAGGCAATATTTTAGACATTAGAGGCACATAGATTACAATATTATGGCATATTAATACTTAGATTATTTTGGCATTTTAGAGTCATTTTTATCATAGTCATTAGGCATTTGTGCAAATCCTTCAAAGGTTGGTGTAGGACTTAGACATTTGCAGATTGCTCGCACAACGAATCTGAGGGCACAATATATCCAACAAGTAAGAAGGTGTTACAAAAGTAAATCATGAAGGTCTCGGCGATCAGGTATAATTGTTCTTTCATTTGCTTCCATTGTGTTTTGTAATTACTTTGGGTTTATTGTCATTTATGATTTATATGCTTTATTGATTGAATCTAATCCAAAATTTACCCTTAGTTACATTGGTGAACCCAACATATTTGGAAAAATAAAAAACCATTTTTGGAGTTGGTTTCTTTTTGTTGCAGGTTTGGCATCATTGTGGATAAAGCCCTAGTTTCCAAAGACATGACCATGAATTTCAAACGGCTGCGTATTTTATCACAAATTTTTTTTTGCAACTTGGGGACAACATCACGCACTTTCATTCCAAAAATCAGATTTTTTGGATCTGTTTTTCATTTTTTATAATTTTTTTTTTTCTGTTTTTCATAAAAAAATAATTTCGAGAGAAAATAATCGAATTTTTCAGATATGTTTACATTTATGGAAAGATCTTTAAATTTTAACATGGGTCTGTTCTTTATATTTTAAATTTGGATGCACGATTATTAGTCAAAAAATAGATCTTTTAAAATCTAGGTTTAAAAAATATTTGCTTATATCTCACTCACAGTTGTAGAATTAATCACAATTTTTTTTTTGAAGATTTGGGATGATATTAGAAGACTCCAGTAAAAAAATCAAAATTTTTAGAACTGTTTTGTATTTTTTATAATTTTTTTATGATTTTTCATAAAAAATTAATTTTAGGTGCAAAACAACAAATTTTTTTGATTTATTTAATTTTTTGGAAACCTCTTGAGATTTTAGATAGGATTTATTCTCTGTATTTTTTATTTTACTTTCAAATTTTTTTCTAAAAATCAGATTTGTCTCGACTGGCTAACCCTCTAATAGCAGTGATCGATTATCTTGTTAGGGTTTGTTGTTGGTTTTGTGCATGTGCAGAAAATAAATGCTTCAAAGGACACATTGGATCAAGTGGAAAAAATTGACGCATCTAACTATTTTTGTAGATCGATAGTCAAAGACAAACATTCAAACTACTAATGTGTGGTCTTGCAGGTTCGAATGTCAAAGACTAAACATCAAAACAATGTGCTTGTCTTTTTTAGTATAAAACACATTTTATTTTGGTGCAATTAAAATGAACCTGTGTTTACTATGTCTGAATGTGTTTTCAAAATGGTAGGTGAGTATGCTCTCACTTGGTGAAAACCTAGTGATCAGAAAACCAGACCCATTTTTATCTGTTATTACCCTGACTTAATAATCGGAGTATCCTCTCCCCTTGCGCTTTCAGGCGATCCTGGGTGTAAGAGAAATGGTTACTAACTCTAGAAATTGGGCCTGCCTGGGGATTTCATCACCCCAGTGCGACTCAAACCGGCAATGGAGCTAAGGCCAAGCTACCCCCGACCGGTATATAAATGTGAATCTTAAGGGAAGACCTAATATTACAAGTGTGGATGTGTCATACAGACAGAGTAGTACTCCCTTAAACCCTATTGAGCTTAACCTCTTCAGACTGGAGTGCCACCTAAATTGGTGATTAATCTCTTGCCCCATGTATGGCCACTTGAAGGGGGGTCCTAAACTAAAAACCTTTGTGTAGTAAGCCAAAAACCTTCTATTTGCTAACGCAGCACCAGTCGGTGTGAAGGCATCCACACTTTTGCAGTTTTTAGTAGAGGTGATCAATTTTCCATGGGAGTTTCATGGGGGTTGGAAATTTGGTTGGCCTGAGAAGAGAGTGCACTATAAGGGGGAGCCCGTGCAACCAAGCTTTTGAATTCACACGCTACAGATATGCGATTGGGGAAACCCACGTGGAATCTAGCGAATATTGTCCTGGCCTAACCATAGGATTGTACTTGTCTCATGTGTGCTTGCTTACAGTCAAAATATCGTGCTTGCAAGTGTTTTCTGGATACTGAAACAAACCAAACAATGGTCAAACATCTAGAAACAACCAAGTCAAACTTCAAGAATTTGGTCAAAACTGGACTATACATTCTGTCTGCAATGCATCTGCACACTGCAACACATTTTCCCACTTGAAATGATGCATTTGCTTAACTGAAATTTAAACATTGTCTCAGACCAGAATCTAAGTCCACACATTGTCGCCTGTTGTCAAACATCTTTTTCAAACAGTCTCTGTCAGAAACCAGAATTGCAATTGCTCAAAACACCCATCATTTGCATTCATTTCCAAATTTTAGGTGCATTCCCTAGGCGGCATAATTGTCCTTAGGTTTCATCTTAGCAAACTTTGGATTAAGCCAAACCCCCACACCTTGTAAAACCTTTGTTTTCAAAACTAGCCTATCTTGGGACTTAGTCATTACTACTCTTTTCAGTCATTTTCTTTTTGTGAGAACCTCCAACTCAACAGTCTAGTTCGGTAGGCTTACTTGTCATTTTGACCTCATCGTTTAGTCCCCTTAGTAAGTCCTTTGATAACCAAAATTGAGACATAGGTCTAGCTTAGAGTGGTTAGACAAACCTTTCTCCAAATTTTGTCCATACTTAGTCCTCATTTTAAACCTGGACTTTGCATTAATCATCTTAGTCCTCATATTGGCTTTGACAACCACGTCATCAATCATTTCCTTAGTCATCACCTTGCATTGTCATCCTTTATCGAAAAATACAAAAACATAGGCTAGTGCCATCCTTGCATTTACTTGTAATTATCATCATCCTCATTTGAGAAAATTCCTTTTACAGTTGAGACTAGGCTTCAAAGACAACAACGACAAATGGCAAACTTTGGACAAGATTCCAATCCCAACATTAACAATAACACTTATGACACGAACAAACATTGGACCTTTTCTGACCCATTTCACAACATGAACATGCAATCTTCCATGAGCATTCCATCTTCATCACAAAACATTTTTGAGCCATTAATAAAAAGAGACCAAAATGGACGAGTATATGTCGAAGACTTAGAAGCGGTAGCACAAAATCCTGATATAGTCTCCTTTGTAGAAAACTCAATCTTACGCGACCCTCAAAGGTATCTAGCCATGCTTTTGGACCAAGGGGCTAAGTTACCACGAGGCTTTGACATAAATACTTTTCCACCTCCATCCGTCTACCCTCACTACCAAAAGTCACTTAACACCATCCATGACATTAGTCCACAACAAACATCCATTAATCAGCCTTATCCTAACTTTGACAAGGGAAGTCAATTGTCTACTAGTCCATTCCATGTCTCCACATCATATCCTAGTCCTTCACCTATTAATCATGTCCAAGTCTGCATCCCTTATCAACCATCTACCAACTCATGTCAAGTATCACATCCTTGCCATCAGTCGATTAGTCTCCATATGCCATTCGCATTACGTTAATAACTAATAGGTCCAAGACATCATATCCAGTCCAAGACTCCATGTCATATCGATTCAAGTCTCCCATGTCTATCCACAGTCCTTCATATACTAGTCGGTCCAAGTTCCACATCATATCTGGTCTTTGTTCATTAATCCTTTTCAAGTCCACCCCCTCACATACTACATCTAGTCCTTGAAAATTCTATCATAGTCCAAAGTCAAATCCCATTTAATAAACTTGAGGATACATGTCAAAATGAAAGTTCAAAGCATGACCTTATAATGTCACCCTCATGTCAAGAACAAGGTAGTCCATCCCATGACCCTATCTCAAAGTTCATTCAAGATGTCCTTCAAAATAATCATGACATCCAAAACACACCTATCCTTAACAAAAATTCCATTTCCGATTATATCATCTACGACAACCCCATCTTTGACTAAGACCCTATTGTTGACCAAGAAATCCAAGAGGATCCACTCCTTGACCTTTAAGACTGCTGATCAAACGCACGGCCTACAAGGCCTCAGTGTGTGGGCACTTGCCTCCATGGGACACATAGACGATATTCCTCCAGAACAAGAATCTTCCACTAGGGACATGCTTGCATATGATCAAGTTATAGCTAAAATCATTGGACTTTATGACACTAAACATAATAATGGCTTTGACATTGCCTTGGAAGCACCAACAAAATCTACTAAACTTGACATGTCACACGATCAGACCAAAGATATCAGTCAGGAATATGTCCAGCATGACAATGAAGCTAAGACACTTTATCAACTAGGGTCATCTATCTTTGTCAGAGCAGGATTTCTTGCAAACAAAAATATTACAAGTGACAGTGTCCATAGACATCATGATGGGTTAGCATCTTACTTCGGCAATAAATACCCCATCGCAAACAAAATCTTTCAAAGCATGCAATATCAAGGCAAAGGACTAGGCATACAAAAGCAAGGCATTCTAGAACCAATTCAACTTCAAGAAAATTACATGCATCAGGGTCTTGGCTATTCCTCAGACAACAAATCAAATGATGTCAGTGGTACTTCCTTGATACTGGGGGAAACTTTGTCAGATACAAACATCAAAATGGATTCCATGAGAAATCCTTGTCATAAGATTGTTGCCAACACCCCCTCCACCCACACCATGAACCATCATTCCATCATAAATAAACCTTCCCTTTGGAACCAACAAAAACAAAAGTCTTACAAGTCAAAAGATCAAAATCAAATGTCAAAGGCCATTGAATCAAACAAAAGGACAAGTGGAAAAATGAAATTAAAATGGATCTCAAAGAAAGATGGATCAAACAAAGACACCAAGTCAACTACAAAAGTCAATCACAATGTGGAGCGACAAGACAAGAGGACTTCCACATATAACACATGTCCACCTCCTTCAAAATGGTCATCAATCAAGACATATAAAAGTGTTGGTTCCAAACACCATCCCTCCAAAATCCGTCATCCACCATCCCAAGTTTGGAAAATAAAAAATCATTCATCCAAACTTCCAAACATTCTTTCCACGTCTACCATCATTCGTCATAACCCTACATCTCATCTAAAGTTCAATGATCCCATGTCAAAAATCTGTCACATCATGGCAACAACTCTTTACCACAAGGACTCTCATGGTACTCTATTGCGATGTGTGTATTTTGATAAGGCCAACTCTAGTATCATAAAGGATCACAATGACATCAATTAGTTGTATACAAGCGCTATGATCCTGACAAGACAACTCCTTCAGCAAGGTCATTATTGGCATTTCATGACACCAGTCTCTACATCGGCACCATCAGTGGATTCAGAACAGTCAGTGGTCATCTAAAACATCTAGGCTATCCAAAAATATCAAAAATACAATTTTTTTTTTGAAAAATGTAAAAATATCGTCACCCTGATGAAAACCTGGCAAACAAGCGTCTTGGTGACACCAAAAAAATCAAAAAGTCAAGAAAATAGTAAAGAGAAAAATTTCATCCAATGGTGAAAACCTGGCAAACAGGTGCCCTGGATAAGTACCATGATAAAAACCTGGCAAACAGGTGTCATGTGCAAAATAAATAGTCTATGTGGAATTTTATACTTGGAGGCAAGTCGTCTCATTTTGCCATGCCTTCCTCATGACATTTACGTCCATCTAAGCCCTATCATTGCCACACATTTTTTTCCCACTTACCTTGGTCTTGACATAAAACTAGCACACATAAATCATGCTTTGGGAAAAATCTTGAAATGTCTATCCTTCAGTCATACACGATTCACAAAACATCATGTCATTGACCGTCATAGTCTAATTGTCCCTATACGACATAGTCCTTGAAAATAATATGACAATTCCCTTAGTCTCATGTCTCCTATCTTTTACCAAGGCCATCCTCTCATCCTTTCATGTCTGTCACCTATCTTGGCTTTCCCTTGTCAAAAGGATAATCATCATCCCATCTAGTCCTAACCAAGTCATTCCAAATGCAACGAGTCTAATCCATACAAGCACATTATCCAAAACATTACTTGGCTTTGTTCCTGGCTCAGCTGTAGACCTCGATACTTTCATCACATTATCGTCATCATCCTCACGTTATTTTGGGATGCGTCCTTTCCATGTCAAACAATGTTATTATCACATGTCAATTGATATTCAGCTTGACTAGGGGCACAATCATGTTTGTCCTTGGATTCTCATCTATAGGCATCAGTCATATTCATTTGTCATGATCCTCTTAAATGTCAAAATCCAAAAAAATCATAAAAAAGACAAAAAGACAAAAAAAATCATAAAATGTCTTGAGGAAAGACCTAAAAATCATAAAATGTCCTGAAAAAAGACCAAAAACATCATAAAATGTCCTGAAGAAAGAACTAAAAATCATAAAACGTCCTGAAGAAAAACACAAAAACATCCAAATCAATGTCAAAATCCTAAAAATGGAGTCAAAGTTAGTCATGTCAGTCAGTTCGTGTCATTGTAAAACTATGTTGTCTTTGCACATTTGCTATGTAGGCAAGGCCATCAGTCAATGAGTCCCCGAGACATTAGGTCAGTCCTTTTAGGCTGGTCCAAATAAAATCATGGAATTTGTCACAATCATCACATCGGTCAAATAAGTTAGACATAGTCAAACTCAAACACAAGATAGTCATTCGAAATGCCAACGTCAAAATTGGTCAAAATCAGACAACATAAGCCAATCAATCATACAGTCAACATCAGTCAACTTGCCAAAACATATTACTCAAAACAATGTCAGTCTCGTCACTCTTTGGTCCTCTTCAAGATGTGTCCTTGGATTTGGACCTCGTCAAAATGTCCTTTTCCTTTTTTAGGATGTGTCCTTCCTGACAATAGGCCCTGTCAAACTATCAACACCGTCAAATTGGAAAAGCTCTTAAACTGTCAAAACTGTCAGACCGACAAGAAATCAATCTTTGGCAAACAAACATTGGCAAACAAAATTAAATGGTTGTTAATTTTTCTAGTCTTTCTTGTCTTATCTATTGACTATTTTGTCTTATATTTTTACTGTCTTGTCTTTTGGTCATGTTACTAGCTACCTCGGGGATGTCCCATGAAGGATTTAGAGGTGCGATGACGTCTCCTGACCTATTTTATTTTCTTTAACTGTTGTCTGTGGATTATCTTGACAAAAAGACTGGGGAAACTTCGCCCTTAGTATGAGTTAGGACATTCCTTGTCTGTGACTGTCTGTTTTTCAAGTGGATGACCTTGCACACCTTGGTCTACATTATATCATGGTGTTTGTTGTCCATTTTTGTCATTTTTACCACCCAATGATGATTAAGAGCAATAAATATTAAAGTCTTATGGTTAGGCTTTGAAGGATTTAGTCTAGGAACTAACATGCATCTCCTTTTGTCTTGCCATCTTCTCTCGCTCATCTCATATAGGCATCACATCCATATCATCATCCATATCTTTTGCACTAACATTTCTTTGTCTCTTCATATTCTAGTCTTCTCATCCATTTCGAGAGCACACCCATAATCTTGGAACCTATCTTTCCTCTTGAGGGGGCATACCATAACCCTCCTCATCATTCTTCCTCATCTTATTTTGCACTGGGGCATATTTTTGACTTATTTTCTTTGTCACAATGCGACATGCTACATTATGACAAAGAGGGGCAAAATGTAGACACTTAAAAATGACCTAGGCCTGCAAGCTTTATTTTTACCACTTTTCCTAGCATAATTAATACATTTAATTATGTCCTTGGATCCACATTCGACTATTAATTAAATAATTTATAATTGTTTAATTAATTCATGTCTTTGTATTCTTCATGATTATTAAATAACTAAATTTTATTTATTTATTAAATACGTCATTAATTGTCTAAGTCTTCCCTTAATTAAATAAATTTCTTAATTTATTTAATTACCCTTTGTCATATATTTCTTCTTGATTATTAAATAAATAAATTTTATTTATTTATTTAATATGTCACTAACTGTCATAATTAAATGAATTTATTAATTAATTTAATTAATTAATCTTATCTGCTAAATTAAATAATTATATTTAATTATTTAATTGTCAAAATTAATATTCCTCTCATTTTACATAAATGAAATTATTTAAAATGTCATCACTTTCTTAACTGTTAGTCCATTTTCGTAAATAATCTGAAAAAGATTATTTATTGTCTCACAAAATCATTATTTTGAATTAATTTAATTTAAAATAGTAACTAATCTTCCAAAAATCAAGTAATTGGGCAGATTCTTGATTTTTCAAATTTGATCTTTGGTCCAACTCTTATCTTCTTGATTCTTCGAATCTCACAAATCAGGCAGTCGTTATCTTCTTGATTGTCGAAAATCTTTATTTTCTAATTAATTTATCTCATTTATTCTCCACTGCCGATTTGATTCTCTTAGATGACATCTTGACCGCTCACTTAAGGATGTTGCCCTAACCCTGATTAGGGATTGTCAGATTAAATCTGGTCCTTTGATTTTACGTCTTTGTCAGAAGTCAATTTCGTCCTTCCATTCAAAATGGCATTTTCTATAAAATGCTATTTTTCTCTCATTCATAGATTAGACACACATAGATTACAATATTCTAGCATATTAATACTTAGATTAATTTGGCATTTTAGAGTCATTTTTTTATCATAATCATTTAGGCATAGGCATTGGACATTTGTGCAAATCCTTCAAAGCTTGGTGTAGGACATAGACATCTATTTGCAGATTGCTCGCACAACGAATATGAAGGCAAAATATCATCCAACAAGCAAGGAGGTGTTAAAAAGGTGAATCATGGAGGCTGCAACAACTATTTGGTATACTTGTTTCATTTACGTTTGCTTCCTTTGTTCTTTGTAATTACTTTGGGTCTCTATTGTCTTCATTGATTTATTGCTAACGCTCCTAATCTAAACCTAAAAGAAATCATCAATTACACGATGTTTTTGAATGTTTGAACGAAAGTGTACTTCATGAAATATTGAAATAGATCCTGTGGAAACATGTGAAATTTGGTTGAAAATTGGAATTGTGCATTCTTTTTTGTGCCACACTTGTTGGTGAGTGTGAAGAGCCTAGGAATAAGGTATTGGAGAGGGTATGGGAGTGGCTCCCAATGTTTACTTGGATCAAAGTAGCTTGTAGGGTGATCAAAGGTGGGGAGTCATTTAATCAAGTAGAAATTAATGAAAGAAGGGGAATTAATTAACAAATATAATGGATGCCTTGAATGCTTGAAAAGGCTAGGGATATTTCAAAAGAAATGATAGCTCAAGGAGATCGGGTCTTGTAAGATCAAGCACTCTAATATGTATGAGAGGATTACTAGATTCCATGTGTGTCATACTGGTGAGCACCATGATGACAATCCCTATTAGCTCTCTAGCATCTTACCCTAGTGTCATGTGTTTGTTTTCCACCATTGGTAAGTTGGCCGAATGATGATCCTTATGCTTTCCCAATGGTGCGTTACCCAAAGATGATTATGTGATGGGATATTGATGAGTTTTCCCAATGTTTATTTATGATGTGACATTGGTGAATTTTCACAATGTGGAATTGTGATGTGACATTGGTGAGTTTACCCAATGATGGGTTTGTGATATCTCATTTATGTTTATGTCTAGTGTGGAATTGTATTTGATCCTACCCATGATTGATCAACCTTGTGATGTTGGATAAGTGTTCTATATGATGTGTATGTTGAGTATATACTTTGTGTATGGCGTGTGTAAAATCCATAGCCCCATCTTTTTGGTGTGAATGATGTGCTTGTGGCCCATGTGACTATCTCCTCGCATGGTGGGAGTGGATTATTTTGATTTCATGAGGTTGGGTGGTGTGGAAACCATTGTTGGGGATCAGAGGATCATGGTGGAGTAAAAAATGATTTCATGTGATAGAAATTATTCATGTTTTCTTTCATTTTGTTTTGTAAATGATGATTTTGGTTTACCCTTTCACAATACTTTGCTCCTCCTAGGGTTTTTCACCTAAAACCTAGGGTTTTTCACCTAAAAGGAAAAAGTAGATGGAAAGGGTTCCAAAATGCAAGGGTTTACACTCAATACTATGTTAATGAGGTGTATTATGTCTAATTAATATGGAAAAAATGCACTAATTTGAAATTGAAATGATTAATGATGCAAAACTATGAAAATGTAAAGTGTTGGAAAACATAATGTGATATGCAAAAATGCCTAAAAAATGCAACTAAATGATGAAATAACATAAAATAATGGAAGAGGTGCACCTGGAATAAGAAGTTTGATGTTGGAAGATTTTGGAATCCTAGAAAAATTGGCTAAAATGTTGACTAGGACACTTAGTCCAGACTGGGTGACTTAGTCCCAGTTTTGAGAAACTTTTTCAGAACGGGAATATGCCAAATGGGTGTCTAGAAATGTCAAAATCAGTTTTTAGGCCCAGAAGTGGGACTAATTCACCCCTAGTGGCAACTTAGTCCTCTTGCAGATTTTAGGAAATTTGGGACAAAATCTTGTAGTCTCGGCTGCATTTCCTTTTCTAACACGTGTCTGTACTTGATTCTGCAGAAAATGGGGCAGAAAGTCTCTCCAACCTTGAAATAGGATTGTCTTGACTTGATTGACTTTGTGTACCTTTTGATCACTTTTCAACACCTAATTCTTGAAAAATCTGCATACAAAAGTCACATGCAAAAGGGGAAAAATGGTTGAGGGTTAGAGAATAGGGGTTTTCCTTGGTCAAACCCCACTTTGGTAATCAAACCCTAAACAATGAAATAGAATGAAACGAGTATGATAAATAGATAACATTTGAATGAAAATGTCATAAACTTACCATGCCATGGATGCTCAAAATATGAAGATGTGCAATGAACTCCAATAGCTTGACTTGATAATACTTGATTTGCTTGAATGCTTAATGAGTGTAAGAGATTGTAAGTGATTTGGAGATAGATGATTGTATGAGATGGGAGCTGTAAAATGAGGTGAAAAACCCTTTATTTATACTTGATTTTACTAAAATTTCCTAAAAGTAACACATCACAGGTTGACCTCAAGGGTTAGAGGACAAAATCCCGCTAGAAATTTAAAATTATTTTGAGTTTTATGCCAAAAAGGACTAAGTCGTCCCTATGGGGGACTTGGTCCCACTTAGGCAATTTAAGTGGGTGTTAGGATTTTGAGGCATTAAAAGTTTTCCAATGAGAATATCCTTAACAATACACTTAAAAATGACCAGAAAGTGTATTAAGGGGTCATTTAGACATGAAAAAGGGTTGAATTAGTGAAATTAAGCCTAGAGAAGTGTGGAATCTTGTTCCAAGACTTTTACAAGACTTCAAAATAGAACTTAATAAGTGATAAAAAGGTGATTTTTAGGTGAATTGTAATGAATAGAGTCTAGAAAAGTGTAGAAATGTTTTACAACACTTCACAAGACACCATAATATAAATGTTTAAGACCTAATGTGAATGTTTTGACCACATTAAATCAAGACAAAATCAAGCCAAAGCCCATTAGAAAGACTCAAGTGAGCGTAAAAATGTCAATTATACATTTTTTGGTGACACATGTTCATTTGATGCAAATTGTATATATAAAGGACATTTGAGTCCTATTTTATATAATTGTAATAATTTCATTTTTTGGACCTCTCTTATTGAGACAGATTATAATCCATGGTAAATCGATAGTGAAAGTAATCTTAGTTATGTGACATGGTGTTAGAGCTAAGAATGAACACATTATGGATATTTATGCTTATGCAATGTAATGGAAAAATGAACTTGGGAACATTTCATTTAGGTTTAAAATGAATGTAGGAATGTTTCAATTGGGTTTACAAATGATGTTTCTACTCCTAAGATCTTGTTCCTAAATATTTGTATCATTTGGGGCTTTGTTGTAGCCTCTTCTTGCTTAGTTTAGGAGTTAAGGGTGTTGGGGAGGTGATTACACTCTTCCTTACCTTTTCCTTTGATTGTTGATGATGTCTGATGATCAGGAAATCAAACTCTTTATTTGAAATTGAGTCATGTTTTGGAGTTTTTAAGTTCATGGGGTGTAGTAGACACTTTTGGGTGGTTACTTAGTGCTTGGGGGGTCTTGGAGTCCTTCCCTAGTTAGGGGAAGCTCATCGCCCAAGACACTAATTCCCCTATAGGGACATTGGCACCAACACATGGAATGTGTGCTAGGAACATAAGCACATAAAGTGGACTCAATTTCCCTAAATTGACATAGGATCCCTTGAATAACATGAGTGTTGGGAACTAGTGTCTTAGCATGTGCTTTTTTTGTCCTTTTCATCAATAATAGGTGCTTTGGGACCTCATATGTTGAAACATTGTGAATGAAAGTTTTTCCCCATGGTCTCGAGAGTCTAGGGATGTTTAGAGAATGCACTTATGTGTTTGTGCCATAGAAAAATGGCCCCTTGTCATTTTCATGGCCTTTTAGGTCTTGTTTCATGGTGTTTGATATATTTTTCTTTGATTTTATGTCATAATATGGCTTGAACATGCATATTTAGGTACTAAAATTCAAATAATGACATCTTGTGAAGGTGTTGTGAAGTGTTGTAAGACATTTCTACACTCTTGTAGACTCTATTCATTACAATTCACCTAAAAATCACCTTTTCATCACTAAACAAGTCCTATTTTGAAGTGTTGTAAAGTCTTGTAACAAGATTTCACACTTTTCTAGGCATAATTTCACCATTTACACCTTTCTTATGCTTTATTTGACCCCTTTATGCCCTTATAAGGCTTAATTAAGTGTATTTTTGAATGTAAGCATGACAAACAACATTAAATACAAGATAATTCCTGACACCCATTTTCAGGTCCTAGGTGGGACCCATTCACCATGGGTGGTAAATGAGTCCCCCTTGGCTCCAAATTCAAAATTTTTAAAAGTTTCCTTTTGGGTTTTTATTTAAAAACACTTGATGTCGGCCTATGATGAGGTATGAATGGGTAACTAAGGCACAAGATTGTATAAATAAGTGATTTTCACCTCATTTTACAATCCCCTACACTCGCATTCATTCAAGCATTCATTCACACATCATCTCAAGTATTCAAGCATCTTACAAAATCTTATCAAGAAATATTCAAGCACTTTGGAGCATCTATTGGCATTACTTCATATTTGCATCATCAAGGGTTTGGTAAGTTGATAGCAATTGCATGTTATTAGTTTATCATTCTCTTTCATTTCATTGTTTCATTAAGGGTTTGATTACCAAAAATGGGGTTTGACCAAGGCAAACCCCTATTTGCTAACCCTCAACCATTTTCCCCCTATTGCATGTGTGTTTGCAAACTTTTGTGTGCAAATTTAACAAGATTTTTGGTGTTGAGGATTGGTCAATTCAACTAGGTGCTTCAAGTCAAATCAATATTATTTCAAGCTTGGAGAAGGTGTTTTGTCTGTCTCTTGCATAATTAACTTCAACAACCCGATAAGTAGACATCCTCAGATCTAGTGTTGTAGAGATGTCTCTTGATTTCTCAGAATTTTGGGAGAGGAATGGTTCATAGCTAGTGGCGAATGAGTCCCACCTTAAGAATGCAAATCTAAATTTTGTCAGATTTTGAATCCCAACAGGTTTCTAACACTTTTTCACTAATAGCAAGACTAATTTGCCACCCTGGGTGAATGTCCCACTGTGAAATTTTAGTAATTCTAGAAAACATTCACAACATTCCATAATCATCAAATCTTACCCAGGTGCACTCTGTTTCATCCTATTTCTTTCTATTTTGCATTATTTTATAATTTAGTTCATTGTTTTCATATCACATGTTTTCAAACATAGCAGAGATCTTAGTTTTGCATTCATAATCAATCATAAAAATCACTTAACTTGCATTTAGTTTACTTCATTTAGCTTAAACAACATCACACATAACATAATTTGAATGAACCCTTAGCATTTTTGGGCCCTATCTCTCTCCTTTTAGGTGAAAGACCCTAGAAGAGCTAGAGAAGTCCATAGGAACCAAAAATCTACGATTTAGTGTTGCAATTCAGAAGTTGCAACATATCCATGTTCTTTCCCATGTGGTTGTTGGTGCTTGATGTGTGATTTCTCAAGTGCTTGTTTCAATGAGTCAATTTGGTTTCTTACATGGGTACCTTGGGTGGAATTTTTTGAGGGTTCAGTGTGAACCAACTTGTGCAATGTGTAGAGGATGAAGAGTGCCTCCTAGGCCATAACACATTTGGCAAGTGAACAATATGAAAATGGTGATGTTGTTGCACCATTATTCTCCTATTGTCACTCAATTATGTCCTAGGATCCCAAATTGGATTTACTATCAACACAAAGGTGAATCAATTCTCAATCAAGGAAGGCCTAGGAGGGGGTTCTTTAAGCTTTGAGGGGTTCACCACCAAGCAAAATCTTGGAAAAGACACTTTAATATCCAACTCACAAAACCTAGTAATGCAAGCCAAATAATGAATGCAAATGATGAAATTAAGCAACAAAAAGTTAGGGTATGTGTACTTGGGAAGTCTGGAAATGTGATGAGGATTCTAGAAATGTAAAAATACTGTCAGAATATGCTAGGGAGGACTAAGATGCCCTTACTGTTGTCTTAGTACCACTGCTATTTTTTAGGGGAAATGCGAAATATTTAGATGTCGAAATAGAATTTGAAAGAATCTATACAAAGTTCTACTTGGAGGATGAAGACACCCTAGGTGGTAACTTATTCCCGATTTGAATTTTTGAAATATCTGAATGTGATCCTGAGGCTGAATGTCTCCACTTTCTTCTTCTCTAATCTCAGGTTCTGAAACTTCTGAATCTAGCCTATAGGTGAGTTTCCATGAAGATAACAACTTTTCACTGCAACTTTGCAACTTTACACTTAAAATGATCTTCAAGTCTTCAATGGGTGCTGGCAAGAAGTTGAGTCCATTTTTTGGCCATTTAGTGGAAGTGTTTTCCCTGATTTTAATAGTTTGACATACTTGATCTTAACATTTGAAGTACTTAGAGATGGAATCTTGAAAAAAGTCACTGATCATAAAATGTAGTACTCAAAGTCTAGTTTCCAAATATGTAATTTATTTCAATACCCAAATGATACAAATTGATTTTCAATAGGTGTTTCTAAAAACCACTATTTAAAATTCATTTTTTTTTACCATACCATGCATGTGTACGTCATCCATATTTTGACCTAAATAATCATATTTTTCTAAATCCTTTTGCGAAAAGATTTGTAACTCACTGAAGCATGCTTTCCATATGTTTTTATAATTTTTTATTGGATATTTTTTTTTGTTAATTTTTTATTGGCCATATTTGGTGTTTTAAAAAATTGTGTATGTCATGCATAAGATGATCTAAACTTATGATTTTTTGATTTTTTTAAAATTGAAAATATTTTTCTGAAGTAGACTTTCGTGCAATCCGTTTGTGAAAAAATTATGTTGATAAAATTTTATTAAAATACTAAAAAACCCTAATAATTCAAGTTTATGGACATGTGTTTAATTAGAAACTAAATGAAAAATAAAAAAAATAATTTGATTGTTAAAAAAATTACATATTTGGAATCTACATTGTCTAATCTATAATGGGTTTTAATTTTGTTGAAAAATTATGCAAAAAAGTCTTCAGACATATGCCCAAAGTCACTATTTTTTGTGACATTGCTAAGACCTTCAACTTGCAGGCCAAACCAGGTCCAAGGCCTAGGTTCAGATCCCCAAATGTTTTCTCAAACCTTTCAACAAAGCAAAAACCCGACCTACATTTCAAATTTGAAAAAATAGGATCTAATTTAGTAAACGGGATCTCGTTTAATAAATGAGATCCCGTTTACTAGTGGATCCTGTTTAAAAAATGGGATCCTGATTTGTTTAACTCGGGATCCTGTTTACTAAACAGGATCTTGATTTGTTTAACTCGGGATCTCGTTTAGTAAACATGATCCCGAATTAAACAATCGGGATCCTATTTCTTAAATGAGATCCCGAGTTAAACAAATCAGGATCCTATTTCTTAAATGGGATCCTGAGTTATTTTTGACAGTTATTTTTAATTTTATTTTCAAAAAGGGGCATCTCAGGTCTGAGAATTATTTTGTACGACTGATTGCAACATATTCCCTATTTTGTATCACCTTTTGTCTTGTTGAATCTCTTCAAGTTTGGATTTTTTTTAATTTTGAAAGGAGGCATCATTGGGACGCTGTAACAAAGGGATTTTGTTGAATTGCTACTTTTTTTCAAAGGAGGAAGAGGAATTTTATTTAATTGATACTTGTTGAACGAGGAAGATAAATTTTGTTGAATTTCTATTTGTGTTCAAAGGAGGAAGATGAATTTTATTTATTTGCTATTTGTTTGAAGGAGGAAGATAATTTTGTTGAATTCCTATTTGTTTTCAAAGGAGGATGATAATTTTTGTTTAATTGAGCTACTTGTTTGAAAGAGGAAGATAAATTTTGTGCAATTGCTACTTGTTTGAAGGAGGAAGAGGAATTTTGTTTAATTGCTACTTGTTTGAAGGAGGAAGAGGAATTTTGTTCAATTGCTACTTGTTTGAAGGAGGGAGAAGAATTTTGTAAACAATTGCTACTGGTTTGAAGGAGGAACAAAAAAAGAAGACTCTCAAGTTTTTGACATTCATTTGTGTATACTTCAAAAATTTTCAATCATGGGATCACAATGTCAAAATAAGAGGAAAGATAGGAAGGTATTGACCCCTGAAGAAATTCAAGGAAAGAGAGAGAAGGAGAAACAAATAAAAAGAGAAAGAAGAATGAGAATTATATCAATGAATGATGGTGAAGCATCTAATTCCAAAACTATTGAAGATAAAAACATTGGGGAGACCATGGATGTAGATGATGCAAACTTGCAAGAGGTGAATGTGGAAACTAATACAAATATACAAACTACTCCTGGTATGTCTTCAAATATCCCTTCCAATGCTATGGAGAATGTTTCAATAGGAACAAGTCCAAGTACGTCTTCATATCCACCTTTGAGCCTCATGGAAATGGTGTTTATTAGAGATTTAAAAAATGTTGGATATCATAATGTTGACATTGATAATATTCATAGAGTTCAAGATTTGAGTCAAATTGTTGTTGAAAATGAAAATGCAAATACTTTTATTGAAAATGAAAATGAAAACCATTTTGTTGTTGAAAATGAAATGAAAATCCTTTTAATGAAAATGAAAATAAAAATCCTTTAGTTGAAAATGAAAATGAAAATCCTTTAGTTGAAAATGATAATGAAAATCCTTTAGTTGAAAATGAAAATGAAAATGAAAATGAAAATGAAAATGAAGATAAAAATGAAAATAGTTTTGTTAGGGATCCAAATCTGCACCCTAATGCCAAGCTATGAATGAACTTAGCAAGTTTGGATGTAACATGGGACTGCTTTTAGGTTGTGGGTGTCCTATTCAAAAGTAGACCTCTAGATTATGGGCCAACTTCCCCTTTTGATGTCACCTAACTATTAATCTCTGAGTTAAAGGGTAAGAATTTTCATTAAAATAAACCTAATGCTGAAAAACCTAAGGTGATGCACCAAAACAACCTAGACCTATTAACAACCTATCACATTCAAATTAATATTATAAAGCTTGACTCACACAACTCACTTTCCAATGCAGTTTACATAAATATTTCATAAGGAGGTCTATAAATAGTGCTTTTAAAAGGAAAACATGGATTACACAATTAACAACACTACTAAACAACACAACTTACAACCTGTAAACATACATCTTCTGCTAAACAAATGCATAAGCATGGGACAAGCTTGCAAGGAAAAGATAGATTTTCACAAGACAAACTGATCAATCATTAACAACATACATGAGAAACAAGAAATGAGAAGGTAAAAATGCTCTACTTTATTAATTCAAAGTGCTTATTGTATAATAGGCCCATCTGAGTTACAATACTGCTCCATGAAAAATAGCTCCAAAAGTAAAGCTATCCTGCTGCTAGAAAGAAAAAACTCACTCAAAATGTTCAAAATGAACATACTTAAGCAAAACCCACCAAAAACCCCCACACAAGTGCTTATAGAAGATTCTGGTTAGATACAAAAGAAAAGGCCAAAAAGAACCTTCTAGAAACCCTCCAAACAATCCTCCACATGAAGAAAAGTTAAGCTAAGTCAATAGTCACACTAAAAATGTGACAAAAATGTTCTCCAAACAACCAATTTTCCTCTAAAATCAGTCAAAACAACCTCTCACACATCCCTCATGTCTGCAAGTCATCATTGGTCTTCACACAAGTATTGACCCACACTCTCCTCATGCAATATGTGTGTTTTGAAAAGACAAGACTCCAAAAGCATTAAAGATAATGATCTTGATTAAGTGATTCATAAAACATCACTTAATCAAGTCATTTTACATTTCAAATCATAAGATAAGGGGCCCACCATCTCTTTGAATTACATTACATTTGCATCAAAAAGACATATTAAGAGTGATTTTCAAATCACTTAAATGACATCTTTATACATTGGAATAAAATTCAACATATAATGTCATATCCAAAAGCTTTCAAAAGCTTCCAAGGCACTTGATCATCTCAACTTACCTCATTCTTCATGTTAGTCCACAAATGGGCAAAACTCATTGGTTTGCAAAGGCATCATAAAGCTCCAAAATACTTGGCCAATATGGCCGACCTCCAAATTTCTTGGAAAGCATATTCCAAGTCACATGATCATTGGGCAAAAGAAAAAATGAATTACACATAAGCTACATGGCATACCCCACATGTTGTTTTGTTTTGAACT
This sequence comes from Sequoia sempervirens, assembly GCA_007258455.2. Taxonomy (NCBI): domain Eukaryota; kingdom Viridiplantae; phylum Streptophyta; class Pinopsida; order Cupressales; family Cupressaceae; genus Sequoia; species Sequoia sempervirens. The sequence goes on along the minus strand of VDFB02000009.1, from coordinate 9,818,536 downwards.
TAGCAAAGTTTGAAAATGGGGAAAAAGAACTTAAGGCATAGAATGCCTAAGGCAATAACATATGATTTCAGCCCCCATTGCATTTACACATGCTTTAATCTTTGAAAACATGGAAAAAAAAACACATGCCCATCGAATTGGGTCAAACCCTAATCATCAAAACACTAAAACCATGAGGCAAGCCCATCATTTTGTCATTGAAAAAATTTGGAACATGACTCTGCCACCGTGGGGTTTGAGCAAACACAGGAAAAACAATGGAGATCACACTAGTTTGTTGAGATTCTACGAGGGAAACACCTCGAAAGCAGGTAAAGGCTCATTCTGAAGCTTGAAATATGGAATTTGTACCACTTGGAGGCCGTTTTTGAACTTATAGGCCATGGCCATGGACACATTTCTAACCCATATTGTTTCACTTTTCTCTCTCTGTTGTTGTTTTACCTTGTTCACAACTACCATTTCTTTCCTTTGAAGCTCAAATGGAAACTTTGTTAAAAGCAAAGAGCTCGAAATTTTGCAAAAAAAAGTGAGAAAAAGCTCCAGGTGAGTTAAATCGACCACTCCATTCTCAAATTTTGAGCAAAATAAACCCATATTTCTATTTCCAGCTTGACTATGAAGCATGAAATGCTTCTTTTTTCTGCATTTTACAATAAAGACACTCCATTGTTGTTTCTGTTGATTTCATGAAGGAAAAAAAGCTTCCTGGCCACAACCATGGACAAAAAATAGTGTGTTTTAATGAGTGGCTTTGCTTCATTTGTAAACCCCAAAAATGTCTTTCGATTCTCTTCTGTATTAGCAAGTTTTTAACAACCCATATGGGTTTTTTTATATGTAGAAGAAGAAGATTGCTTGTGATCTCAACCTCCATTTTTGAAAACTAGGTTTTCTTTGTATTCACAATTTTTGTTCCATTTTTATCATAATTGCAAAACCCCTATTTTGGGTTTTCTGTAGCATATATATTTCTGGATCTGCAACTTGTTTTCAAAAGAACCCAAGTGGCTTTCTTAGTTTCTTGAAGAAACTCAAATTTTTGTTGTGGAAAAATGAGTGGGTTTTGTAAATACACTCCATTTTTTATAGAATGTAGCAATGCTGCTTCATTTCTTGAAACCCCAGGTGGGTCTTTTCAATTTTGCAAAAAAAGAGGTCAACTTGGCCTTGGCCTATCATAATGCATAAAATGTGCCTTCCTTTGTCATTCCTATAGAATGTCTTCATTTTTGTTGCCTCTATATTAGATTTTCATGATGAACCCAGATGGGTCTTTTTAGTTTGAAAGCAAACTTCAGATTTTGTTAAAAAATGATTCAATGCCATTGCACAGTGTGAGCATAATGAAAGGCCCAATTTGTAGCAAAATGTGTTTTTTCAGTGAGCATCTAAATTGGTTTTGCAATGCACTTCTTTGACTATAGTTTTCATGACTTACCATTACAAAACTTTCATACTATTACCTTGAACTACCTTCTTGATAAAGTTTGTGTTTCTGTAGACTAACTAAACTCCATAGAAAGCCTTGCTCCAGCTGATGATCATTGTCTTTTTCTATCTTCTACTAATGCAGTGACTACCCTGCTTCCTTTGAGCTGCTCACTATCATTTTAGACCAGAATCTTCCCTTGAAACATTCCATATGACTGTGATTTAATGTTCTTGTCCTTGAGTGACTGTCATACTCTCTTATGATTCACAATCTCTTAACTTTGCTCATAATTTTGTAGAAACTCCCATAAGATAGTGAGATGTCTCTGCATTTTTTGAAAACTTTGCTTGGTGCCACTACCCCTTGTCAGTCACATAGTTCACCATCTTTCTATGGTACTACCTAGTCAAGATATATTGCATGCATCACAAGTAGGACATAGTGGGATTGATGAAACATTAGTTTGCATATTCATATACATAATCAAGAGATCCATGGATATCAAGAAAATGGAAGATTTTATAAAGAACAACATATGTATCTAGAGACAATCATGATAGAATAAGGAAAACCTACAAGTGACTGTTCCTTTTGAGTTCACTATCTAATGACTGAGTTCCTCTCCTTCCTGTGCTCTTTTGATGGTTTTGTTGCCCTTGATCTATCCAAGGTTGACTTCATCCATGAAGTCTTCACACTATCATATTTTTCCTTGACATGTTCTCAACCTTTGGACTTGCTCCTTTAAATATCTTACAAGAAATATCATCATTTTCCTCTTTAGATGATCTCATCCTTGTGCTCATTCATTTTCCTTTATGACTGTATAGGTATGAGTTGTCAACTCTCCTTAATCATGTCATGTCTTTCTCTGTTCACCCACCATATCACTATAAGCTTCTTACTATTAGAATGTAACAATGAATAGGACAAAGAATGCAAGCAAACAAGACTTCCATGTTGTAATGAGACCTTTTCTCTTTGCTACTTTATATGACTATCCTTGTTCATGCCACTATGACGCCTTTGTTTCATTGCATTTTCCTACTAGGCTGTCATCAAACCCTTGACAATGCTATTGTTGCACTGCTCATATTTCATGAAGCCTTCATCATCAAAATCAATATCACTGTTAGATGGTTGTAGATGATCCTTTTCCTCTTGAAGAAGCAAGAATGGCTCAAAACTACTAGCCCTTATGGAAGACATGGCACTAGAGGAAAATATTTTGAGGCTTCAGAAAAAATTAGCTTGAACCCCTCACTCCTCCTACTCCATAATCACAGAAGGAATGACTTAAATGTGAAAATACAACCCTGTAGCCTCAATGGAAGACCCTGGCACAAATAGAACATCCCTTGTGAATAGTCAAGTCACATGTGTAGTAGAAATACCAATGTTGCTCCATAAAATTTCTCTCACTAGATGTGAATGTGCAAAAATTTGAAGCAAGTGACGATAATCAGAGTTTGTTCATATGATTATGATGTCTTTGATAATGTTTTGAACATAATTTAGGACATGTTGTCATGATGCTCTCAACTATAGTTTGCAATCACTTTTCCTTTGTATTCGTTCTCTTTATTGTTACATGCCTTTTTCTTATCTTATAATGCATTTATTCTTGCCATACAAAATTATCATTGTTCATTGATTCTTGCTTGTGATCATGATCCATGTTGGGTCATTCATGATGATGAAAAACCCTACATGAAAGGTTATGAGCATATCCACTAATGTTGTCCTTACATTAACATGTAGCATGCCTTCATGATTGTTGTCCTACATGAATCTGCTATCGAATTCTGCCACATTTGTCTCCTTTTTCATCATGTGTAATACATGACTTTCTCCCCACTTTGATTCTAGTGGGAAGACACATGTCCCCTATGTCAGTGACCTAAAATCTCACCGTCCTATGTGATGTGTGGTTGTCCAATAGGGTCGAGGTGAGAGGGACCTGACAATACTCTAGATTTCTCCCTCATTATTTAAGAGATGCATAATTGAACTCGATGCATCTTTTGAATCTGATAATGAAAGTTGATCAACTCGTGTGATTCCATATTGATTTAATGCATTAATAAGAGGTAAATATTTGATCTAGTTGCTCAATTTCCTTTTTCTTTCAAAGCATGTTGAGCTCTACCCTCGAGGGAGCCACATTCACCCCACATGTTGTATAAAGAACAATAACCAAACTTGTCCTAAATCTGCACATGATGCAAAAAATTTAGAAAAAAGGTGCATATTTTGGATGTGTTTGATGACTTTGTTGTTTTCCAAGACATCCAAGGTTTGCATGTTTATTTAATGCACTTATGGATCAATTTATACATGCATAGGTAGGTGTGTATGTAAGGATTGAGATCTTTCATTGTTGAAACCTTTCTCTAATATCATTATTTTTTTATATGTAGGAGCTAGGAGCACTACGGAGCTAGGAGGACACAAGCACTTGGGGTAGCAACAACAGGGCAAGAGGGAAACTTTACAACTAGTCATTCTCAGGCAATGACTGGTCTCCATTTTATATGCACATTGTGTTTTTACTTATTCATGTATAAATTGTTTCTTCATTTTCATTGAATAAGTAAAGTTAGTCCCTTGGCTTGTGAGGGACATGTACACTTCATGATTATCAATAAAAGATTACATTTAATATACATATAATTCTGTTCTCATTTGCTGTAATTGCAACATTGGAATAAAAAAATGTAATCTGTTTCATTTGACAATCCTTTTCCATGCATATTAAACCTAGCAGACTTATGGTTTATCTTTTAAATGTTTAAACGAACAACACAAAAGAATAAACACTAAACCTGATTTCATTGAAAGCTAAAAATAGGTAACAATATATATATATTATTTTGAAGGAAAGTGTTTATAGTATGGAACTTATATAGGAGGACGAAGATAAATGAATTAAATATGAAATTGAGACATTATATGACATTTGATCAATATGCACATTAGGTATCGTAAATCAACTAGGGATTTTATAGAGAGATAAATTGATATGTTTAAATATACCAAGGCTAAAGAATAGTTATTTGTGTATTAAAATGTTAAGGAAAGAATGTTCTGCCGTTTTAAATTAGATGATTATGGTAAGTAATAAAATTAGAAATATTAAATTATTAGAAGAATTGATTTATTTCTTATTTCTTATTTGAAATGGAGAGAAAGTAGACTATCTTATCGTTAAAATGGAAGGCTTTTATTAAATAAACAAAGTTTAATACATTTTGTTGGTTGATTATGTTCTTGATTTTTTAATGGATTTCTCCTTGTAGATAGGTATTTGATACTCTTATATTTATGTCTATGATCTTGAATTTGTTATGTGAAACGAGCAATTATGATAGGGTCATCATAGTATGATTTTATTGTTGAAATTTTAATATTAGAGTTTTGAAGTGATTGTTTCAGTGATAATAGAGTCACCTTGAAATATCATTACACAATCATTAATATGATCATGTGAGTAATCTATTTTATGTCATTTTCATTTGTGATCTTTCGGTTGAGTTCATGACTAAAATGTTATTGCTTACAATCATGGTATACTGTTGGTGGACTTTGCGGTCGGTTATTATGGTTGATTTTGGCATGGTGATGATTTTGGTTCTTGTTTCATGGAGGGGGCCTTTTGTGCCTAAGGGTTAATGAGAGGATTTTGACTTTTGTGGTTTGATTGTGTTAGTTGGATTGAGTTTGGAGATTTCGTTGGGATGTTGCCACTCACTATTTTATACTTGTTGACTCATAAATTGTGGATTGAAAATAGTTCTTTGAGGTCTTGTTATTGTCGACTTTTCTTTACAGGGAACCCTGGTGTTAGCATTTTGAGAGTCTTCCAAAGGTTAGAGGGGAGTATGGTTTTATTTGCATGAGTTGGTATGTGGGTCAGGATTTGGTGAGGCTTTCTGGGTAACCCAGGATGGGGGCCGACAACCTAGGAGGATTCGCATTGGGTTACCCATATCAAGACATGAGAGTCTGCATAAGTCTTTGTGAACTGTTGATCTTATATTTGTTTGTGCTTATGTGGGTTTTAGCCTTGCACTTGGGAATTGTTTACTATGAAGTTCTAACATGAGATGGTGCTTGCCTCACTTGGTGTATTTAATTTGTTTGGTTTTGGTATCTTGTGCAAGTTGGCTTGCCCATTTGTGATTTTTTTGTTAGTAGGGGGAGTGGCTCTTAGTTGGGGCGTATGCACAAAGAGGCGTATGAGTAAATCATTGAGAGTTTCCTTAATCAATGATAACCTAATAACTAATTAGGGGGGGTTTGGGAAGTATCTCACATTAATCCAGATAAGTTAGCCTCACTCATGGTTCAAGTGCTCATTTAGGCTTGAGATGATTGGGAAGGCTTGGAATGGCGAAGATCAACTGCCTTGTCCTCTTGAAAGGTATGTTGATTCCACATGAGTGAGAATGGGGGCCGGGGATCGGTTGAGGTTGCTAGGGTTTAACCAGGTAGGAGGCTGATAACATATGAAGATTCGGATTAGGTAACCCATGTCAAGCTTATGTGATGACACTTCTCCCTTTAGCAACCTTGCATGTGTATTGTTTCCCTTTGTTTCCTTTGTACCTCTGGAAGCGGATGTTTCTTGTGTTTGTTGTTGCTCTTGTCGTGGGGTCTTGTTAGCAATTGTTCACTTGATTGTTTTAGTTGTGGTTCCTTCTTGTCATCTCTTGGCACAGAGGGTGGGCCTTAGGGTGCACATGGTTGGGTGGAATGTTCTAAGCACCCCATTGGGTCCCCAATTGAAGATTGAGATGCGCAGAGATGTACCATTTGCAGTGACTCTAGAGTTGTACCAGAGTTGGATCCAGTCTTGATGCTTTGTACTCCTACATTTTAGTTATATTATTCCATGTCATTATACCTTTCCCGTTTATGTTGGGAAGCACTATTGTATTGATGTAATCCCTGATCAATGTATCTTCATATTATAAATGTAATGGTTTTAATCTTTGGCATTATCTTATGATATTTGATGGATGCTTATCCTAACTGTAATGTATATTGATCCTTGTATTATTATGTGTCATTGGTTCATAATGTATGATCTTTAGTAGCATTGTATTTGTGGAAATATTTATAATTAAGTTCATAAGTGTGAAGGTTTTAATGTAATGCAGTCATGTAACCCCAAGGGACTTGTTAGTTTATATATATATATATATATATATATGATAACATTACTATTGTTTATTAATCGATCACTCATATTAGTTTACTTTTAAAAAAAATTGTGCCTTAAATGTTAGATGTTTTAGTGTCCTTTGGGGTTTTTGTGGCGGGGCATTACATCATGGTATTAGAGCCAAGGTTCATACAATGGGCACTATGAGCCCATTATGTTAACCTTGCGTTTAGATTCTTGAGTTTAGGTTTTCACCCTTTTGTCGTTCTCGCTTAGCAATCCGAGTTTGTCCCTAGGTGGTGTTGGTTCAATAGTACAAAAAAATGGTGGAAGGATAGGATCCTTGGTGTAGTGCGCAATGCACATATATTCTTCCTACCGAGAATGCATTATGGACCTTTGTGTTGCCTCTCGTGTTTTTTTCTCTACGCTAATACTTTTGATGATGTGTTGTGTACCTTGAGATTGTGTCGGTGGTTGTTTCACCATTTTGTTTTGATTGGTTTGGATGATAGTATTTGACTTGGATGATTATGACTTCCCTTTTTATGATGTTCATGCTATGGTGATTTATGGAGTTGTTGTTGGGTTTGGATTAATTGGTTATGTTATCATGTGAACTTAGAGTTGTGCTTGTTATGCATTTGATTAAGTAATTGATTTATGATGTGATTTTGATGTGGTTACTGTTTGGAGTCTTTGTGAGAGGGATGATGTAGCATCGCTTGTTCATGAGTGCCCTGCTATGTTTCGATTTCCTCTCACTGTATGATTGTTATTTGATATATATATATGCTCGACATCTAGTTTGATGTAGGTTACAGGTACCAAGCATCGTCTCCACCAGCTTTGTCAGGTTTGAGCGTGTCTTATAAAACTGAATGGGTATGATGTGGAAAATGGAGTTGACAAGAATTCCCCAACCCTCGCCATCATCCTCGACGAGGATGAGTACCCCCATCTTGTAACCCTGTTGGTATGATTTTTATGCCTTGTCAGTTGTCTTGTTTAGTGACTCCCGTATTTGATTTAAATTGGATTTGTCATGTGGTTGCTATGATGTTATTTGGAATTGTGTATGTTTTATTTTACTTTATGATTTCCATGAGTAAGTTGAAGCCTAGGGGGGAGGATGTAGTGCCCCTCCGTATTGGCTTTTCTGGGCATTTAAGTGTTTATTTGTACTTTCATTGTTTATTGTGCTATCAAATTATGTGGAAAACTTAATAGTTTTATATGGCCTTGTTTAATCAATTAATTAAACTAAAATTGATTTACAAGGTAATTTAAATAAAGTTGGAAATTAAATAATAATTAAATAAATTAATGAAATATAAAGGATATGGTTTGTTAATAAATGATTAAATTTAAATTGCTTTGTTAAAAGTAAATATGTTACTATTAAATAATTAGATTAAATTATTTTGGTAAAAAGTACTATTTTAAATTATATTTTAATAATTGACAATTTATTATCATGTGAAGATAATCATTTAAATATGGTAAAATAATGTGATTTTAAATAAATAAAGAAGATAAGTTTTTGAATGATGTAAAACAAGTGAAATTGGAAAAAGATGGGAAAAAGATAATGTGTGCACATGCACGACTTTGGATGGAGTGTCGATTAGGAAACTTGCTGATTTTGTTGATTTTTAGTTTCGAAAGCTTATCTCTTAGATTTTTAATTTGGTAAAAACTCTTCCTTGTTTTGGAAGGATGAGGGTTGTTGGAGAAGTTTGTCATATTTTAGATATTTATTTTTTTGGGGAGGAAGAATTTGTCTGTGAAATATCCTATTTTGTGCATTATGGTTTTTGGTTGGTATGTAAAACTAATGCGAATGCTATAGATTATGTGGAAAAATGGGAATTCATGAAGGAAATTAATTCGGGTTTTGAGAAGAAAACATATCAATAAAATGGATTTCAATCATCATCATTGGGTAAGAGAAGGGAGAAACACAAATGGATATGCGAAAGAAAACATTGAATCAACTCAAATTGGAGGAATCAAATTTCAGATAAGTTTTCATTCAACACTATTGTTTTGATTGTGTGATGATTTAATCATTTTGTTCATCTTTCTAGTGTGAATATATTTTATGCAAATTCAATAATCACTACCTTTTTGAGAAAAAATTTATTGATGTAAATGCATGGCTACACTTGGTGCTAGGAAGGTGTTGTCCATTTAAACATTGTCTTATGAATTTCAAAGAGACCATATTGTGTAATAGATATGCACGGAGATTGTTAGGATATTTGGATATAATTAGTGTGAATGGTTCCATTTAGGAAGGAGTTTGATTCTCTTGCATACGCGGTTTAGTCTCCTAGCACTGTACCTTCGCTTTTGTGTTACTTTGATTTATTTCAATAGTCTTTTGTTTGGGAATTCAAATCTTTTCTTTTTGGATTTTTGGGCACACTTTATATTGAGGATGTGTTTGAATCAATTGGGAAAACCTACCTCAGGGCATCTTTTTAATTCCTCTAGCTTTCATCAATCTCTCTCATCGGAGGTGCAAACTCTTCCACTCGTGCACCTTGTCTTTCTTGCTTCTTTGTGAATTCTTGATGCAAATCACATTGCTGGCCTGCATATTATGGAGAGGATGCGAGCTTTCGTGCTACTCCCTTTGGAGGTGAAAGTTTCACTCTTCTTTCTTCCACGCTCTTACTACTCTCTTCTTTTCTTACTATCGCTGCCCTTGACATCCTTCACGCTAGTGAGAGCCAATTCCATATTTGGCTGATTTGATGTTTGTCTATGCATTAATTTAAGATCTCAAGTCGCCTAGGGGTGAGGGATTACCTTCTATTGAAATTTAGCCATTTCTCCCTCCTATTAGTGCCCTCTTCTTATGATTTTTGACCCACTAGAAGACCATCACATATTCTGAGAAACTTTTGGCCCATAGCACAAGATTAAGCAACTCCTCTGATATGAACATTGTCAATCAAAACTAGGAATGGTTGAAAGATTTTTCCAAGAAATATAAGGTGAGTCTTTGGGATCGTGATATATACATTGTTTCATTTAGCATCTTCAACATTCACCATAGAACATGGTCGATGTTCAAAGAGTTGTACTGTCTAATTTTAGGCGTGGGGTTTGCCCATACCAATTGTGCCTCCCTTACCTGGCTTTTTCTATATTTGTTGTGGGGAATATGGAAGTGCACTATTTCATTATGCTTGGCCTCCCTTATTGATTACCTGAAATTTGGATCATGGTCTTCTACAAAACTCTTCCACCTTTTTAGCAAACCGAGCTCTGTTATGGGTTGTGATCTTATAAATGTTTTTGTATATTATGTCTTGTTTTTTTATACACTATAGTGCTACGATTTTATTTGCCTTGTGTGAGTTATAATCAGTGTAGGGTATTCGGTGTTTAATTTGTATGTTTAGCATCTGGGTATTTATATATGTATGTGTGTTGGTATATATTGCATATTTAGGTTGACATATTATATTTGATAAGTTGTATTGAAAATTTCTCTACTAATTATATATATATATATTGAATAGATAAGCAAACTAGGAAATAAGGTCAGGGAAATTGTATTACTTAGATAATTGAGTGTTTGGGTTGAATATATGACTTAGATTATCTTAAATAAATGCTAATTTTTTTATCATTATTTAATAGTTGCATCGTATATTTGTGAAATGTTTTAGTTTGATTAAGTGAAATGTGTGAAAATAATAAATAAATATCTTTCTTTCCATTTATATTCTTAATTACTTTTAAAGAGAATAAGTTGATTAAGTGAATAAATTATTTAAGAATGAAGGGTAATATTAACTATATTAACTTTAATTAAGATATATATATATTATTTTGAAGGAAAGTGTTTATAGTATGGAACTTATATAGGAGGACGAAGATAAATGAATTAAATATGAAATTGAGACATTATATGACATTTGATCAATATGCACATTAGGTATCGTAAATCAACTAGGGATTTTATAGAGAGATAAATTGATATGTTTAAATATACCAAGGCTAAAGAATAGTTATTTGTGTATTAAACTAGCAATCGCACCTTGGTGTGCAATGGGTACGCCGAAGAAAGTTTAGTAAGGAAACAATTTAATTTATTTATTTTATACAAAGAATGAGGTCGAAATGGGGCACTATGAGAGGGTAAGGACATTATTTATTTATTATTTTCCATGATATTTGGGATATTATGTAAGAAGTCATTAGATAGAAAGATTAAATTAAAAATGTCAAAATTGGAAGTTATAGATCGTTTTCTTAATTTGGATATTATGACAAAGCATTGATTACTCTTGTGGATTACCTAGATTTGGAAAATTGGTCAATTTTTACAATTGCAATATAATCATTAATGTTTAAGAGAGGTGTAAGATATGTAAGTGGAATTGCTTGCTATTTTAGGTTGTTTGACCATCACTATGGGGTAGGGATTTCTTGTTATGGCTCATAGTTTTGACTCTTAGATTTAGAATACAACTTGGTGGTTTTTTGAATGTCATATTTTCATATAATGGAGACACATGATAGAGGTTATAATGGTTATTTTAGAGTTATTGTATTTGTATTAGATTATTAGTCTAGACAAAGAGGTAAGTGGATTGTATTGATGTACACCTTTATTATGATTAATACTTGAGCTTGGGTCTCTTTAGCAGTGGAGTTTTTATTGCAAGGGTTTGTCCATATTATATTTTTTTTTGTATTCATATTGTTTACATGTTTATGTTTGATTTTCTATTGTTAAGTAGTTTGAAACAATTTATTGTTAATATTTTCACCATGACATTTGTCTTGTATTCAATATTTTTTTATCAAAGCTATGACTTTATTTTAGAGATGGATGTCATTCATGTGGTCTTGTGGATTTTTTTTGTTATTGGAATGAGAGTATGTGGTTTAGTAGTTTTCTAGATTTCAATGTGGTTAAAGAATCATGAGAAGTGAATTTTGATCAAATATTGAGAAGTTCAATGGATATGAGTTCAAATTATGGAATCTAAAAATGGAGGATCACCTAGAGAAAAGAGATCAATAGAAAATATTGCATAGCCTTGTAAATCCCCATTTAGTTTTGTGCCCATTTTGAGAGAATGTCTTGATGCAATTACATATTTACAAATTGCATAATCTTATATAAAGTTGGGTTCATTCTCTTATCCTTCACTTATCTTTATTTACACATGTTTCCACCTTTCTACCATGCCTTACCCATTCCTACACATTGCTAGACATACATTCCACATTCATTGCACCTCCTATGTCCAAATATTTTTTCCACACATAAATAATTGTTTCCTTGTTCCATGTTGATCCTATGAGTGCAAGAGTAATTCTACAATGAACCTAGCCCCCTTAAATTCAAATTTTTAAATTTAAAATTGGTTAAATCTCACCCATGTCAATAAACATTGTGAGTTCATCGAAAACATGTTTCTATAATTTATAGCTATGTATATGAATTTAAAGACATTCAATTCTCTCATTTTATTATTGTAGGGAATCCTCACATATCCTCTTTAAGACTCTCTCATCTTGTATCATTTGAGCATTTAAGGGGGAATTATTAGAAGAACATCTTGATGGGTGCACTAAACAATATAAAATTTATTATAGCAACATCATTTAGGACCTCTACACAATTTACTTATTTCTTTTTTATCCTTAGCATGAATGTAAAGTCAAACTTTTTGAATGGTTTACCTAGGAAAATATGTACCCTAACAACCTATCAACTCTCTAAACGTATTCTTAAATACTACTAGTGCTTTCAATAGAGCAACCATCAATAGATTTGGAAAATAAAAGAGAGAAAAAACAAATTAGTTTGTAGGATTAGATATATGGCCCCAAAGCAAGTCCTCATATATGAAATTGTTTGAGATCTACAAGCTTGACCTACATAATATAAGATATCTCTCTAATTCTAAAATAACTAGATTCTCAAAATTACATTAAAAACATCTATCTTTGTTTCAAAGACTAAGTACATCTATCCATCACACTTAATTCTCTAAATTAAAAATTATTTTTTGAATAATTACAACCACAACTAACTTATGCTTATGTGTATGCATTAAAACCTGTGTCAAAATAGGAGTCATGTATTAGAGTATGGACATCCATCAAAGCTTAAAGGATATAGGAAATTCAATGAACATTGTAGCTGTAGTTGTTTCGTAGACATTTATGCTAAACGTGGATTCATAAACAAGGCACATGAACTGTTTGACAAAATGTCTTAGAGAAATGTTATCTAGTGACACCATGGTTGGTGGATATACACAAAATGGATACATGAAAAGGAATGGATACATGAAAAAGTTCTAAGAGACTTTCAAGCAATACTCCAATAAACCAAAATGCTTTGAAATCATTGGCTGAGCCCAATTGAAACATGCTAGAACCACTGTACAACCTAGACGAAAATTTATAATGAGTTAAAAGAACCAAGTATAAGATTTATTGAACGCTTCGTCAAACGGTTTTAAGTTGTACAAACCCAACTGACACAGACTAACTCAGTTATGGGGGCCAGATGTCAACTATTGCATAACCTCAATATCATAATGAAGATTATAATATGAATAAAAAGTACTTTTGCAGCAATCTTGAATGTAGATTTTTCAATAATGAAAAAAATGCCAGATTACCTAATCCTATTCTAACTTTGAAGAAATAGGAGGTAGAATTCGTTTCAAGGCATGCTGCATGTTGTACTGAGCTATCGCAAGTGTAATTTACCCCTTGAATTGTCAATGCAATACATATATTTCTTGCTCTCTTTCATGCGTATATTTGTAGGGCTTACAAGCAAGGAAGGATGCACTCTCACTCCTCCATTCTTCGAATTCACAGAATTTTGATTTTCTTCAGGCAACATGTTATTAGGTGTGACGGTTCCTTCGCCTGACTGATGCTCCTGAATGCTGAGGCAATTAATCACAGGCGTCAAAATCTTCTAGCCCTTGGATATAATGCTCTCCCTGCCCCACATAATTTCTTTGATGCACATAAGACATTTTTTGAAAGTTCATAGCTCTTAGCTCCTTTATCCAAGTTAATAACCCCTCTTCGCAATTACTTGAAATCGACTGCTTAGAAACTGATTAAACCGCCAGTGAAAAACTACAGCCATTTAAAAAGCGTTTCAAAGGTCAAATAGGCTGGTTAGCTGCTCGATCTGGCTAAAATGTAGACTTACTTCTCTGTTAAAGTGGGACATCTATTTTAGAGCATCCACAAGCCAAACCAGGGCTTTGCCACCAAAAATCCGTGGGAATTTTATACCTAGGCTTATTAATGCAGAGGAGCTCAAAATTAGTCCATCTTTTATCCCTAATTAGAGCGTGGTCAAGGCGGTACTCACCCTTGAGGACATCCATGGCGATGTAGTTGACGCGATTCTCGAGGCCTAGCAGAAGGTCCAGGTTTCGAAGCCCCACGTCCGCATCGATGGCCATCACTTTGAATTCCAGCCTAGCCAGTGAAACCCCTAAATTTGCAGTTGTTATGGTTTTCCCAACTCCTTTGCCAGAATGACTACTATTCTGGGTATCTCGCCTGCTAGTTGGGGTTTTCTATTCCATTGCAGTATGCTCCGAGTTACAAACCCTAATCTTTCAGCATGTTTTGTTCTATTCAGTCTGGAGTTTTTTCTTTCATTTTGGTATCCAAACCAGTGACCTCCAAAGAAAGAGCACGTATGGCCTCTAAGTGGCAATGGTGGTGGTGCAGAAACCTTGCTCATGGCTGTCGATTCAGAGCACGGCAAACGGAGGGATATTTGCACATCTAACCCAGCGACCTAGCGAACGGAAGGAGGTTAGAGGTTTATTAAAGATTTTGAGTTATTAAAACTCAGATAAGGAATATGTAGCTCGGACTAGGTGTATAATTTTGGATCATCTCTGATAAGAACGGGAGGATAAGGAAAAGACACTTCATTTAAGGCGCGCCAATAACTTCAAACACCCACTTGCAGATATTATTCAAGGCGCTAAAGAGATCTGCAAAATCACCGTACAGTTTTAATACCATAGCCGTTTCGTAGAAAATATCAACTTGCAGTGACCTCCGTAGAAAATATCAACTTGCTTTATTCGGCGAAAATGATTATAACAGATGAGATTCGCTTTATAGTTGTGCATTGATACGGACGGCGCGCCAGCAAGTTTGATATGATGAAGGCGCATTAATACCGATGACTGGCGAGAAAGTAAAGCAGACTGCGTGCAAAGCGGACGCCGTGAAAAATGGATGACGTGAGAAGCGGTGATCGTGGTGCCGTGAAAAGGTGGACGGAATATCGAACGATGGGCAAACATTCATTCGTCTCCAGGATGGCTTCAGCCATCGATTTTAAAAAATAGTCCGCTAGTTCGTAGGATACGCCAGGAATGTTAAGGAAAGAATGTTCTGCCGTTTTAAATTAGATGATTATGGTAAGTAATAAAATTAGAAATATTAAATTATTAGAAGAATTGATTTATTTCTTATTTCTTATTTGAAATGGAGAGAAAGTAGACTATCTTATCGTTAAAATGGAAGGCTTTTATTAAATAAACAAAGTTTAATACATTTTGTTGGTTGATTATGTTCTTGATTTTTTAATGGATTTCTCCTTGTAGATAGGTATTTGATACTCTTATATTTATGTCTATGATCTTGAATTTGTTATGTGAAACGAGCAATTATGATAGGGTCATCATAGTATGATTTTATTGTTGAAATTTTAATATTAGAGTTTTGAAGTGATTGTTTCAGTGATAATAGAGTCACCTTGAAATATCATTACACAATCATTAATATGATCATGTGAGTAATCTATTTTATGTCATTTTCATTTGTGATCTTTCGGTTGAGTTCATGACTAAAATGTTATTGCTTACAATCATGGTATACTGTTGGTGGACTTTGCGGTCGGTTATTATGGTTGATTTTGGCATGGTGATGATTTTGGTTCTTGTTTCATGGAGGGGGCCTTTTGTGCCTAAGGGTTAATGAGAGGATTTTGACTTTTGTGGTTTGATTGTGTTAGTTGGATTGAGTTTGGAGATTTCGTTGGGATGTTGCCACTCACTATTTTATACTTGTTGACTCATAAATTGTGGATTGAAAATAGTTCTTTGAGGTCTTGTTATTGTCGACTTTTCTTTACAGGGAACCCTGGTGTTAGCATTTTGAGAGTCTTCCAAAGGTTAGAGGGGAGTATGGTTTTATTTGCATGAGTTGGTATGTGGGTCAGGATTTGGTGAGGCTTTCTGGGTAACCCAGGATGGGGGCCGACAACCTAGGAGGATTCGCATTGGGTTACCCATATCAAGACATGAGAGTCTGCATAAGTCTTTGTGAACTGTTGATCTTATATTTGTTTGTGCTTATGTGGGTTTTAGCCTTGCACTTGGGAATTGTTTACTATGAAGTTCTAACATGAGATGGTGCTTGCCTCACTTGGTGTATTTAATTTGTTTGGTTTTGGTATCTTGTGCAAGTTGGCTTGCCCATTTGTGATTTTTTTGTTAGTAGGGGGAGTGGCTCTTAGTTGGGGCGTATGCACAAAGAGGCGTATGAGTAAATCATTGAGAGTTTCCTTAATCAATGATAACCTAATAACTAATTAGGGGGGGTTTGGGAAGTATCTCACATTAATCCAGATAAGTTAGCCTCACTCATGGTTCAAGTGCTCATTTAGGCTTGAGATGATTGGGAAGGCTTGGAATGGCGAAGATCAACTGCCTTGTCCTCTTGAAAGGTATGTTGATTCCACATGAGTGAGAATGGGGGCCGGGGATCGGTTGAGGTTGCTAGGGTTTAACCAGGTAGGAGGCTGATAACATATGAAGATTCGGATTAGGTAACCCATGTCAAGCTTATGTGATGACACTTCTCCCTTTAGCAACCTTGCATGTGTATTGTTTCCCTTTGTTTCCTTTGTACCTCTGGAAGCGGATGTTTCTTGTGTTTGTTGTTGCTCTTGTCGTGGGGTCTTGTTAGCAATTGTTCACTTGATTGTTTTAGTTGTGGTTCCTTCTTGTCATCTCTTGGCACAGAGGGTGGGCCTTAGGGTGCACATGGTTGGGTGGAATGTTCTAAGCACCCCATTGGGTCCCCAATTGAAGATTGAGATGCGCAGAGATGTACCATTTGCAGTGACTCTAGAGTTGTACCAGAGTTGGATCCAGTCTTGATGCTTTGTACTCCTACATTTTAGTTATATTATTCCATGTCATTATACCTTTCCCGTTTATGTTGGGAAGCACTATTGTATTGATGTAATCCCTGATCAATGTATCTTCATATTATAAATGTAATGGTTTTAATCTTTGGCATTATCTTATGATATTTGATGGATGCTTATCCTAACTGTAATGTATATTGATCCTTGTATTATTATGTGTCATTGGTTCATAATGTATGATCTTTAGTAGCATTGTATTTGTGGAAATATTTATAATTAAGTTCATAAGTGTGAAGGTTTTAATGTAATGCAGTCATGTAACCCCAAGGGACTTGTTAGTTTATATATATATATATATATATATATGATAACATTACTATTGTTTATTAATCGATCACTCATATTAGTTTACTTTTAAAAAAAATTGTGCCTTAAATGTTAGATGTTTTAGTGTCCTTTGGGGTTTTTGTGGCGGGGCATTACATCATGGTATTAGAGCCAAGGTTCATACAATGGGCACTATGAGCCCATTATGTTAACCTTGCGTTTAGATTCTTGAGTTTAGGTTTTCACCCTTTTGTCGTTCTCGCTTAGCAATCCGAGTTTGTCCCTAGGTGGTGTTGGTTCAATAGTACAAAAAAATGGTGGAAGGATAGGATCCTTGGTGTAGTGCGCAATGCACATATATTCTTCCTACCGAGAATGCATTATGGACCTTTGTGTTGCCTCTCGTGTTTTTTTCTCTACGCTAATACTTTTGATGATGTGTTGTGTACCTTGAGATTGTGTCGGTGGTTGTTTCACCATTTTGTTTTGATTGGTTTGGATGATAGTATTTGACTTGGATGATTATGACTTCCCTTTTTATGATGTTCATGCTATGGTGATTTATGGAGTTGTTGTTGGGTTTGGATTAATTGGTTATGTTATCATGTGAACTTAGAGTTGTGCTTGTTATGCATTTGATTAAGTAATTGATTTATGATGTGATTTTGATGTGGTTACTGTTTGGAGTCTTTGTGAGAGGGATGATGTAGCATCGCTTGTTCATGAGTGCCCTGCTATGTTTCGATTTCCTCTCACTGTATGATTGTTATTTGATATATATATATGCTCGACATCTAGTTTGATGTAGGTTACAGGTACCAAGCATCGTCTCCACCAGCTTTGTCAGGTTTGAGCGTGTCTTATAAAACTGAATGGGTATGATGTGGAAAATGGAGTTGACAAGAATTCCCCAACCCTCGCCATCATCCTCGACGAGGATGAGTACCCCCATCTTGTAACCCTGTTGGTATGATTTTTATGCCTTGTCAGTTGTCTTGTTTAGTGACTCCCGTATTTGATTTAAATTGGATTTGTCACGTGGTTTCTATGATGATGTTATTTGGAATTGTGTATGTTTTATGTTACTTTACGATTTCCATGAGTATGTCAAAGCCTAGGGAGGGAGGATGTATTGCCCCTCCGTATTGGCTTTTCTAGGAATTTGAGTAAGTGTTTATTTGTACTTTCATTGTTTATTGTGCTATCAAATTATGTGGAAAACTTAATATTTTTATATGGCCTTGTTGAATCAATTGATTAAACTAAAATTGATTTACAAGGTAATTCAAATAAAGTTGGAAATTAAATAATAATTAAATTAATTAATGAAATATAAAGGATATGGTTTGTTAATAAATGATTAAATTTAAATTACTTTGCTAAAAGTAAATATGTTACTATTAAATAATTAGATTAATTTTTTCTGGTAAAAGCACGCTTTTAAATTATATTTTAATCATTGACAATTTATTATCATGTGAAGATAATCATTTAAATATGGTAAAATAATGTGATTTTAAATAAATAAAGAAGATAAGTTTTTGAACTGATGTTAAAACAAGTGAAATTGGAAAAAGATGGGAAAAAGATAATGTGTGCACATGCACGACTTTGGATGGAGTGTCGATTAGGAAACTTGCTGATTTTGTTGATTTTTAGTTTCGAAAGCTTATCTCTTAGATTTTTAATTTGGTAAAAACTCTTCCTTGTTTTGGAAGGATGAGGGTTGTTGGAGAAGTTTGTCATATTTTAGATATTTATTTTTTTGGGGAGGAAGAATTTGTCTGTGAAATATCCTATTTTGTGCATTATGGTTTTTGGTTGGTATGTAAAACTAATGCGAATGCTATAGATTATGTGGAAAAATGGGAATTCATGAAGGAAATTAATTCGGGTTTTGAGAAGAAAACATATCAATAAAATGGATTTCAATCATCATCATTGGGTAAGAGAAGGGAGAAACACAAATGGATATGCGAAAGAAAACATTGAATCAACTCAAATTGGAGGAATCAAATTTCAGATAAGTTTTCATTCAACACTATTGTTTTGATTGTGTGATGATTTAATCATTTTGTTCATCTTTCTAGTGTGAATATATTTTATGCAAATTCAATAATCACTACCTTTTTGAGAAAAAATTTATTGATGTAAATGCATGGCTACACTTGGTGCTAGGAAGGTGTTGTCCATTTAAACATTGTCTTATGAATTTCAAAGAGACCATATTGTGTAATAGATATGCACGGAGATTGTTAGGATATTTGGATATAATTAGTGTGAATGGTTCCATTTAGGAAGGAGTTTGATTCTCTTGCATACGCGGTTTAGTCTCCTAGCACTGTACCTTCGCTTTTGTGTTACTTTGATTTATTTCAATAGTCTTTTGTTTGGGAATTCAAATCTTTTCTTTTTGGATTTTTGGGCACACTTTATATTGAGGATGTGTTTGAATCAATTGGGAAAACCTACCTCAGGGCATCTTTTTAATTCCTCTAGCTTTCATCAATCTCTCTCATCGGAGGTGCAAACTCTTCCACTCGTGCACCTTGTCTTTCTTGCTTCTTTGTGAATTCTTGATGCAAATCACATTGCTGGCCTGCATATTATGGAGAGGATGCGAGCTTTCGTGCTACTCCCTTTGGAGGTGAAAGTTTCACTCTTCTTTCTTCCACGCTCTTACTACTCTCTTCTTTTCTTACTATCGCTGCCCTTGACATCCTTCACGCTAGTGAGAGCCAATTCCATATTTGGCTGATTTGATGTTTGTCTATGCATTAATTTAAGATCTCAAGTCGCCTAGGGGTGAGGGATTACCTTCTATTGAAATTTAGCCATTTCTCCCTCCTATTAGTGCCCTCTTCTTATGATTTTTGACCCACTAGAAGACCATCACATATTCTGAGAAACTTTTGGCCCATAGCACAAGATTAAGCAACTCCTCTGATATGAACATTGTCAATCAAAACTAGGAATGGTTGAAAGATTTTTCCAAGAAATATAAGGTGAGTCTTTGGGATCGTGATATATACATTGTTTCATTTAGCATCTTCAACATTCACCATAGAACATGGTCGATGTTCAAAGAGTTGTACTGTCTAATTTTAGGCGTGGGGTTTGCCCATACCAATTGTGCCTCCCTTACCTGGCTTTTTCTATATTTGTTGTGGGGAATATGGAAGTGCACTATTTCATTATGCTTGGCCTCCCTTATTGATTACCTGAAATTTGGATCATGGTCTTCTACAAAACTCTTCCACCTTTTTAGCAAACCGAGCTCTGTTATGGGTTGTGATCTTATAAATGTTTTTGTATATTATGTCTTGTTTTTTTATACACTATAGTGCTACGATTTTATTTGCCTTGTGTGAGTTATAATCAGTGTAGGGTATTCGGTGTTTAATTTGTATGTTTAGCATCTGGGTATTTATATATGTATGTGTGTTGGTATATATTGCATATTTAGGTTGACATATTATATTTGATAAGTTGTATTGAAAATTTCTCTACTAATAATATATATATATATATATATATATAAGTATTGTGATTATAGTTATAATGAATTAATTTTGAATAGATAAGCAAACTGGGAAATAAGGTTAGGGAAATTGTATTACTTAGATAATTGAGTGTTTGGGTTGAATATATGAATTAGATTATCTTAAATAAATGCTGATTTTTTTTTTATCATTATTTAATAGTTGCATCATATATTTGTTAAATGGTTTAGTTTGATTAAGTGAAATGTGTGAAAATAATAAATAAATATCTTTCTTTCCATTTATATTCTTAATTACTTTTAAAGAGAATAAGTTGATTAAGTGAATAAATTATTTAAGAATGAAGGGTAATATTAACTATATTAACTTTAATTAAGATATATATATATATATATATATATATATATATATATTATTTTGAAGGAAAGTGTTCATAGTATGAAACTTATATAGGAGGAAGAAGATAAAGGAATTAAATATGAAATTGAGACATTATATGACATTTGATCAATATGCACATTAGGTATCGTAAATCAACTAGGGATTTTATAGAGAGATAAATTGATATGTTTAAATATACCAAGGCTAAAGAATAGTTATTTGTGTATTAAAATGTTAAGGAAAGAATGTTCTCCCATTTTAAATTAGATGATTATGGTAAGTAATGAAATTAGAAACATTAAGTTATTAGAAGAATTGATTTATTTCTTATTTCTTATTTGAAATGGAGAGAAAGTAGACTGTCTTATAATTAAAATGGAAGGCTTTTATTAAATAAACAAAGTATAATACCTTTCATTGGTTGATTATGTTCTTGATTGTTTAATGGATTTCTCTTTGTAAATAGGTATTTACTACTCTTATATTTATGTCTATGATCTTGAATTTGTTATGTGAAATGAGCAATTTTGATAGGGTCATTATAGAGTGATTTTATAGTTGAATTTTTAATACTAGAGTTTTGAAGTGATTGTTTCAATGATAATAGAGTCACCTTTGAAATATTGTTACACAATCATTAATATGATCATGTGAGCAATCTATTTTATGTCATTTTCATTTGCAATCTTTCGGTTGAGTTCATGGCTAAAATGTTATTTGCTTACAATCATGGTATACTATTGGTGGACTTTGCGGTTGCTTATTATGGTTGATTTTGGCATGGTGATGATTTTGGTTCTTGTTTCATGGATGGAGCTTTTTGTGCCTAAGGGTTAATGAGAGGATTTTGAATTTTGTGGTTGATTTGGTATCAAATTGATTGTGTTAGTTGGATTGAGTTTGGAGATTTCATTGGGATGTTGCCACTCACTATTTTATACTTGTTAACTCATAAATTATGGATTGAAAATAGTTCTTTTAGGTCTTTTTATTGTCGAATTTTCTTGATGGGGAAACCCTGGTGTTAGCATTTTGAGAGTCTTCCAGAGGTTAGAGGGGAGTATGGTTTTATTTGCATGAGTTGGTATGGGGGTTAGTGATCCAGTGAGGCTGCCTAGGTAATTCGAGATGGGGGTCGACAACCTAGGAGGATTTGCATTGGGTAACCCATATCAAGACATGAGAGTTTGCATAATTCTTTGTGAACTGGTGATCTTATACCTATGTGTGCTTATGTGGGATTTAGCCTTGCACTGGAAATTGTTTACTATGAAGTTCTAGTGTGAGATGGTGCTTGCCTCACTTGGTGTATTTATTTTGTTTGGTTTTGATATCTTGTGCAAGTTGTCTTGCCTGTTTGTGATTTTGTTGTTAGTAGGGGGAGTGGCTCTCAGTGGGGGCTAATGCACAAAGGGGCGTATGGGTAACTCATTGAGAATTTCCTTAATCAGTGATAACCTAATAATTAATTAGGGGGGGTTGGGTAGTATCTCACATTAATCCAGATAAGTTAGCCTCACTCATGGCTCAAGTGCTCATTTAGGCTTGAGATGAGTGGGAAGGCCTGGAATGGTGAAGATCAACTGCCTTTTCCTCTTGAAAGATATGTTGATCCTGCATGAGTGAGAATGGGGGTCAGGGATCAGTTGAGGTTGCCAGGGTTTAACCAGGTAGGGGGTCAGTAACCTATGAAGATCCGCATTGGGTAACCCATGTCGAGCTTATGTGATGACACTCCTCCCTTTAGCAACCTTGCATTTTTTTTCCCCTTATTGCCTTTGTACCTTTGGAAGTGGATGTTTCTTGTGTTTGTTGTTGCTCTTGTCGTGGGGTCTTTTCAACCATTTTTTACTTGATTGTTTTAGTTGTGGGTCCTTCCTGTCATCTCTTAGCATAGAGGGTGGGCTTTAGGGTCCACATGGTTGGGCGGAACATGTTATGCACCCCATTGGGTTTCCAACCAAAGATTGAGATGCGCAGAGATGTACCATTTGTAGTGACTCCAGAGTTGTACCAGAGTTGGATCCAGTCTTGATGCTTTGTACTCCTACATTTCAGCTATATTGTTCCATGTCATTGTACCTTTCTCATTTATGTTGGGAAGCACTATTGTATTGGTGTAATCCCTGATCAATGTATCTTCATATTATAAATGTAATGGTTTTAATCTTTAGCATTATCTTATGATCATTGATGGATACTTATCGTAACTGTAATCTATATTGATCCTTGTATTATTATTTTTCATTGGTTCATAATGTATGATCTTTAGTAGCATTGTATCTATGGAAATATTTATAATTAAGTTCATAAGTGTGAAGGTTTTAATGTAATGTAGTCATGTAACCCCAAGGGACTCATTAGTTGATATATATATGTATGGTAACATTACTGGTGTATGTTAATCGATCACTCATATTAGTTTACTTTAAAAAAAAATGTGCCTTAAATGTTAGATGTTTTAGTGTCCTTTGGGGTTTGCATGGCAGGGCATTACAATGTGATCAAGTGTGGTGATCTGAGTGCAACCTTAAACACCTAAGGCTGCCAGATGATGTGAGTAGAAGGCGTCTACATTTTTAGTGTGCTTGAAGTTGTAGGAGGTAGTGAGTTGAAGGTTATGGATGGTGTAGAGTTGTATTGGTGGATTTTTCCTATTGCTCTAAGATAGTGAATCTCTCTATAACAATATTTTTCTATTCTTCTTTCTTTCAGATAATGAATCCTTTGGGAAGTGAGCCCTTGGTAGTGAGCCATTCTTCTCCTTTCGGCAGTGATCCCTTCTAGAAGTGATCCTATTGTATTCAGTGTTGCTATTCGTATATATGTAAGTAATCCTCACCATGGTTTATCCCTGATTAGGGTTTTTCACATAAATTTGGTGCTCTCTTGTGTATGGTGTTGAATGTGTTTATGTTTCATTTGTTTACATTATGCTGATGATAATAAGGGTTTGATGGTTAATGAGGGTTTAAGGTTTTAATTTACAATTGACTCACCACCCTCTTAGTTGTCTTGTGTGTCTAACAATTGCCAACAAGGGTATGCCTAATCCTAGCTTTGTTAATAACAACCAATATCACCAAAGCATCATTTTGTTTCTATATTTCCACTAGAGGTAGTTCACTTTGATGAAATACATTACCAAGATTAACTGAGTTCATACCTTGAATTAGGGCTACTATATCATTTGGTTGCACACTAGGATGGACCAAAATTTGTTGTAAGGAATTTTTGAAGCATGTCATGGTATGTGGGTGATGTTTGAATAAAATCCCACAAGGAAATCTTAGCAAGAGTGTTACAGATTTGTTTCATAAGATCATACTCCTTTCTATTATTTTGAGGTAATCAAGGGGCATTAGAAAAAATAGGTTTTGGAAGCGGTATATGTTGTCAATAGAATGTGCACCCTTGTTAAGCTATGTTCAACCACCCACTGAAACATGGGAATGATCTCCAAAGTGTGGGCTCTGATATTTGAGATCAACCCTCTAGTTGAAGAGTTGGTTCTCTTTAGAACAGTCACCTAAAAACTACTTCTTGCTGGGAAAAGGGAGAGAAAGATAACATGAAATGAAACCTATACTATGGGTGATACACCAAAATGATTCAAAGCATAATACTATTGTTTTTACACACAAGAATGATCAAAAACTTAAACAGTGGCTTACACAACTGAAATATTCATATGTCTTTGCAACAGTGCTTCATAGTTAGGCTAAAAATGTCAAGGACAACACCTAGAAGGAAGTAAAAATGTCTTCACAACTTAGAATCTCTCCTAAACTAGCTCAACACATGTTATGACTTGCAATAGTTCATATTAATTGCATAAAGGAAAATAAAATAGGACAAAATCAAAGGGAAAACAGTTCCACCATAAGATTTCATCAACCATTTTAAATTCTTTCACAATAAAACAACAAATGAGAAGGTAAAATAGCTTATTTTATTGATCAAAAAGGTGTTATAACTATTGTACATGTTTGAGAAATGAGCTACAATGTTTTTCTCCTTTTGAAAAGAACTCATAAGAGTTACGATACAATATTGAAAAAAGAAAGAACTAGAGAGAGAAATCCTAAAAATGAATATTTAAATACAAAAGAATAATAAATGCTTGCATCATGACTTTGGGCTTTCCCTTGAATGATTGAAGAAGTCTTGGGTCGGATGCAATTGATTTTGGGCTATAAAATCCCTCCAAATTGCTTCAAACTGAGTCATAATGACTCCAAACTGCCCTTGGAATGTTGCTACACACTTGGAGGATTTTGACATATGTCAAAAGGAATCTTGGAGTAATAAAACTGCCCCTAGATACTTGCACTATGCTGGAACCATCTCCTAAATTCTTGGGCACTCTTCAAATTCAATAAAAATTACTTTAGCCTGCCCTATATCTACTCAATTGTTTGAAAAGGTCTACAACCTCCACCTAGATTTTCTCTCCATGATGGATGCACCTTTACAATTGTTGTAGGGTCGGATGTCTCTTTTATGACTGGTTACTACACCCTACATCTTCAAGACCTTGAAATACACTTATCTATGGGGCTCTACTATTTCATCCTTATTTTTTCACTGTAACTTTAGACAAGATAGCCATTTATATCTATGATTAGCACCCTTGATCTCATAGAATATCCTTTAGCGATAGTCCTTTCGATTGAAGTATGCTTGTAAAATTCCGCTCTAGACTGGTGAAAAAATATCACAAACTATGAACTGGGTTGGTGAGAAATTTATTAGGTTTTTTCACCTTCTTTTTTCTTAATTTCTATCCAAAAATCTCAAGAACCTAGATCATAATTTTCAAGATATGTTGAAATCTCAACTGCTCCAACTAAAAATCCCTCACTTTCCTCATCATTCATTCAACATGTCATTTTTGACTGAAGAAAACACTAGATTTCTCTTATACAAAGAGAGGGTTTGAAATAAGCGATATACTTGTCCTTTGAAAGATACATGCATGGATTTGCATACCATGATAAGAGGATTACGTATCATCAACATAATGATCTCAACGTAAAAAAAACTCCCTCATCTATGCATATTACACATGCAACTATCTGTAACAACCATTATATCTTGAAGGAAACTGAAACATGATTGTAGAACACTTCCTTACAACTGCATAACTGAAGATAGGAAGGAAAGATCAACATGCACATGCCCTTAAGTCTCTGTTTTGTTGAATAAAAAGAACTAGGCTGTCATGAATTGTCCAAAACTTGTAGATCAAAACAACACAAACATAGGTTTGTGCTTTTTCACGTGGAAAACCCTTACTCAAGTTGTAACTAAACTTGTTTTCTAACCCAAAGTTACCTTAAAACAAAGAAAATTCCCTCCAATAAATAAAGCTAAAAAATTCAAACTTTAGGCCCAACGTGCCTTTTGTATAATATAAGATCTCTTGAAGGATTTTGCACTATAACCATGAATAATAAGAGACCTCTTGATAAATTTTAATTGTTTTAATGAAAAATGAACACCCCTCTTTGTGATAGTGACCAACTAAGGATACAAGGCTTTAACTTATCCATATGTCGAAATAAAACCAAACCTTAAACTTTATGATGACAAATTAAACCTTTTGTGTAATTTATCCCTATGAAAAAATTGGACAACATTCTGGCGACATCTCAGGGGTTTTTTCTTGCTAAACATGAAATACTAGCTTCCTTCTTAGTATCCATTGGGATATAGAGTCTTGGAAAGACATAAACAAACTCAGATAAGATTGTAACTCACCGCTAGAAGCATTGAACAACACCTAGAAAATTGGAAACTACTACTAACAAATTGAAAACAATGTGCCAAAGCACTTGGAGGAATGGAAAAACTTAAACCTACCCTACACTAACGGCAAGACAAAACTACTTAAACAAAACCATTTATAGGATGACTGAAGTAGCTACCCCTTCTTCTCAATATACAATGACTTGCATGCTTGAGGACATCTAAGAAAAGATGAGACACAGAAAAAAGTTCAACAAGTTGATGCACTACCTCATGAAAGAGATAAAAAAATCCACTTACCTCATCAAATGGATCATATGTATTGTTTTTCAAAGTAGCATAAGTGAGTTGAACATGCTCTTTTTTAGCTGCAAATACATTCTTGATTTCATCTTGAGCTATAGCTTCATGCTTGGGTGCAAGCTTGGCTATTGGTGCTTTATTGGACTCCATCATGGCTAGACGCCTTATAGGACAACCTCTTGAAAGGACAAAGTTTGAGCTCTCCTTGTTGGTCTCTTGCTTGTGGACTACCATCTTATCACCTTGCTAGTTGGAAAGGCCTATTTCTTGTGATTGATTTGGTGAAAAAATAGAAGCTTCTTTAGTATGCTCATGCTACTCATGGTTTACTTCACCTAGAGGTGTTGGTTTGGCATCCAAATTGATACAAAAAATCTCTAAATCATCCCAAAACATGTCCTCTTCAAGCTCTTTTTTTTTTTTTTTTCTATAAGGGAGGAATGATTTCAGCTTTATAACAACTCCCTTCATGATTCGTAAGGTTATCAAAATCATCTTGCTGAGGTATGAACCCTGATATTCCTTTGCATTGAGTTGAATCAACAACTTGGTGTAAACCAACCTTTCTCTCTTGTGAAGCAAGGCCATCTTGAAAAATCTCTTCATATACTAGCACTTCAACATGCTCTTTTATGGCTTCCTACTACTCAAAATCTTGGCTCTAGACATTGAAATAGGCATGCTTTCTTCTTGTTTGTCAAAGAAATAAGGGAGGTCTCAAATGAGAATGTAAAAAATGCATCTTTATTACCTTCTAATTGACTAGTATCTTGCTGTCCCAACTGATCTTTTGGCATGTAGGTAAGAACATATTTTCCTCCTCTTCAACAAAAGATGGTAGTTCTTCAAATGAATCAGTCAATACTTCATTCTGAGAACCCTTTTTTGATTCTATATCTTGCTGCTCCAACTTGTTATGTTCATCAATCTGTTGCAACAAGTTTGATTTTGTTTTTCCTACATCATGTGCAAGTTCGTCAGCCACAAGTTGCTCTTGTTCTACCATAGCATACTCTTTGTTTTCCTCACTAATTCAGCTTTCTTGATACACAATAGGGCCTCCTGGATAAAGATGAATGATGGTGGGACAAGAAGGTTTACTTGGTAAGGGAATTTGGTGAGCTTGTTGGGGTTTTTGAAGGAAAACATGATCTTGAGAAGGATGCTCCTGAGAACATATGGGCTGAACTATTTCAAGAATGGGCTCTAGCAAATGAGGAGGTCTCTTGAAACTTAGAATATCAAATCTAGAAGAGTTAGGAAGCTCAGGAGGCTTACCTTGTTTGAAACTTAATATCTTGAACTCAGGTACTTCACCTTCAAAGAATGGATTTGGAAATGTGAGAGCTGATTGAGTTTCTAACCTTTGAGCTTGCAAAAGCATTGTTTGTTCAAGCTTCAATTGCTCTTCTTTAGCAACCAACTCCCTTGCAGGATCCTCCAAGTGTGTAGCAGCATTCCAGGGGTAGTTTGGAGTCATTATGACTCAGTTTGAAGCAGTTTGGAGGGCTTTTATGGCTCAAAATTAGTTACATCCCACCCAGGACTTCTTCAATCATTCAAGGGCAAGCCCAAAGTCATGACACAAGCATTTATTATACTTTTGTATTTAAATATTCAGTTTTAGGACTTCTCTCTCTAGTTCTTCCTTTTTTCAGTATTGTATTGTAACTCTTATGAGTTCTTTTCAAAAGGAGAACAACATTGTAGCTCATTTCTCAAGCATGTACAATAGTTATAACACCTTTTTGATCAATAAAATAAGCTATTTTACCTTCCCATTTGTTGTTTTATTGTGAAAGCGTTTAAAATCGTTGATGAGAGCTTATGGTGGAACTATTTTCCCTTTGATTTTGTCCTATTTTCTTTTCCTTTATGCAGTTAATATGAGCTATTGCAGGTCATAGCATGTGTTGAGCTAGTTTAGGAGAGATTCTAAGTTGTGAAGACATTTTTACTTCCTTCTAGGTGTTGTCCTTGACATTTTTAGCCTAATTATGAAGCATTGTTGCAAAGACATATGAAGTTTTGAGTTGTGTAAGCTGCTATTTAAGTTGTTTATATTCTTGTGTGTAAAAACAACAGTATTATGCTTGGAATCATTTTGGTGCATCACCCATAGTATAGGTTTCATTTCATGTTATCTTTCTCTCCCTTTTCCCAACAAGAAGTAGTTTTTAGGTGACTGTTCCAAAGAGAACCAACTCTTCAGCTGGAGGCTTGATCTCAAATATCGGAGCCTACACTCCAAAGATCATTCCCATGTTTCAGTAGGTGGTTGGACATAGTTCAACAAGGGTGCACATTCTATTGACAACAGTATCGATGTGGGATTGGTTTGTGTTTTTCTTGGTTTTCTATTTTTTCTTGTGTTATATGTAATTTGGTTATTGCGATACATTTCCACTAGTGAGTTGCATTGAAAAGTTTAAGATAGCACCTAGAGGTTTTGGTTTGTTTTGAGGTGGTCCTATGATAAGTACGGGTTTGGTTTAGACTTGAGGTTGTTGTGAAGGTGGGTAAATAATAAGTTGAGGTGTGATTGCATTGATTGTTCATTGTTGGTTAGTAGTGGTGCAAGCCTTAGTGGATGATCTAAGTGAGATGAAGTCCTCAAGGGCTTCATCTAACATGTTAAAGTCATCACGACTAAAAGGCTTGATAGGTATACAATGCACTTGCAGAAATATATCTAACATGATCAGATAAATATACTTTCCCCAAGATTAATCATTAACTTTCACCTAACTTTTAAGCTATGGCTAAAAATAGGTTTACAGACCTGCTATAGACCTAGAAGCCAAATTGCAAATCTATAGACTGACAGTAGGGTGATCCCACAATACTGTGTCTCACTCTTTTCCCAAGATGAACATTTACATCAATATTTTTAACTGAATCTTCATCTTCTAAGACCTATAGCAACTAAACAATTAATCATTTGAAGATGATGTGAACTAGTGATTTGTGGCAATTTCTGTGTAGATTCTAAATACAATTTTTTTAAAAATCTCAAAATAAATCATGAATATTTCAACATCTCCTTCAATAACTAGTTTTGAACAAAAAAACATTTTTAGAAAGTAACTTTTGTGTCGTCCAACATAACTTTTTTTCTATAAATTATAAAATTCTAATTTTTGAAATATAGATTCTCAACATCAATACGGAGGGAAAGGATATTTTTTCATAATTTTTTATTACACATTTTTTTAATTAATTTATGAAGTCACTATAATTATAATTTGGACATACATGTGTGTCGTCCAACATAAATTGTTGTGTATATATATTGAAATCCATTATTTTTGGTGAAACAAGAACATCAATATAGAGGGAAAGGATATTTTTTGAATTTTTTTTACAATGTTCTATTTTTCAACCTCTGCAGAATGAAGATCTTGAGTTCTAAAGTTCTTTTTGGAGGACTAGGACGCCCAAGGGCGTCTGGGTCCTAGCAAGGATTTTTCAAAATTGTCAGTTTCAAAGGCTTGAGTAACATAGATTAACTTAGTGACTGCTTGCAAACTGAGGTTTAGGATTAGTTCAACTATTATATTTTGAGTTTCTGATTTATGCAATGTGTTGTAACAATCTAGGGTTTTGAATGTTTGAAAACTGAAGACTACTGTACCTAGATTATGCAATGATTCAGAAAATACAAACAATTGTGCTACAGATATGGGAATTTCAAGCACTAAAAATTAAAATTATTTCCCAAATTTCAATAAACCAAGCAAAATGACAACTTCCTTTAACATGGAGTAACACTATTTTAGAATTCCAAAACAATTTTTTTCCAACAAAAATAGAATGAAAGCACAGAGATAGAAATACATTCAAAGTTTCCTTGAGCCACCTATAGCAGGACATGGATGCCTAGGGGCATCTAAGTCCCTAATAGGGGTTCAAAAAATAGAAAAATTGAATTTTTAGCTTACTGTTTAAGATTATTTCAAAGTAATTTCACAGTGATTGTTTTTCTATAATTTCTTAATTTAAGTGAAATGCAAGTGTATGACAATTTTTGAACAATAAATCACACTTTTCAAAGCAATTTTGAATGCAAGTAAATAACTACAAAAAAACCCTAATGTAGGCTACTATACAAGTTATGATGCAATATTTTTGGATTTTTGTGACTTTTTATTATGCAAATATGAAACCTTAAATGAGAAATGTAAGACAATACAATGCATGACCTAGATCTAGGGTGAATGAATATAATTTTAATAAGGTCTATGATGTCAAAATGAACATTAGGTTCACCAAAATGAAATGTAGAAAATGGGAATCCTTAAGTTTAATATCCAAAACCTAGGGTTAATTCCACCTTTTTCTAGGATTTCATTAGGATGTGAAACAACAGGTGTATAGATCGGCTATCAACCATGAAGGTAAGCCAATTGGACCTGGATCTGATCCTTTTGAGCCTTGGAAATGGATTATAAATGATTTGGATGATTAACCTAATTGAACTACATGACCTAATATGATAAATTTAATGTTTCAAAGACACACAAACAAAAACAACAAATTGCAGGAAGATTTGGGAAGTGTCAGATGATGTGAAATTGTCATAAAAAGATGGATCTGACATGTAGAGGAGGACACATACGCCTAGGGCCATATAGGTCTTTGTTAGCCTTGCCAAAAATTTAAAACTTGATATGTAGCTCCTTTTTTGCTCGTTGTTTCTTTCCCTGTAAACCTTATGTCTTCAGATCTGTACCTACAATAAATCTACAAAAAGGAGGGTTTGGGGTGGCTATATGGGGATTTACCTCAGTAAAACCCTATTTTGGTAATTAAACCTCTACAAATAGCCAAAGATCTGATAAAAGATAGTGTGTGAGCCTTAACCTTATGTGTATCTAAGGTTGTTATGAGCTAAAATGCAAAGAAACCATGTATTCAAGTGTGTTAAAGAAATATTCCTATATGAAATGACAAGATCCAATTAGGGAGAAGTCAAACACCCTAAGAAAATTTGAAATGCAATGATACCTTACTTTAGGCTACAAGAGGAATGAATCTTGACTTGATGAGAACACTAGGAAACAAGTCATTAGGTCGAAGGAAGTGGCCAAATGTATCTCCCAAACCTAGAATCCATCATGCTCTTCTATTGGAATCAATCTTAAATCATGACATAGGACTTGCTCCAAAACTTTGTAAATGAACTTGAAGACCTAAAAATTCAAGTGTGGCAGAAAGATCTCTTCATTCTCTTTTTTTCTCTTATTTCTTTCTAGTTTGAAATTGTGAAAAGACTAGGTATTTATAGGTATTTCTCTAATTTCTCAAAAATTAGATCCTAAAAGCTGACATTTGAATTTTGAATTTTGAATGTTAAAATGTCACCAACAACACATTAAAAGTTGGGTCCTAGCTAAGAATGGGACCCATACACCCATGGGCGTACATGGGTCTTGGCCTAAATTTCCAAGACAATGAGTGCCAAGAGCAAAATAACAATTGGTTACATTTATTCACTTCTTGCAATTTGTCAAAAAATGATAAAAATAAGCCTCAAAATGCATAATAAAGGGAATTGGGGTCTATCTAGGATGTGTTGAAAATGCATGAATGCAAGGGTCACTAAAATAGATCCAAACTAAGCATGAAATTGTACTATCACGTACAAGGGAGTACAATTTTCAATGCTACATATATGTATATATAGATCTATTATCAAAGATGTGAAAAAAATTCTATTAAGAATATTTGAAGTCCAAATAAGTTTTTTCATTCAATTTTTCTACACTACATTAATATTGTAATTAATGTATGAATTTTTAATAATGGTTCATTGATGTAGCCAAAGAAACACTTAATAGATATTGATAAAAGAGATTTAGAAAACTAAAAATTGTTTTCAAACCAAACTATTCTATTATCCATTCTTTGCTTCTACAATGAAAGAAAACACCCTTATATCTAACAAGATGGAAAAAAACCCAAAAATTACCATTTTTGGCAATTTTTGACAATTGTCATAATTTTCCATTTTTGGTAATTTCGCCATATATATCCCTTTGAGCTCATATTTTTTCCAAAATATTCCTAACACTATGGTGACACTAATTTTCAACTTACAATTCAATTTGGAAATCTAGATTCAAAGTTATTAAAGAAAAACAACTTTCTAAGAACCTAAAAATAAATAATAAAAGTTGATTTTGAGGGCCTAGATGAAAGATTTTGGTCCCGAAAAAGTGTCGAAATGGCCACCAACTGAGATGAGTCCAACAATTGCTCATAATGCACCTCCCTATAAAATTTGAGCCCAAATGAACTTGCGAGTCAAAAGTTATGACTTCTAAAAGCCCTTGCATCATTCATGATCTATTTTAAATATAAATGTTTTTTTCTTGTAAATATTATGCTCAAATTAGTGTTGAACTCATTATGCTTTCAATTTTGTAACACCTTCACTCATGTTCACTAAAGAATATGGGTGCCCCTGAAGTTTTATAAATTTGAATAAAACCTTAAGACTTCTAGTCAAGTCTTAAATTTGATAGTTGTGTGGCTATATTTTTTAATTTTTATCATAAAATAAATTAAAATTTTAAAAAAGATTGTATCACATTGAAGGGGAGATTTTTGATCGACTATCAAAAAAATTTAAGGGTTGTATTGGTGTGTGTGTGTGTATAGTTTTATAGAGAAAAAACCTTAAAAATGAGGAAACCTAAACACATTCAAGGTAGAATTTTATTTAACATGATTTATTCACTACAAGAAGGGCCTAAATTTTACAGTCCCTCCTACCTATTAAACATTTTTTTGGTGACATTTATTCACTTATAATCATCCTTCAAATGATAAGGTATACCTTATTTTATCTATATATATCAATATAAATATAGATATATAATAAGATTTACCTTATCATTTGAAGGACGATTATGAGTGGATAATTTTCACCAAAAAATATTAATAGGTAGGAGGAAATTTCAAATTTAGATCCTACTTGTAATGAATAAATCATGTTAAATAAAAGATTACCTTGAATGAGTTTAGGGTTTTTAATGTTTAAGGTTTGTTTTAGGGATTTAATAAAATAAAATAAATGTAAGGAAACATTGAGAAAAAAGGGAAATAGAGAAAACAAGGAATAATATAATTAATTCACAAGCCTAACCTATAAATTTTAGGAAATAGATTAATACTTATGGGCATAAGTCGAAAAATGATCTTTGACTAAACCTACATGCCCCTAGTAGATAAAAGTTTCCTATTTATGTCATCTAAGACATCACTATCCTTGTTGATGCTCATTATTGTGTCATAATTTTCTTTATTGTTTATATTTGAAAGTAAAATATGTAGAATAAAAATGGGCCCATAGTTTAGATTTTTGTTAAGAAAATAAACAATCTAGCCTTCTATCAAAGATGATATCACCTTGGACTAAAGGTGCCCTCAATTAAAGGTGATGCCATCTATGATCAAAGGCCCTATGTTTAGTTGAAGGTCCCTCACATGTGGCATGTTGAATACCTCCAATGGAAGATTATTTATTTGAAAAAACATATTCATTTGAAGGCGTTTTCTCATTTTTGGGATTTAGGGTTCATTTTTGTGCCCAATTGCACAAGTGGGACACACCTTTAAGCTTCTACCAAAAATGTTATTAATATCATTCTCCTCAAGCCATGTATGATTATATTATGGCTCATCTATCTAGAACCAAGAAGCATGTTTTTTCTTGATAATATTAAAATTTCACCAAAATGTAAGGAAATTAAGTATACCTTATAAAATATTCAAAGCATATAAATTAAATATAATTTAGAACTCTAGATAAACTAAGAGTTGAGTGTGATAAATTGATTGAGTATAAATTAGTTTAGATTGAAATTAGACGTGTTAAAATGTAAGTAACAAAAAACTAGCACTAACCTCTAAATTAATGAAAGGTGTACTTTGATCAATGTGACACTATAAAAGAGAACTGCAAACTATGAACTAAAATTGGGTCTTGTTATTAGAAACATGATGAGTGTGGTTTAATAATATGAGGGTTTGCTACATGATTGCATTCATGATCAACTCAAAATGGTGTGATTATATAGGTGGTATTATTTTATCCTCTGTAAATCCATACCTCCAAAAAAGTGTTATCTTGATATATATAGCGAAATAATGAAAATAATGTGTTGAGGACCATTAGGAGATTATTGTGCTAGTATTGAAGTTCTAGACTTTTGTTCAAACCCTATGTCAACCCCTTGGATTGAGTTAAAAATTTTAAAAGAGAGATAGAGAGTGACAATTAATTTTGATGCGTTTTGTGGCAATGGATGCTACTATTGATTGTTAATACCTTGTTGAAAATAAATGCAAGTTGATGAATAATTGTGTTTGTAGACATCCTTGGAGTGTGCTTTGATAATGAATGTTGATGTGTTGAAACTTGATTTTTGATTAATGTTCATACTCAATGCTAAAATATGAGGATTGATATCTAATTCTTGTAAAAGGAGAAAGTATTTTTAGTATTTTGACACTCTTTCAATGATGTTGATTCATTAATTAATGATGTGCAAGTGTCCTAGGATGATTTTTGTATATAAACAACCCTAGACACATGTATTAAAATATTTTAGGACCCACACCAATGGCTAACAATTATATTCCATAACTTTCAACCTTGAGATGCAAAAAAAATGAATTTTGTAAGGGGGATGTGATTATGCCTACAATCTAGTCTAGGATGGGAAAATTGATAGAAAATGGGTTAGACAAGTTTTGAACGAAGAGATATTTCATATTAGAGTACAACATTTAGGCTTGTGGTCAATAAACATGTCAAAATAACCAAATTGTGAAATAAAATCGTGCATGAAAAGCATCAACTTAGTAATGTACGAGTACAAAAAATGTGTAAAAGTATGCACTCTTCTCATCTACACAAAGTTAGGTCCTATATGGTAGTAATATAACAATCTAAAATACTGACAAAACTTTTTTATATTGAAAGCTAAGTGAATTCAAACTTGACAACAAATCCTTACAACTCACAACCCATAAACTACTATACCAAACACCTTTCGACATAAAATAAATAAATTAAAAAAAACTATTTAAATGAAAACACTAGTTTAACATATTAAAAAAAAAGGTGTAACAATATGCACTCTTTTCTCATGTACATAAAACTAAACTACATATAATAATATACCCATCCAAAATAATGACACACTTTTATATTAAAAACTAGACAAATTCAAACTCAACACCAATTGCCCACAACTCATGACTTGTAAACTGCTACACCAAACACCTTTCAACATGACAAACACTATTAAAATGAAAGCACAAACCAAAAGTTTTTCCTTGTAAGTCAATAATAAATTTTAACTAAATACAAAAGTTTTTTCTTGTAAGTCAATAATAAATTTTAACTAAATATGTGGAAGTTAAGAAGGAAGATGATAAAATAGACATAAGTGATTCTATTGACTCTAATCAAAGTATGGAATTTTGTCAATGCTTGAATGACTTTCCTCACTAAGAAAAAAAAAAAAAACTCTTTCTCCATTCCCTCCAATATTGTGTTCAAAAGACTATTACCCATTTAAATCGTATAACAATTATGTTGATTCTTGATGTTAAGACTTAATCTTATTGACTATTACCCAAAAACCATCACCTAAAAATTTTGTTGGTTCTTTGTTTGAGCTTAACCTAATTGATTTTGTTATGTTGTTAAAAAGAAACCAACTGGACAAGAAAACAAAAACATGTTCTAAATAAGTAGTCATTCACGCCGCGTAAAGGAGCGGAAATTTGGGATCCCTGGTCGTAGCAACCATTATTATCTCTCAGAAAATCCCAACACCAGTATTTCCTTAAATTCAAATCATTCGTCGCCATTACCGAATCTTGTATCTTAAAAAAATCATCACTTAGTCGCCAGCCATGACGTTGTATTCAAGTCAACCATTAAACATATGGCTTTGCATGTTATATACTACACTTCAAATTGAATTAAATATGCACAGAGAAGTATATGCACACGCGTATCATAATTAAAGAAATGGGATTCCTATCCAAAAGTATTCAGGCATGTTGGATTGGTTGTTTACGATTCTTATTAAAAGGTTTGTCTTTGGAAAGAATCATGCATGACATAACCTGTCGGATGAATAGTTGTAACGGCGTAGGTTTGTCAAACCTCTTTGTCTGGTGTCCACACAGTGGAATGCATTGAAACTTTCTTAAGCTTTCTTTTAGTACTAATATATTCTAACTTCTAATAGGTTGCAGTTCCCTTTCATTTCTAAATAAAGTATGGTTTAGACAACCAACTATATACTGTTGTTTATGAAATATCTTAATGGCTGGTCATGACAGATCAGAAGAGAGAATAAAACAGTTTATAACCAACAGTAGTTGGAATATTAGTTCTTCTCTCTCTGTCTATATCATGTCACATAAACAAAATCCTATCCTGACTCACATGTCATGGTTTTTATTCACATCAGATTGTTTTCTAGGAGAAATGGTCGATTCAGGTTTTGTATATTAGTACGTTACTTTTTTCTTGACGATGAATCATAAAGTGTGATCCAAAATGTTTACAAATATAATAAAATCTATACTAATGTTCTTTTCCATTATGTTTTAAGTTCATTATGGTTAGGTTGTTCCTTATACATTAACTAGTGTCTAAGATGGTAGCAAATGACATTATCCTATCTTAGATTGAATATTTTTTTATTTGACTATGTAAGATTTTTTTTTCATTAACATTTCAGATCACACTCCATGATCCATCATCAAGATGAGCAAGCAAGAGAGAATAAAATGATGATGGATCGCAGTCTATAATGTTTGAATATTTTTGGATTAGACTATGTAAGTTTATTTCTTCATCAACGTTTCAGATCACACTCCACGATCCATCATCATTTTAAAGAGTACAACTCCTATGATAAATAACTTACCATCTAAAGTTAACAACTTGTGACATTATAAAAATACTTATAGAAACATTACATACTCGATAGCTACAACTGAATTCTACTAGTAGCAATGAATAATAGTCATCCATTGCATAATACTCAAAAATCATTACTTAAGTTAACACTATTTGACACCAAATATTGCTAAGAACATATAATACTAAGAAAAATATTTTAAAACCTATTAAAATAAACATAACACTTTATCACCATCCAAGGTACGCCTTGTAATAACTATGAAACATCAAAATAAAATATATAAATAGAACCATAATGCCTACAAATGAACTGCTTCTAAATTAAAAGTTATTTAGAATCATATTTTGAAATAATTTTTTATTAGATCCAACCAAGACTATATACAATAGATAACTACAGGCATCATATATTTGATCTATCAATAATCAATGCAATTAAGATCTATGGAAAAACTATCAAAATAATCAAGTGTATTATTCATGAAACCCAATTTGGAAGAATAGAACTATGTTGAGAAGGCATAAATTTGAGATAAAATCAATTTTAATGCATCAAAGTGCTAGATTTGTGGTGGTAAAATTAGAGTGCATGCCTAAAATAGTGAGAGAAAATTTATCATGTTCAATTTTTCTAACACCAAACATGACACAAGCTTGTCAAAGGAAGATGAGATTGATTTTAAAGGCCTATTTTGTTTGTGAAACTTATCAAATAATTCTTCTAGTTATTAACAAGACATTTTGTCAAATTTGATTATGAGATATGTATAATATGCATTTGTTCAGAAGACTCTACATACTCCATAGGGATAATCATCTTCATTCTGATGATCATATGAACAAAAAGAAAAAGAAAATTAGTGTAAATCTTTACATCTTATTTTCTATTGTTATCAATAAGATGTTAGACTATATTTTCTTTTACACAACATATAATGCTAAACCTATCATAGCTTGTAATAAATATTTGTTGACTTAAAGAAAATTATTTCATTTTCTTTTGTTAATGACAACAATGACAAATAGATGCTAAAATTGATGAAAAATTATCTCCTATATTTTTCATATTGATCAAGATTTAATATAGGATGTGAAATCTATATATAAATCCAATCACATTGGCAATTGTCTGTTGATGTCTTTTTATGTTCAAAGAGAGATGCAAGGAGGAATAGTGTACAAGCAAAACCTATTAAAATTGAATAGATGCATTGAAGAATAAACATAAGTGGGACCACAAATAGTGGATAGTAAGCTCCTACTATAATGTTATGGAGGCAAAACAACAATGAAAATGATTATAACTCTTATATCGAGGATACTGAAAAGACCTTCCACTTGAAAAATATGACTTTAGTGACAAACATGAGACCACAAAATAGTGGACAACATTATTAACAAGGTCCCATTATAATACTATGGAGGTAAAATAGCCAAAAGAGATATGCCTATTACATGGAGACATGAAAAACTCCCATAAATATTAACTTTATTACAACAACATTCCAATAACTTACTTAAAACAATAAGATTATTCATATCTATAATCTAATAAAATGACAAATAAAAATAATTTGAGTATTCTGAAATAAAATCGAAAAAACATATAGATTAAAAATCTAATTAAAATATTTTAATTTTAAAACTTATTAATTCACTAATAAAACTTAAACATACATTAATATTCCTACTTCTAACAAGAACTAAAAAATAATATCAAAACAAAAGATTAAAAAATATTAAATCACGGATGATGTTAAAAAATATCTTAATATTTAAGGGTATCAATGATTACACTTTGAATATTTAAAAGGAAAAATAACGAGAGAATTGGCATTATTCATGCACATCTTAATCCATGTGATGTGACTTGTTTGTATAGATTATTCTTGTGAACGAAGACATCTAATTGCATAAGGAGACATTGTAATCTTCAACATTAGAGTGATTATATTATGTTTGGAATCTTTATAATTATAATTGTTTCCATTCTTGTATACGAAGACATCCAACATTATGAGGAGTTATTGGTTTATTAATCAAAAGAACAAAATGGAAAAAATAATTACTTACGTTAAACTAACTATACAGATTTAGTATTATAGAATAGAAGAGCGTATATTTATTTATTTATTTTAATTTAATATTTTTAATGTTTTTTATTATTTTGATTTTATTATTTACAATAAGTTTAAGTTTAATAGTTTGATATGTAATATTTTTCAGTTTAGAATGTTCTTAATTTAATTCTTAACAATTTATTTATTTTAAGATTGTATTATATATGATTCATAATTTTTAGATTGGAATATAAGTATAATTGTGTTTGTAGTTAATGTATACTTTGAGTATATTTTCAAACATAATCATTTATAGATTTACACTTAGTTTGAATAAGAATATATGAATTACTAGTTTAATAGTGTTCATTGAACCACACTTTATTTTATTACTACTAGTTCAGTCTAGAGACCTAATTAAGGTGGAAGAAAGACCCAAAGTCTAATTTGTGCTTGGAAAGTACCTTTATGCTCCTTACTTTATGTATACATTAGGTGAATTAGTTGTATAGGTGTCAAAGGTCCAATTATTCTTTGGACAAAATCATAATAATCTAGATAACATTATGCCACTTGGATAGGACTTTTGGCATGGATTATATCTTAGACACTCAATATTTCTAATTTCAACCATCTTAAATCTCTGATCTAGAATCATGTTTCAGATTTTAAGTATCAATTTATAGTTGCAACATGACATCGGTTAAAGTCCACCTTTCACTAATTTTAAAATGTGCATTTAATTATAATCTCAGTGTAATGATACGGATTTGCACCCTAGGCAAATTCCCCATTTAATTTCCCCTACCTTAGAAAATATAAACTCGATGATGTAAAATGATGCAGGAGCATCCAAGGTGTAAGAGCAATCTTGCATCAACCAAAAAGATCTGTGATGTTTCTTTTGAATAAGGGCTAGTTGAATTGAGTTGCTAAGTGAAGATTTCCAAAAGTTCAGGCTTCGGGCCTTAGACGTATCTCTTATTGTTTTCAAGAGAAGTTGGACATAGTCATTTTTCTGCACAGTCTTATCGAACTTTGAACATCAGGCTTTTGTCTTACTCTTACTAAATGGGCGAACATCGAGCTTTGTGGTTACGACTTAGGCTTTAACCTAATTGCTAAAAGGTAAAGGGTGTGAAGGAACTCCGAACCTCGATTCCCGAAAAAGCTTCGGTGGTCGCAAGTTGGGAGGGAGGCTTGCACATTCCCGAAAGGAGTGATGAATTGTATGAAGGAAGGGAGGATCCTGACTCGCGAAAGAACTTTGTTCTTCATAGCTCGAAGGTAAGTTTGTTAGTTTGGCATGAATAACGTGGGATTCCCGATTCCTGACAGTCGAGAGAGAGATAGGTGGCAACAACTTGCAATCTCGTGATAGTCCATGAAGGAGTTTGCAATATGGCGGTACAATGCCTGAATCCCATGATAGTCCGATGAGGGGGGTTGCAGTATAGCATTAACCTGCGGACATCGCAATGGCCATTTGGATGGACCGTGATGGAGAGGTATCATGTGGTATTACAATAAAGATCAACGTGTGTTTGAATTATCGAATAGTTATCACTGCATCAATTCACATCGTTGTTGTGAATTGAACGATTGGTGAAGAGTGGCGATACACAATTTTTGAGTCAAGGTTTTATAAAGTGATTATATCTAAATCTTGTAGTGGCGATTAAAGAAAACCCTAAAGTGAATGGTGTCAATCTAATGATGAAGCATAGGTTTGATGATAGTTTTCATCGCACAATGTTCATTAGACAACTGTGGTGGTACTAAGGAAACATGGGGGAAAATAATGCCTATAAGATAAGCTGACTAGAAGGAGGACAGACAAAGAGGGCGCAACATAATAGGATGTGGGCTAGATATCGTGGAGCAGAGTTTGAAGGCCCTGGTTTGCAAATTTGACCGATGTCTTTTTAATCAAATCCCATGTAATGTTGTAATTTCTTTTCTATTCCAGTAATAATAAATTATATTTGTTTTCTTTCTGCATACTAGTTGTGTTATCTGAGTTGTTGTTGTGTGGTTGAGACGGTAAGGGGAGTACCCTTCATCAAGTGGTATCAGAGTAGGTTGTCTTGTGTCTGTAAACTATAAATAGATGGTTGAACATGAGGCAATTTGTGGCAAGACCTATGAGTGTGGGTTGAGATCAAAATGCCTCCTAGACTTGCCCAACACAGTAGAGGTAGAGGCAAAGGCAGTGGAGGGAGAGACCCTCTTAGAGATGAAATTAGAGCCCTCAGAAGGCGGTTGGAAACCTTGCAGGAAGAGGTTCGTAGGAGAGAAGTGCATCGAGAAAGAGATGACAGTGAAGATGAAAATAACGAGGAAGTGGAAGAGGAAGAATAGGATCAAATGGATCCTAGAGAAATTAGGTTGTTGAGATTGATATCAAACATTGCGAAGAGACCCAAAATGGAGGTTTCGACTTTAGTGGAAGTCTAAAACCTGAAGAGTTGATCGATTGGATCAATTATATGGAGGAATTTTTTGAGTTTGAGGAGATTAAAGATCCTCACTCAGTAAGGTTTGCAAAGACAAAGTTAAAAGGTCATGCAAGCATATGGTGGTAAGAGACCCATCTTGAAAGAGGAAGACATGGGAAGGAGAAAATTTCCAAATGGGATAGAATGGTGGCCAAGATGAAAAGGAAATTTATTCCTATAGATTATGAGTTGGAGCTACTCAAGAAGATGCAAAATTTGAGACAAGGAATGAGGACGGTGAAAGAATACACAGAAGAATTACACAAGGTCCTGATTTAGACAAGACATTTTGAAGCGAATAAGGAGAAAGTAGCTCATTATCTTAATGGGCTGAAACCTAGCATATAAGAAGAGTTAGCCCTAATTAGAATATACACCATTGAGGATGCATATCAATTTGCATTAAAAGTAGAAGAAATATTTAATAGGAAATTTGAGAATAAGCAGAAAGGGAAAGGTAAAAGTTATGTGCAGCAAAAAGAGGATGAACAACATATTAGATACATTAAGGACAAGGATGAAAGAGGTGAAAGCTCAAACAAGTTTCATGAGCAAAATTTTAGAGGAAGAGGAAGATCGGGTAGAGGATTTGGAAGTAGAGGCTTCCAAGGAACATGTTATCAATGCAGAGAAGGACATAAAGCCTTTGAGTGTCCTCAACATCAAGGAAGGACAAACATAAGACTAGAAGATAATGCTCGAGTTTCCCATATAGATGAAGATGCTCAGTCTTCACATTTTGAATATGCTGAAAGGGGTGAGTCCCTTGTTGTTAGAAGAGCCTTGTTGAATGAGAAGGAACCAGACCAAAGAAAGAGCTTGTTTCACACTTGATGTAAGTATGAAGGTAAAGTTTGTAATTTTATTATTGATGGAGGTAGTACAAACAATCTTGTTTCAGAGGAAACAATGAACAAGTTACAGCTACAAAGGAGAAGGCTCCCACATCCA
The DNA here is from genome assembly GCA_007258455.2 of Sequoia sempervirens. Classification (NCBI taxonomy): domain Eukaryota; kingdom Viridiplantae; phylum Streptophyta; class Pinopsida; order Cupressales; family Cupressaceae; genus Sequoia; species Sequoia sempervirens. Next base: position 9,775,011 of record VDFB02000009.1, on the reverse strand, counting down.
TAAAAAATTTCTTGGTTGCAGGATGATCGTAAGGTTTTGGTGAATGAATAATGCTTGGTAAGGCTTAAGATTGGTGATTATCATGATGAAGTTTTGTGTGATGTTATGTCTATGGATTTTTGTCATTTTTTATTGGGAAGACCTTGCAATTTGACAGGAAAGTATTGCATGATGGGTATGCTAATACCTACTCCATGATGAAAGATGGAGTCAAACACGAGTTGAAACCTTTGAATAAAGAAGGAAAGGTATGTAATAACCCTAGAAAATGCTTGGTTAATGGAGTTAGACAATCAGTTAAAGAGGATGAGGATCAAGATCATGATTTCCTAATGCAAATTACAGTTGTGTTGATTGCATTCAAAAGGGGTAGGGTGAAAGTATTGTTGGAAAAAGAAGAGGTAAACTCTTATTTTTGTAAAAATGTTGTTGATTTATGTGGGAATGATGAGATTAGTGTAGACGAAGGTATTGCAGTAGTGAGTGCATTGGTGAATAAAGGTACTATAGTTGTAAGGAAGAAGGTGAGAAAGTGGATGTTGGTTTGTTTGGGGAGCTCATGTTTGCATCAATTGATGATTTCTCATGTGATAAAGAGATTTGTATGGATGATAGTTTATTGCAGGATGGAAGAGAAGAATACTTTGATAGTGTTATTGACATTGAAATGGATACAAAGGGAAGGGATGGAGATGATGAGCATTTTGATTGTGTTACTAATATTGAATCCACAACTGAAACTTTCTTTTCAGGAGATATAGGAAGAGAGGAACACATGGAACAAATAGAGATTGAAAATGAAAGGATTGTTGCAGCAATAATAGGGGAAGAGGTAATGCATGATTCTCCTTATTTTACTAAAGAAGATAAGATTGATGATTATGATTTTCCAGCATTTCATAGTGTAAATTGGTGGGAATTGGAATATGTGAAAAGAGGAAGGAAGAAAGGAAGAATGAAGGATGGAAGGGACAGCAAATTGCAAAGGCAGGTTCAAAAAGATAAGGTAAACAGATGGATCCAAGATAAGCATAGGATCTACAAATGTTTATGAGTTCAACTCATGAAACATTTTAAACTACCCCAGGTGTCTGATGTAGGAGCATCCAAGGTGTAAGAGAAATCTTGCATCAACCAAAAAGATCTATGATGTTTCTTTTGAATAAGGGCTAGTTGAATTGAGTTGCTAAGTGAGAAGATTTCTAGAAGTTCGGGCTTCGGGCCTCGGATGTATCTCTTATCATTTTCTAGAGATGTTGGACTTAGTCACTTTTTTGCACAGTCTTATCGAACTTCAGACATCGGGCTTTTTGTCTTACTCTTTGCTAAGTGGGTAAGCATCGAGCTTCGTGGTTACGGATTAGGCTTTAACCTAATTGCTAAAAGGTAAAGGATGCGAAGGAACTCTAGACCCCGATTCCCAAAAAAGCTTTGATGTTCACAAGTTGGGAGGGAGGCTTGCATATTACTGAAAGGAGTGATGAATTGTATGAAGGGAGGATCCTGACCCATGAAAGAACTTCATTACTCGTAGCTCGAAGGTAAGTTTTTCGGTTTGGTATGAATAACATGGGATTCTCGATTCCCGACAGTCGAGAGAGGGATAGGTGGTAGCATCTTGCAATCCCGCGACAGTCCATTTAGGAGTCTACGGTATGGCGATACAAAGCCTACAATCCCGTGACAATCTGATGAGGGGGCTGCGATATAGTCGTAACCCAAGAACAACACAATGGCCATTTGGATGGACTACGGTGGAGCGGTATCATGTAGTATTGCGGTAAATATCAATGACGTGGGTTTGAAGAAGATCGAACGGTGATCATTGCATCCATTCACATCGTTGTTGTGAATTGAACGACTGGTGAAGAGTGGCGATATGCAATTTTTGGGTCAATGTTTTATAAAGAGATTAAATATAAATCTTTTGGTGGTGATTAAAGCAACCCTAAAGTGAATGGCGTTGATCTAATGATGTTCAACACAGGTTTGACAATGATTTTCATGGCACAATGTTCATTGGACGATTGTGGTGGAACTAATGCAACATGGGGGGAAAGAATGCCTATAAGATAAGTTGACCAAAAGGAGGATAGACAAAGAGAGTGTGGTAGAATAGGATGTGGGTTATGAGATCATGGAGCATTATTTGAAGGCCCCGATCTGCAAATTTGACCAATATTTTTTTAATGAAAGCCCATGTAATGTAATTTATTTTCCATTCCAATAATAATAAAATATCTTTGCTTTCTTCTGCATACTGGTTGTGTTATCTAAGTTGTTGTGTGGTTGAGATGGTAAGGGGAGTACCCTTCATCATAAAATGTGTTGCCACCACCTTGTCCCTTCCACCTAGTCACATCTTTTTGCATCGGTGGAGGATTTTTTGTCGAGGACGCACACGTGTCATTTGGACATCCACACATTGTGCTACCATCTTGACAATATTCCTACCTTTGGGATCTACAAAAACATTACGTTTTCCATTAGCTACAAAGAGTAACATTCCCTACCTCCCTTGACTTTAAACGAAATTCGACCTCTTGCCTCCATTAATTTTTCCATTCAAACTCAATTCATTCCAATTCCTTCACCCTTGCTTGATTCTGGCATGCTTTCTCTCGCATTCTAACACTTCATTCTCCCATTCTTGCTTCTACACAAATGATTTTTTTAGTGGCTAATATTCGCCAATTGGCTAATAGTTGAAATTTGGGAATCCAAAATTGGCTAATAGTTTGAGCTATAATGTGACTTGAATCACCACATTTTTATAAAATTTTGTTATAGTCTTATTTAAATCACCAAAGAAATTATTTTATCAAAAAAATTAACTAAAAAATTTGCCACTAATATTCAATACATGATTAAAAATTAGATTCGCCTAAATTTTATAAATTATAGTAGAAATCTATATTAATTTTCCAATAGTATATCATAATTATTAGTTGCTTTAGGACCATATTTCTAATCTTTAGTTTATACTATTTATTTATAGTATAATCTAATGGCCCTTGTTGTATTGCACATAGGTAAAATGTACCCACAGTCTGTAATGCTCATGGGCCCCACAATTTTAGGTCTTATGAACATTATAGAATGTGTGTACATTCTACCTCAGAGAGTACAATGAGGGTCATTAGATCATTGATCTAAAAGAAATTTTGAACCCCATAAGAATTATAATTTTGGGTACATTTTACCTTGTAGGTTATAATGGGGGCCATTATATCATATTTTAAAACAATGGTGATAAGTAAATATTATTGTCTACCCCTTAAACCCATCAATAATTTCCACCCTTGGGACCTTACTTTTCCATGAGAATTATTTTTATATTGGATGGATTCGCCTTCTTGATTAATGCATTTCCTATTATTTTTCAAGATTTGCCAAAATTCTCTACAAAATTTTAGTGATGTAAAAAAAATGCCAATAAAATTAATATTTAAAAAAAAAATGAAAGATTCACCAATAGAAATTAATATTTTTTCCTAAAAAATTGAAATATTCACCAGTTTTTAATATCTTTTTTGAGGGGGTTTCCTAAAGTTATCATTGTTCTACACCATTGTTCTTCTTGCTGCAAACTCCTCATTTGGCTCCAATAGCATACTGCCATTGCAACACCACTCTCATTGCAGGATCATCAAGCTTCATCTTCTCTATGTGGTGGTGTCAATCCATTCCTTCTACTATTGGCCTTGAGAGTTGGGAATTGGGAAGGTATCTTTGTCTTTCTATTTGGTTGCATCGTCATGCTTATTGGATAGCATTTATGTTTTCTTTTCTTTTTATCTAGTTTTACTACTTCCTTTCTGCTTTCTTTGTCAAGTTCTATATCCTGTGGCATCTTGGCTATCTGTGGAGGTGGGAACACCAAAACGGGGGTTTGACTAAGGCAAAACTCAAACACAGTCCAACATTTTTCTTGTTTCTGTGTGTGTAAGCATGTTCGAGTGGAGCTAATTGAAGAATCAAGTTATGGGAAGCACATTACCCTTTTATATTCCTCTCTTTTTCATTTCTAGAATAGTTCATTTCAAATAGTTTCATTTCAAGTACTTTGTTTTTTCGCATTTCTAGTACTTTCTGTCAAATAGAAAAACATAACCAATCAGATAGTTAGTAGGCTTGTATTGTTTACTTCTTTCTTTTTGGACCTCTATCTGTACAAGATGCTAGCGCGTTCTTGAGACGCTAGCATGCCACACTGGACTCTAAGATCTGTGTTGCACCCCCAGACAATGATTTGTCTAGGCAGTAGATTGAAACCTCTGTATCCAACTCTTTTGATTTTGTAAATACCTAGTTTAGCAAAAGGAAAGCAGTGCACTGCTTGCCCTTCCTTTTCAGCCTCAATTTTTCATCATTTCAAACCTATCTAGTCAACTTGAGGTAGTTTAGGGCAGTCTGTTCCTTAGGACTCATTCATGACCTAGAGTCCCAAGGGTGACGAATCCCCCTACTATACATTTTTTGTGAACTCGATGTGAAAGTATTTGTATCCATTTCTTTATGTTGAGAACTCTTCTCTCACATATTGAGTGTGTTGTAAAGCTTTATGACCTTTACAACTCAATCTACAACTGCTAAGCACATTATCAGAAGAAGCATCTGACATATAGAGATGGATCCTAAGAAAGTCACCATGGGTCCCTCTTTTGATGAGTTAGTCTTCGGAACAAATACATTTTTTTCTAGTCCCTTTTGGGAAGATCCTCATGTTCCTACTTCTCCTACTTCTTCTTCTTAATTTGTGGAGGATGATGATTCTCTCAAGATTCATGCAGAGCAACTTCTTTCCCTAAACAGAAGGCTTTCAGAGTTTTGGGAGTACTTAGGAAAAGAAATAATTATGGCTAAGGCCACTAAGGTTACTATTGAATTGAGAGTTATGTTGGAAAAGGACTGGGTAGGTCTTGAATTACTCTGGGGTATTTCTGACATAGTGTACACTCATGTCCCATCATACAACCCTAGGTCTAGCATTGCCCAAGATCTTGGGTCTAAGACTGCTAAAAGACAGATAGAAGTCTTGATACCCAAGGTGTCGGTGTACATGGCCGAGACTGGCCCATCCATCAACACTAATGTTGTTCCTCAGTCGCCCCCCATCATTAAGGTAAACAAGGTACCCTTGGGTTTCAACCCTGCCAACTCTAATGTTCTTGGTGGCAGTTCTGGAGCCCATCCTAGTCTTGGTGGTGGGGTCTCTGCTAGAATGTGGATTGGTGGTAGTTCCACTGGTCCTATCTCATCTTCTAACCCTGTATCGAATGCCTCATTTCAGAACATGGGTTAGATACAAAACTAGCTAGTGAACTTGTCCAATGCTACTTCATAGCATATCTTTCAACCTTTCTTTCATCACAGTCCTTTATCAATAGCTATTCTAAACACTCCTATCCCTTAGGGGATGGAGATTCTGAAATTTGAAAATATGGTGGTAAAGGAGATCCTCAGACACATGTTTCAAAGTTTAATGCCATGTGCACCAACTTCTTCCATCACGATGCTCTAATGGCTAAGTTATTTCCAAGGTCTCTTAAGGATACTGCCCTTGAGTGGTAGTGTTCCTTACCAGAAAATTCTATCTTTTTGTTTGATCACCTGGTAAATCAATTTCTTTGACAGTTCCAAGCTAATATCGGACCGAAGATGACCTTTTTGGATCTCATTTGATGTAAGCAAGGAGACAATGAGAATATAATTGATTTTATTGCTCATTATCAAGCGTTTTTCTCACAAATCTCTTATACTTTGCCCAACTCAGATGTTCAAAAGGTCTTCATTGGAAACCTACAAAGGCCTTGGCAAGAAAAAATTTCTTTAATGAAGTATCCCTCTTTTTCACATTTACGTGTTGCGCTACAAGAATACTAGCAAATGGTTACATAGTTTGGGAGATCTTTCTCATGCTCCTATTTAGATGGTTAGTCTATAGTGTTGGTGTCTGGTAAAAATAAGGTCATTGCAAATGTGGTCTCTACGTCTAATGACAAGGGCCTGAAGCACAAATAACATTTTGCAAAGCTATCAAATTCATACACTTTTGTGTTGAAAAGACTACTAAAGGACAAAGTCCTAACATTACCAGACCCCCAACCTCTTACCGAGCCCTATCCTAATTGGTATGATGAGCATCAATTTTTCCAGTAGCATTGAGTACATGAACATAATATCAAGAGATGTGTGTGCCTGCATCATGAGATCCAGGATTGCATCGATGACAATACCATCCATCTCAATGGGAAAAGGTATAATTCTAACAAGTCTATGGAAACTTAGGCTAACAATGAATTGCAAATCTACACTGATCCATTTTTGTCTCATTCTACAAAATTAATTATTAAACCTTTTGCTTCCTCTAAGTTTTTGCCATCAAGTTATGTGAATATGGTCTCATTCTTGTGTATTCCTCCTACCTAGTCTACGAGTGAATCACCTGATATAACATATACCTTGTAGGACTTTCTTTTGAATAAGGAGCATTCTCCCTTATACATTCTCACTCGAATCAATGGAAACATTGTGACTGGTGTCCTAGGTTACCCTATGATCCAAGTGAATGTTATAACTGAAGAATCTCTATTTATAAACACTTTGCATAGGAAGGAATATGAAGAATCGAAGGCTACTAGATCTGTACACATGATGGACTCTTGATTCCTCCTCTTGGCTCTATTTCTCTTTCAGTCTTGGTAGGACCCAAGGTCGTTGATACCTCCTTTTTCATAATCCTAGATTCGGACCTATTCAGAGTGAGGCTAGGCATCCCTTGGTTGGTCTCCATGAATGGCATCGCTTCGGTAGTTCATAAGTGTCTCAAATTCTTGCATGAGGGCTCTGTGCACATAGTGCACGACACTGGTTATAAACCACTAGTGTCGCGTGGGGAATTTTCATTGGACCACTTTTTTCTCACTCCAATTGGACCTCTCCCTCCCAAGGGAGACTTGTTGTATCATGCTTATGTTAAGTATAAGACTAGGGGCAAGGTGCCAAAAAGTGAGCTATCTAGTGTCTCCCTATGCTATTTTTTGTGAAAGGTTCCATGATTGTGCAATAGCAAGCTACCTACTCCTCCCAACAAAAGGGGAAGGAGAAGCTTGCTTGTTCCCAAAGGCATTCCTCTTTTATGTCCTCTGCTCCATTCGCTTCTACTTATCACCTTGTCGCGTCGTCTTCGGATCCTACTCCCATGCCTCACATGGAAAGTTCGATGGTGCCCGCTTGGGGAAAAGCTAAGCGCCAGGTTTTCAAACTTCCTATCTCTCCCACAGTTCCTAGACCCATTTTCTACGACAAGGGAAAAGGTCCTCCTGGGGCTACTCCTGTATCTCGACCTCCGCAGCCTCCTACTGCTCTTCCTCTTTCCCCTCTGGTGATGAATGGGAAGAGGCATGTTACCGAGGCACTTGTGTTTTCTTCTCCACCTATTGTTGTCTCTACTCTTGTGCTCCCTATTCCTACTCCTATCAGGAGGTTGCCCTTCCACCACCCATGGTTGTGGAGGACTCTCCTATGGAAACATAAGAACCTCTTGTCTCTTCTCAAATTGTAAATTTTAGTGCCTGAAACCGATGTAACTAGCTTATGCATGTGTGTAAGCATAGGAGAAAAGCTTTGGCTACAAAACAAGCTACCTCGTAGAAGACAGAGGGGGACCCAATAGCTCCTATTTATGCATCTTCTTTTGTTGTGTCTCTTCCTTCTCACCCTAGGATATTCTACCTTATGGATCCTTTTGGGTCTTGTTCCTTGCCTAATATTCATGCATACATTTTAGATTTTGATACCCATTCTTAACTTTCATTACACATCATTATTTTATCATTGGTATTCGTTTGACATATTTACTAAGGATAATGATATATATTTAATGGATATTTTGTTTTATCATATCTCACATTTCCTATACTTTTTAGTTCTCATCCATTCATATTAGATGCACATGTTGATGCAGGAGCATCTAGATCCACATACAATCTCGTATCACCAAAAAAATATTTTCCTTTCATGTTTAATTTTTACATTTTTATTGTAGGTTTGATCTTGAAGAGAATATCATGGAGTGTTGAATGATAAAATATGTATTTTATCAATAATTGGCTTCCATTTCAAAAATTAGAGGTAACTATGTGGTTAATGTGATTTTAAAATATTATATTACACAATTTCAAGGTTTCAAGGGTTGAAGGGGTCCATTGGCATGTTAACCCACCCCTTCAACCAAATGCCGAGAAATCTGTTGTAGATTTTTTACTACACTTTCTTTGTTTAGCTTAAATTAGAACTCACTAATGTTCTTTTACCCTATTACACATTTATTAATTGTATAGCTTTAATTTATTAACTTATTATTATTATAAGTATTAGTGTAGGTTTTTATTTTCTTTATGTTATAAGATATTTATTTTTCCTATACATATTATTAAGATTTCTTTGGTTAATTAGACATAGTTATTATGAGAGAATATAGTATAATCCATTGTCTCACACCTTCTTTTGAATTTATTAGCTAACTATCTTAACCATTTATTTGTCTTTATATGAGTAGGTACAACAATGTATTTTGGCATTTATCAAGTAGGTAAAACTCTTGCCTATTTTTGGTAGGAGTTATATACAACCCCCACCTTTCATATCTACTAGTCAAATGGAGCAATGTAAACATTGTATAAATCTTCTTATATTTTTGTCTTGTGAATTCTCTTTTTTGGATATTCTCCCCATTTTGTTAATTTGATTTTCCATATCTATGGATTGGAGTGTGTGTTCTACAACTAACATCAGATCTTGATTTAGATTCTCATTTCTTGTAGAATCAAACATTAAGTTTGGTTTATCGATTTACTAATTTTAGTATTTTATTATTTTTTAGTTTTCTAATTTTTATTTTATGGTATATTAATTTATATATTTTATGATTTTATAAGTTTATAGTTTTTATAATTTTATAGTTTTATAATAGATAGTTTTATTATTTATTCATATTTTATTTTATTATTATTTATTTAAATTATTTTGTTAATTATATTTATATTGGTTGGTAAATATAGATGTAGTGGTTTGCTCTCATTTTATTAGATTAAAAAAAGATTTCATTCTTGCTCCACCACTCTTAATAGTGAAATCAATTACAAAATATATTCTAGAAAATATTTCACTTGTGGCTTATAAAATTTTCTACTCCATTTATCTACCAAAAGTATTCATGTTAATCCACTTAAATAGAGTTGGAGCATGAAGCTAAAGTGTGTGAAGAATTGAACCCTCTATGAATGGAAGTTTGCTCGATTAGATAGTGTGGATAGTTCATTTCATCTTCTTGAATATTTCTAACTCCATTATTTGCCCTAAATAGTTTAATGATTTCCAAGGGAGCAAGGGAGTCACCTACTAAATCATTATGTATTAGTTTTCAGATGGTCTATGTAAGAAAAATTAACTAATTTTAAATTGTTGAAAAAATCTCCAATATTTAAATCATCTAATTATAAATCATATATATTTATAACTTCCATTACCTAAAAATAATACACCTTCTTTAGATAACTCTCAACAAGATCCCCATAATATTCAATAGAAACAACCTCACTTTCAAATAGACTCCATGATGGCTACTCTAACAAGTTAAAACTCTCTATAGTCCATGGCTCTAGGAAAATTCATCATTTAACACCACAATCACCACCAACAACAATTCATCACCATGACCGCTGGTCATGTATACACCACCTCCAACAATTCATCACCGTGTCTATCACATATACATTTTTCAATATTTAAGTGGCCAAGAGCACCCAAAAATGAAAAAGTATAGAGATTTTGTTGAACGCATAAAAAAGGTATACATGGTGAATGTACCACAGTGATGAATTGTATACATGATGAATATATCACAACGATGAATTGTTGACGATGAATTACTGGTAATGAATCTACCTGAACCCATAATCCACAATGTGTTTTTAATAGTTGAAGAGTCGATGTCCAAAACTACCTCCATTTTGCTAGTACTAAAATAACCTAGTTGTTGGAACTCCCATTTTCCACTAGGATCCAAAATCTTGTAGTAATCTTGTTGGATACCAAGTGTTCAAAGAGATTCTAGCTATCTTAGCATAGTACACATAGTTGTGAATACTTTTCTCCTACCTGTGGTACCTCCTCACAGTGCGATCATGGTACATACCAAGGACCCCAAACATTATCATCGAGTGTGCTTCAACACCATCACAGTATGGGACTTAGATTTGTTTGTCACCTCTAGTCAGATACCACTCCTCTCTTCATATTGCTTTGTTTCATTTATTGGGATTGTTAAAATTCATTTTTATCTAGGTATCCATTAAATTGTGGTTCCCATTTAATTCCAATGTGTCAATTGAGAGGAGAGGCAATTCTACTAACTTGTGAGTAGGGGTGTATATAATTTTTAAAATTTTATAGTTCTTTACTTCTATAAAGTTAACTAATTTTTTTAAAAGAAATATTCATAATAATATTTTTAAATATATAAAAATAATCTAAATTATAAAATACTTTTCAAAACACAAAAGAAATTTAATAGTCGAACTTCTTTTTATCAAATATAAGGGGTTTAAATGAACCTCATCCTACCACATGACTATTGTTTGGATTTGATTGAAGGGAGTTTAGTTGAGCCCTTTTCAATTGAGCCCTAACAAGTTTGTTGTCAATTTTTAGTTTTATTTTTCAATTCAATTGAGAGTTAAGGATTAAAGGGTCTCCATTTTTTCAAAGTCATCCAAGACATGATCCTGATCTCAACTCTTATGGTGTCAAGGATCGTGCACTCAACAAGACTTGATCCCAAGTAGACTCATTCAGAACCATTCAACTTTGCCAGCAAACTAAGAACCATTTGACATATGCATTTATTTTAATTAATTTAGATTTATGTTAAAAGAATTGTATTCTTTCACAACAATAGAACATGTCCTCTCATATATAGGTGAAGGCTAATCTCCATATAACATAACCTATGATCATCAAATACATATACATAATCATCTTATCACTCACATAAATATTTAAAATATTTTTGAAGTATATTGAAAAACACAATATATTTATTAATACACGACTATACAAATAAATTGTAATTCAAACCCATGACATTTTATTAGTAAATGTATCAAACAATAATATTTGTAACTACAATAACTTAAATTTATTGAAAAAAAAATACCTCAAATATTTTTTTTGAAAATCATAATTGCATATCACCCTATGATGCCTACTCCCATCAATACACTCACAAAATATGTGAATGTAACCAAACAACAAAATTTAATGCATGTTTCACAAGCTTCTAAAGCAACATATATTTTTTATTGATAGCAAAGGCATTGCTCCAAAACATGTAAACCATTCTCTACTCTAAAATAACATAGACAAAGTGGTGTTATCCCAACAACAAACAACTAGTCATAGCTTGGATTTTGATTCAACAACTGTAAACCATTTAATTAATTGCAATTTTGATGGAATCCCCACCACAAATATTCCCCAAAACCCATAGTTAAGTGCAACACAAACCCCCACCACAAGTATTTAAAATCTCAAGTCAAATGATTATTTGCCATCATATTTCTATATTTAGCCGTTCAAGAAGACCATGCGCATGTTGATAGAAATAAAACAAATAAATGGAAATTATAAAAAATAGAAAATAAAATATTGAAATGATGCAAGTTGTGACAAAAAAAATTGTGCATGGGATGATCCCAATCAACACGGCTAAAGTGGTTCAACTTATTCAAATCTTCTATTCACACACACGACAAAACCCCTTGGAAAATGGGGACAAAATTAAAATCGTTCTGCTCTAATACCACAGTTTCTAAAGGGGAAAAGGCCATACCCTATCTTTTACCTTTTTAAAAAAATATTTTTGGTCTTCTCACAAATATTTTGTCTTGACATTAAGTTATGTTGAAAAGAGTTTTTTATTCAGAATATTAGATGAATTTTATATGGTAAAGGTTAAAAAGATTACAATTAGCACTTGCATTTAAAGGAGGTTCAAGGATTATGCTTATAGAAAACTATATATATGTTAATATGTTAGAAAGTATGTGTTTGTGTATCGATACATCGCAAATTCTAGTTGCATGTGGCTGGATTAAACAATTAATAATAA
>VDFB02000009.1:9673433-9762736 GCA_007258455.2 Sequoia sempervirens | reverse complement strand
TTATGCATCATATGACCCATTTTTTGAAATTTTTTTAGGAATTGCAACCTGGAATCAACTGCATTTATCTAATACATCGCCCTTGACACTAATTGTCCTAGAAAATAAGTCTAGGACACTCACACCCTAGGCATGAGTGTCCTATTTTCCCTCCAAATTGAAATATGAAAATTGTGGAAATTTAATATTTGAATTTCAAGTGTCTAAAGTTAGCCATTGGGATTTAATTTTTGGGAAATTGAATAAATGCCTATAAATACCTAGTTATTGCATCATTTCAAATCTATCTAGAACTAACAAGAATTCATGAGAAAAAAATATTGTCAAGAGCATTATTGAGCAAGTCAAGAGTAGCATTTTTAGAGCTTTATTGCAGTAATTCAAGATCCTAACATCATGTCCAATTTTATGTGAGTTTATGTGTTTTCATGTTATCATTGTTTTGTGAAGGCTAACACTTTTGCAGGTCTCCAAAGTATTCAAGCATTCAAGAATTCAAGAAAGTAAAACAAGCAAGATCAAGACCTTGGGGAGTGTATGACTTGGAGTCCTTCAAGGGAAACCATTAAAAGGTGGTGAGTTGCAACACTTTGTGATTTCATCATTCCTTCCCATTCATTATCATTTTATCATTAACATTTACCACTATGGAAGTGGAAACACTTGCATGGGGTTTGACTAAGGCAAACCTCTAAATGGCCTAACATTTCCTCTCTTTGTGAATGTGCAAATCTTAGGTTTGAAGAAGATTGAAAGGATCTTGAAGACAATTTTGTCATTGTTGCATTTAAAGACCTAAATCTTGTCAAGCTACAAAAACTTAGTTACAGAAATATCCAATAGTGTTTCAACAGATTTGAAAGCAAGAATATGAAGCTCAAATTCAACATCAAGTTAAAAAAATAGATCTAGAAAATCATACAAGGACACTCATGCCCTGGGCATCTGTCAACTCCATTTTCTACCCCAAATTTGAATCATAGGTGCACAACATCATGCTCTACTCATTTTTGTTTGTTGAATTTGTCTATGAACTTTTTTACTTTCTATATTTGCATCAGAACAATAAATTACATTATTAGCATAGTTAGATCATTTCATTTCATCATTAGGACATTTCTAGATTGGTTAAGGGTTGGTTGATTCACCTAATAGGTTGTAATTCAATCTCATACCTTGTCCAAATCCATCAAACCTTCATTTCATTCTTGCATTTTCAATTCATCAGATCTCCCCCTCATAACCCCCCCTTTTTTAATGAAATTTAGGAAAGGTGTCAAACCCCAAGGCCAAAAACCAAAAGGGTTCCCTTTCCCACACCATTTCAATATCAATGGAATTTTACTCCCATTTCTTATAACCATGATAGGAAATAGCTTTAAAAGGAATATATAGTTATCATAAGGGATAGTGTCTTTGTTTCTCCTATGACTATTCTTCACTTGTTCATTGATCCAAATGTTATGTGTGTTATGGTGGAAACTTCTTCTCCATGAGACCTATATGCAACAGGTATACAAAATTTAAAGTTGTAAATATAGCTTACAACATCCTCATAGAAAACCATAAAATCTTGGCTAAAACTTATAAACATCTGGATCACCATTAAGCCCGTCATTCTTGCACCTTGTGACTTACTAAACACTTGACACTATGTCGCCAAAAAGTGCATACCTTGCTTGATATGGGAATAATTGATGACAAATTGGACTTAATGAGGCCTTGATTTAGTGTTGTAAGGTGTCTTACACATCGACACTAGGTCTTGGACCCTTGCAAACTAAATAAAATGCATTTATTGACGTCTTGTAAAGGTGTTGTAAAGTGTTGTAAAAGACTTTCATGCCTTTCTAGACTTAATGGACCTATCTTTCCCTAATTTAATGTTGCAAAATGTATTAAATTACAGTGTCACATTAATATAGAAGGCTTGTAAATTAAACTTAACTCTAATCTAGTGTTGTAATGTGTCTTACACATTCACATTGGATGTTGTGCCTTTCTAGGCTATATGGACCTCATTTTAATGATGTAAAGTGTATTTAATCACACTTTCACATTGAAATTTGTGTCCATAGCAAGTAATTACCTTTAAATAATCATTAATAGGCCCCTATGGCCCCATGGCCGGTACATCTCAAGGATCCAATTTGATCAAAATACGCAGTTAAATCAACATAAAAATTGAAATTATTCATTTCCCAACAATGCAGTAAAAGGGCCCCTCGGGACTAAGTCACCCATCTGGTAGGAGTCCTTGCTAGATGGGACTAAGTCACCCGGCATGGTGACTTAGTCCTATTTAGATCATTTAGGTTTGAGTGGGGAAATTTTTGAATTTAAGTTTATTTTCCTTCATGTAGGCCTTGGGGATTAAATGAATAGAGAAAATTAGGTGGATTCCTATAAATAAAATCTTCTAAACCCTAATTCATAACTCATCATCATTCATTCATCATTCACCATGTTCTCAAGTCAAGCAAGTTAGGGTTTTAGCATTCTAAGTCATTAAGATAGCATTTTTTAGACATTCAAGAGCATATTCTTCATCTTTTGCTGCAAAAAATCAAGATCAATCATCATGATAGGTCTCTAACTCCATTGCTTCATGATTCATTGTCATATTTCTTCATTTTGGTTTAATTACCTAAAAAGGGGTTTGACCAAGGCAAACCCCCATGCCCTAACATCCAAAATTTCTTTCTCTTTCATTGTGTGTTCACAAATTTAGGTACTTTGAATGTTTGAAGATCATTGAAGAATAGTTTGCAAAGTTGTTAAAGAAATCCTTGCTTTCAAAGCCAAAATATACATTAAAAGTCACTTTCAGGCCTGAAAATTAGAGTTTTAGAATCAAACACCTATCATGAACTGAAGTGCAGATTAAGGGATTTCGTTTCCACTTTCAAATTTTCAAAAAATTAGAAGTGGAATAAGTCACCAACAGTGGTGAGTTAGTCCCACTAAACCTTTTTTTTTAGAGTTTTTTGTTGATTTGGATACCTATTTGGCCGAAACGGGATCTAGAGCAATTTTTCCAAATCTCGGACTAAGTCGCCTAGATTGGCACAAGTGTCCTAGTTGGATTTTGCATCAGTTTTATTAGGATTCCATACCTTCATTCCATATTTCTTTAGCCTCTAGGTGCACACATTCTGTTTCATAACTTTTTGTTTAGTTTAGTTTGCATTTCTAGGTCATTCATCACATATTTGCATATCACAATGTGTTTTAAAACATCTTCCATTCCTTAGGTTTTGCATTAATAATCACCTTTATTTTTTAGTTTAGTGCATTAGGACATTGTATTTAGGCATATTACATCCATCTTTGCATTGATTTTGAGTGTAGACATTAGCATTTTGGGTCCATTTCTTTCCTTTTAGGTGAAAAACCCTAGAAGAGTTAGAGAACCTTTGGATACCAAAATCGGTGTCCACAAACCCTACCACATACTACCCCCTTAATGAATTTATACCATTGGTTTTTCCTTCTCTTGTCCATTTTTATAGATTCTTTTGACCATTGTTTTCCTTTTTTAATAGTCAATACCACTATTTTCTTTGGGCCTTTTGTTGGGGTTTACAACCATATCAACTAGGGAAGATGAACTAACACCATATGGCATACCAAAATGACTACCTTTGTCATTGCTTTGTGTATAGTATTTTCTCACAAACAATCACATGTCACAAAGTGTTAGCATCATTATAAACACTATAATTATCTTGTAAGGACCGTCACCACTATGTTTCATGTTGATCTTTTCACAAAATCTATCTTTGGTTTCTTGTGACACAATGTCTCCTCAATATATTCCGTCGTAACTTGCTTCTTCATATTACTATGATGAGTTTCATCTACTTGCTAGTATTTGTAGACCATTGTAGCTCATCAAGCTTCCTTTTCTCTATTCTCTATGGCTAAGAACTTTTCTTTGAAATCTTATATAGGTTTTGTGACCTTAAATCCTTTACATGATTTGTAAGCCTCTACTCTCTTAATTAACTGTGTGTAGGTCATTTACCTTGTGTAACAATTTTATTGTATTTCATAGTGATCTACAATAGCTACATCATCATCCTTAACCATCCTTACCTTATGATTGTGCACTTTGAACACTAGAATGATTTTCCCATACCTGTAGAACATTCTCCTTTTATGCTTGTCTCTTACATTCATTATTCATAACTACTATCCATTTCTTCCTCTAACTATCATGTGTTGATGTGCCTCAATATTTTATGGAGACTATCATTTTGGAAATGTTGATTGTTATTTAGGTTATCCTATTTTATTTCTTGGAGACTATTCATGACCATGATAAACATTAAACTATCACTATCATGTCAATATTCTATATTCAAGAGTATTTTCTATCTTTTAACTATAACCTCTGAAAATTTCCACATTGTCATGAAATGCTTTGCAACATTTTTTCATTCATCTTTACGATAATCATGCATGATCTTCCTTATTTGATTGTCACCCTTGCACATGGAAACATTGTTATGTTATAACCTTCCTCTTCAAAGTTCTTTGAGTCTATGAAAGGTTCATTATCTCTTTGTCACTGTAGGTTGCTATCCCTAAGTTGAATAATATCACCATTCTCAATGTGTCACAATTCTTATGCATTTGATGACTATATTGTCACCTTTCACACTATATCATGTCTTTCAAAATACTATCATACAACATTTTTTAACTAACCTTTCATACATGTTTTGAAGTGTACTTTGTTGGAGTGTTTATGGTTTCTACTTCATCTTTGTGGTTGCATTCCTTTAACCTCCACCATCCCAAGACCATAAATTAATAGTCTTGTTGTTTTCCTTCTCATTCTCTAGTCTCTCATTCTTCTCTCACACCATATCTTCTCTTTATCTAATATTATGTTAGACTTCATCCTTTGTGTTGCTTTCTTCATGAAGTTGAAATATAGTACAATGATTAGCTCACCCTGAATTTGTACTTCTCCTTATGAACTAAGTGATACCTCTTATGCATGAAATGAAATTTGCATAAGCTTATGATTATCTTTCTCTTCCTTTCTTTTCCAAAATTTTATAGACTTTCCTTCTTTTTTTTTCCATGGTATCCTCCTTGTTTTATCTAGGTGGTTTCTCAAAAACACTTCTACAAAAGTGTGCTATATGTTCATTATTATTGCACTTATAACATATAACATTGTAATCCACTAAAGGAGCACATGAGTTATAGTTCTTACTTGATAACTCATAAGGACTTATATTATTGTTCTAGACAACCATAATTTCTTGCATTAGTTCTACAATCTCTTGCCTTATGACCAAAATGATTACATGAAAAGCAATAATCATAAAATGAATTCTAAAACCTAGTCTTATGTGCTTGGCTAAGAGAAAGGAACTTTCTATTTTTTTGTCACCTTTTGGATGAGTGCTTGATTTATGTGGGAAATGGTTCTCCTTCTTTGTGTTGATAGTACTTTTGAGAGCATGTACAAATCTTTTTATCTTTTCCTCACATACCTTCTTTGGAGGTTCTTCATGATCTTCTTTGTAGTCAATACCAATCTTTATGGATGGTAACCTCTTCTCATTGATGATATCTTCTAATATCTTAGCACTCTTCTCAAATTTGAGACTCATGCTCAACTTAGTGGTAGTTTCTTCAAGAACTTCCATTCTCAAGGAAACAATATCAGACTCATGCTTCTCACACTCTTCTTTTTCATTTAATTAAATTTTTACCTCTTCCTCAATTTATTTTTCTTCTTCAATTTTCCTTTTTAGATGGGCTTATGCAAGAAGTTGGGTACACAAAAGCTCAAAAAGTGGAAATGTTTTTGCTGTTTTTCAGAATTTGTCACACTTGGACTGAAAATTTGAGGCACTTCCAGAAATGAATCTTAAAAAAAGTCAGTACTATGAAATTTTGAATTTTGAATCTAGTTTCCAAATATGTAAATTATTAAAATACCTAGTTTATAGAAATTAAATTTTGATAAGGATCTATAAAAACCACTTTTTAAAAGTCCCTGGTTTTTTACCATACCAAGCAGGTGTACGGACAACACTTTTTGACCCAAATAAAATTATTTTTCTAATTCCTTTTAGGAAAAGAGAGCTAACAACATGAAGTTTGGGATGGATTTTTTTTTTGTAATTTTTGGTTGAATATTTTTTTTTTATTAATTTTTTATTGGCCTTAATTGATGTTTTTTCAAATCAACGTATACGGACAACATAATTGGACCTAAACAAAAAATTTTTTGACTCTTTTTTTTTCATTGTGTAGAGAATTGTCTGAAATTTGGTCCCATATAATCTTTTTACAAGAAACTCAACCAATACAAAGTTATTAAAAAATAAAAAAAACATAATATTTCAAGTTTAAGGCCTAGTTTGCTTAGAAATTAATTAAAAAATAACAAACTTAATCCAATTTTAACAAAAATTATATATTTAGAAATTAGGCATTGTGTTCTCTAATGGGTTTTAATTTTATAGACTCATTCAGAAAAAAGTCCATCATCTATGTTGTCAAAGTTGGACATTCTTCTTCAATCTGCCTTAGTTTTTTAGTTGCAGGTTAAAAGCTAAGGCTCAGATTGCCAAGCCTTTCCCAAGCCTAAAATCAGCGCTAGATTTGGTATGGGAGTTCAACTTTTAAATAACGCATATGCATTATAGAAATGCGTACGCGTTATTTAAATAAAACGCGTACACATTTCATAACGCATACGCGTTACGTTTTGGCCGTTGGGAGACCGTAACACATATGCGTTATGAAACATGTACGCATTTTTTGAACATAACGCGTATGCGTTTCATAATGCGTACGCGTTTCTATAATAGCCATTTTTCCTAATTTGTAAAATACTAGTAAAACACGATTTTCCTGCAACATTCCTTTTCTGTAGTACGGTTCGAAAGTGTCATTTTCTGCGTTTTTTATTGCAAATTTATCTTATGCAGGGCATATTCTATTCAAATTGTTGGAAGAGAAAAAATGCAAGTTAAATTTTCTGAAGTGGAATCAAGTGCAAGAACTTTTTACAAGAAGATTTGGAAAAAGTGAATTTTTGGATGTACTCATGATGATTTTGTACTTCAGAATTTATAGAAAAAATGATCTTCATAGTACATAGTTTAATTTGAATATTTGAAGGAGGTGGCAATTTTAAAATAGGTTTCTTGAATTATTGTTTTTGTCATCAAAGAGGGTTTGGTAACCATGGGTGATAAGAAAAGACAAAAAAAAAGATGTAGAAAGGTAATGACACCCGAAGAAATTCAAGCAAATAAAGATAAGGAGGCAAAAAGACAAAGGGAAAGGAGAGAAATGATTCATCAAATGAAATATTTGGAAGCATCTAGTTCCAAGAATGTTGAAGAGGAAGCCATGAATGATGAAATGAATGTAGATGATGCAAATGTGGAGATGGTGAATATGGAAGAAAATGCAATTATGGAGACAAACCCAATTGTGCCTTCAACTTCAACTTTGAATGATATGCAAACAACTTTGGGTGTGTCTTCAAATCCACCTCCCAATGATATGGAAAATGCACCTATTCAAACAATCTATCCAGGTATGTGTTCAAACCCAAGTTTTTATAATATTGATATTGCTTGTTTAGATGAAGTTGGATACACATTGATGAGATCAATAATACTAGGGTTGAAACAATGCAAAAACAAGAAAATGATGAAATTATATCTTATGAGAATGTAAATGAGAATGAAATCCTTAATATTGATGAAAATGAGAATGAAATCTCTTTTACATTTGAAAATGAAAATGAAACCCCTTGTGTGAATGAAAATGAAACTCCATCTATGGATGAAGGTGAATTTTTTTTTTTTACAATTGAAACAAATGTGCTAGATAACCTTCGTGGTAAAGTTTCTTCAAGAAAAATTAGAAATTATGGAAATAAAATATATAAAATATTTTTTTATAGAAAGAAATTAGGATTCCAATGTCAACTCATGGTGCAATTGATGAGAATGTTTAAAATGAGAAAAGTGATGAAAAAATTAGGTGTTTTTGTAAAACCAAAAAAGAAAGATGATTCAGTAGAACAAGTCATATCTAGTGTTGCTAATGCTATTGATGTTATTGGTAAGAAAAGTCGATCAAAAGATAAGAATGCGGCTCGCCGTGCAATAACAACTACTCTAGTTGATAAAACAACTTCAAATAAAAGAATGTTAAGTAAGATTAGTAAATGTATAAACTTAAATCCTAGAACTTTGATAAGAGCTGCTAAAAGAAGAGAAAGTATTGAAAATGATCCTATTAATCAATGTTGGAGTTTTAGTGGTAGACTCCCAAGATCAGACATGAAATTAACTAATGAAATTAAATCTTTAATCAAAAAATTTTGGTATAATAATACAAGAGTATCACCTAACATTAGAGATGTCTTAAAATTAAGGGTGGGTTCCAAAATTCATGAACCTCATCCAAAGCATCTCTTAGATATGACTCAAATTGAATTATATAAATTTTTTTAGATGCTTCAATCTTACCATTGAATATTAGCATAAGTCAAAGATCATTCGAAAAGTGTAAACCTTTGTATGTTAGAATTAATAAGCAACGAATCTCTTGTTGTTGTAAGACTCATGTACAATTTCATTATTATTATGATATATTTTGATATATACGATGCACTTTGCATGCTAACCAAATTATGCAAGACATTTGTGGTATTAATATGCCACCTGAAAGAATCAAAGATTTTATAGCAGGTTTGTTTTGTAATCCCTCTTTAAATGGAAACTCATTTTTTTTAAAAGGATGCATTTCTGGAGAATGCGATAGATGTGGTAACTTTTCATTATTAGGAGAATGTATGCATGAAAGTAGTTTAGATGAATTTGGAAAACAATTAGTGGATGTAAAAAAAATTTAAAAATATTGAGTATTCTTTAAAAGATGGAAAAATTGGAAAACGTGTTGAGCTAATTGTGGAAAAAGTTAGTGTGCATGCTTTTATTACTGAATTTAAATATAAGTTTGTACCTAAATATGTTCAACACTCTCATAATGCTCATTGGCTTGATAATCAATTTCGTTTATGTAAAAACACATTTCCAATTGGAACTATATTGTCAATTGTTGATTTTGCTAAAAATTATACTCTTGCTCCACAAGAAGAAATTCAATCACAATATTATAATTCAGTGCAAGTAGCTATATTTGTTCACATTGTTTATAGACATGCTGAAGATAGTACATACAATAATAGAATTTTTTTGAGAGTACCATTTTTATGTAAGTGATAATCGATTACATTCATCTGAGTTTGTACAATATTGTTTTGATATATTTTATAAAAATTTAAAAGAGAGAGGAATTCAAATGCTAGAACATCTCATATGGCCAGATAATTGCATGGATCAATTAAAAAATGCTAGAATGTTTTATTGGCTGTGTAGAGTTCATAAGGAAAATAATATCCAACACATATGGAGTTTTTTTGAAGCTAGTCATGGTAAGGGAGAACACGATGGAGCAGGTGCATGTGTGAAAAGAGCTCTTGCTAGAGAGAAACTAAAATTTGAGGATGCTGCAAAATTTAGAAATGCATGTGCAATTGTAGATTGGTGCATTACCAAATTATCTACAAGAACAAGTGAGAAATCAATAATTCGATGCTTCTTTTGGTTAGTTGAAGAAAATGATATTTTTTCTCGATAGGATTGTGAAACAATTAATGGAAGTGCAAAATGGCATTCATTTAAGAGTTCGAATGCAAACAAATGGACAATATGGACAAGGGAGTTGGCATGCTATTGTCAATTTTGTATTGTAGGTGATTGGCAAGCATGTGAAAATATGGAATGGGTCGAACAATGGCAACAAAGAGCTTTAACGCCTACATCGACACATGATCAACATGAAATGAAAATTGAAGATAATCAAGTGTTCGCATCAGATGATTATGATCATGTTTCAGATCTTGTACAAGAAGGTACATTATTTATTGAGTTGAATTTTGTATGTATGCATGTTTATATGAGTTAAATATAAGTCACTTTTTATTGAATTTTGTATTTATTTTTGCAGGACATGTGTATGCTATTGTTGCACCTCAAGGGAATGAAGAGCAGACAGAGTACTGGTTGGCTAGATGTGTTGAGAGAAAACATAAGTTGGTACATACTAGAGTGGATGATGACAACTTTGAGTATCCAACTGGTTCAGTGGTTGTTGTTGGCACCTGGCTTTGAAAATATTTGATGAGAAAGAATGGCTTGCCTGCATTTGAAGATTATGAAAGACACAAGAAGATTATGCATTATTCACATTTGATTTTGGCAACCAATATAAAACTAGTTAGATATCAAGGGAGGCCTGCTAATAAAGTTTTATGGACACTTTCAATGGATGATCATGAGACAATCATAGATGCATTACAAAAAAGAGAGGATGTAGATGGTACAATAGAGTAAATAAATATTGGTAAGTATATCTAGTTGTATATATATTTAATTGATATATATATATATATTTGTCTTTAATCATTTCCTAATTAAAGTTTTATATCATTTTTTGTTTCAGGTCTCCCAAAATTAGATGCTTTACAAAAAAGAGAGGAGATGCACATATATTACAATGGAATTTCAATCTAGAGACAGGTAACTATATATAGTTCTAGATACATTTAATTGATACTTTATAATTGATTTCATATCCCCTTAAGCCATTCTCTTAAAACCCCTTAAGTCATCCTCTTATGTACCATTAATCCATCCTTTTGCAGCCCCTTAAGTCATTCTATCAACTACCATTAATCCATCCTCTTAGGACCCCGTAATCCATACCCTCATATATCTACCCTTAATTTTTCCACTTGCATCCACTTAAGTCACTCTCTCAACACCCCTTAATTCATCCTCTTAGGACCCCTCAATCAATATCCTCATATATCTACCCTTAATCCATCCACTTGCATCCCCTTAAGTCACTCTCTCAACACCCCTTGGGGTTTAAATTCATTCTCTCAACTCCCCTTAATCCACCCTCTTACATCCCTTCAACTCATTCTATCAACTCCCCTTAATCCACCCTCTTACATCCCTTCAACTCATTCTCTCAACTCCCTTAATCCACCCTCTTGCATCCCTTCAACTCATTCTATCAACTCCCTTAATCCACCCTCTTGCATCCCTTAATCCACCCTCTTACGTCACTTTAACTTATTTTATCAACTCCCCTTAATCCAACCTCTTGCATCCCCTTAATCCACCCTCTTACATCCCTTCAACTCATTCTCTCAACTCCCCTTAATCCACCCTCTTGCATCACTTTAACTCATTTTATCAACTCCCCTTAATCCACCCTCTTACATCCCTTCAACTCATTCTATCAACTCCCCTTAATCCACCCTCTTGCATCCCCTTAATCCACTCTCTTACATCACTTTAACTCATTTTATCAACTCCCCCACCCTCTTACATCACTTCAACTCATTTTATCAACTCCCCTTAATCCACCCTCTTACATCCCTTCAGCTCATTCTATCAACTCCCTTAATCAAATCCCCTTAATCCACCCTAGTATGAATGATTTAAATGAATTTATTAATATCTTTTCAAATAACTTTATAGACTCGAAGTATTTTAGGTACTAGTTTTACTTTGCACATTCTTTATTCTTTTAAATAAATGTAATAAATCAACATAGATGTTGATAAATATTGAGATGGTGTGGGATTTCCCACTCATCTTGTAGTTCTCAGTTGGCTTTCAATTAATTTTCAATTAGTTTTCCAATTAGAGCAAGTCACCTAGGGTTAAGTTTCAACTAAACTCTTTCAGATCCTTAAATTTTGGGACACCTAGTTCCTATACATACATCTCTTTTTAAAAATTGTGTAAGGGTTAGAAATAATTTTTATCATAGAAAGCATCTACATTATCTACGTCGAACTCTACTAAATAGTGTATTTTGATATTTTTGGATGAATCAAAGGATCATGCTTGTTGTCTTGCAAAGGATTATCTTATCTTGGTAATAAATAAAGGATTGTAATAAATGTAAATAAATGTACATTGAATAAATTGGTGAGATTTGTATTATTGAATTCTTCATAGGGTTATGTCTCACAAATGCACATGAATATGGTGGTATAACCAAATCTAGTGAATGTAGTGAAAATTATTGTTGTCAATTTTATTCAATTTTTATCTTCTCATCCCTATTGCTCTTATGATTTTTCTGTAAATTTATTGATAATAAACAAAACACTAGTTCCCATATGTACCCTACATATTCATTGGTTTTCACTTAAATTTACTTAGATACCTAAGAATAATGTTCATCTACACTAACTTAATTACCTAGAAATAAGACTATGATTTAAATCATATAATTTAACTAAGAGTTAAGGTAGCCACAAACCAACTACTTATAACCTTATGCACACTATGGGGTTAAGGGTAGCAAAAATCACAAGAATCGATGAAGAGGCATAGAGGTAGACGAAATCTCAGGAAATTAAACATAGTAAAAATATTGAACAGGGAACAAAAAGTTTGGAGAACTTCTTGACAAGATACTTGGGTAAGGAAAAACTTGAAAACTGAAATATATAAAAGAACTTAGAGGAAACCTAAGAAAATGTGCAAATGGGGAATAATGGAGGAATAGTGTGTTAGCAAAGGAAAGTATAAAAAATCACCATAGGCTAAAAATAGGGTCAATCATACTCATACATATGAGTTTATTTGATTTGACAATTTAGGAATATGATGAAGACATGAGGGGAGGCAAAGCATGACTTGAATTTCACAAGTTAACCAAGAGACCCATTTTAGTAAATCTATGATCTCATAGAAATGATGGGTACTTGAGGGAACCAAAGATATTAAAGGGGAAAATACTAGGCTATTACAAATTGCTACTCTAATTTGAAAAAAAATAGGTTGAGTGGTTTTATCTTAGCTTGACTTATCATCCTAGTACATAAATAAAAATATTGATGTGATGAATAGGAATTTTGGGCTATTTACTAATATTTATAGTTGGCGACAAACCAAATTAGTCAGACTTAGTATATGCACATGGTAAATTTTCTTACAACAATTTAGTAAGTTAGAGCATAGTAAGACATTGTTTCAAGTTCTATATGAATGTAGCCTTGAATATTTTGCAAAGTTTAGTGAAGTGGTTGAAATACATACAAAGAGTGCATCTAGGTAGAATACTTGGCCAAGCATATTATATATGTGTATAAGTAGGTAGAGAGTATCAATGAAGAGGAACTATAAATGCAAGGAGTGTATAGACTTAGGAAGAAGGAAAAGGGAATTTAAGGAAGGTTTCTAGTTTTAGCTCACCTAAGGGGAGAGAGGTTTCTAAGATAAAACTTAGAAAGATCTTCCCAATAAGATAAAAAATTATATATATTATAAAATTCAAGGGTTAGAGTATAAATATAACATTTACTAGCACTTCATTTGTTAGCACTTTATCACATAATCATGTGGGCTTTCAAAGTCGTTAGCTATACATTTTTTAATAAAATATTAAATATACTAAATTATTTGTTTCTTGTATATCAATGATAATCTTTAAATAATAGTTTAATGATAAGCATACATGTATGGTATACCTTCAACATTGAGACACACAAGTGGTAGTACTTGGTTGGTAAGTTTTACTATTTTTTTTATCAGTACTTATATATAAATAAAGATATGTAGATTTTGGTTAGATAACCTTATTCCTATTTTTGGTTGATGACATCAATTGTATTGAATCCACCTAATCATTGTGTATGAAAGGTGATGCTTATCATTGTAACTATTTTATATTTTATGAACCTCTTACATAGGTATAAGCTAGTATTGTAAATATTAGTTTAATTTTTTAATTTTATCTTTAATGTATTTTGGTTGTATAATGTATGGTGATAGTTTATCCTCTTCCCCAAGGTATTATTTAACTCCTACAAATTTCCCCATGTATAAAATCTAAAATGTAATTCTATCAGTGCATAAAGAGAAGATGTAGTAAGGTTGATCTATCAAAAAATTATCTATGCTAGTATGTCTTCACTTATTAGAGGAAATCAAGTGATACAAGTTGGATTGTTTAAGGGGAAGAACATACTTTATAAATTACATAAGGAATAATGCTTGAACAAGGATTTATCTATAATCAAGTGTATTCACCTCAACCTTAATTATATTTCCCATTAGAGTAGGCACTAGTCTTGAAATATAAATTCGTGAGACATGGGTTTTCAAATAAGAACCTAACTGCCACTAAGTGAGGAATCAATTGATCAATGAACAATAAATTTAAATAAACTTAAAAAATAAACCTTTGGTTATAGTTCAATTCACTTGCATTTACAAATCATCATCTATCAAGTTTCCTTAAAAAAGTAATTTGAATTTTCCATTGAAATGTTCGTGCTACAAGTTATCTTTGATACACTAGTTTAGAGAATTCTAGACTTGTCTATTTTAGGTTTATGTTTTAGGGTAAATGGGGTTTTAGGTTTACGTTTTAGGGTTTAGGACCAACGATTAACCTATGTAAATTAGTTTTTAGAGAGCTATGTAAATTTTGTAACCTATGGTTTTGATTTCTAAGTTAAATGTGTCTAATTTATGTTTATATTTTATGGTTTTCAATTTACAATTTAACGTTATTTATTTTGTTGATGTTTTTGATTTTCTAAATGCAATTTAAAACTATAAAAAATTGAACTAAAACACATTAAAGAAACAAAACTTAAATACTAATTAAAAAACAAAAAAACAAGATACAAAGCAAAAAATGGCAGAATTCAACCAACGTGGAGGTCACAGAGGTCGGGTGTGTTGACGGGAGGAGGTGGCAGTCAAAATTTTCCCCAAGCACGAGCTTACAAACATGTACGCGGTCTGGATTGTCCTCTCCGGCGCCGCTAAAAATAGTGGATAAAATGAAAAGCCAACAGTCTATTTAAAAAATTAAATACCTTTCCGAAATGCGTACGCGTTACAAATGCGTACGCGTTCAATAACGAGTACGCGTTTTAAAACGTGTATGCATTACAAACGCGTACTCGTTTTAGGTTCACGTACCCGTAGCTGAGCGTGTATGCGTTCGGATTTCAGTTCGGGTACCCGTTCCGTAACGCCTACGCATTTTTTTGAAAACATGTACGCGTTTCTTGCGAATTTTTTTTGTTGCCCGAAATTTCCCTTCTTCGTGTACTCAACTTCTTGCTTTTACCCAGATTGATGATCATTTTATTTTGACTCCTCAAGGCTTTGTGACATTTTTTCCTTAGATTCACATTCCTCTTAAAGTAGCAATTTTTGCTTCAAATTCTTCTTCTTCTTAAGTTTCTTGATTTCATTTAGGATGAAAATAAGTTCCTCAAGTCAAGATCCACTTCTTAAATTTCATCATTCTATTCTTCTTATAAATCCATCTCTACTTTTCCTCCACTCACAAAGTTGTCTTCATCTACCATGACATCACTCCTTGTTTCTATTGCCATGTGTACTCCCAAGATCTACCTTCAAGGGGTTAGAATATATATTTGAAGGAACCCACTCTAATACCAATTGATGAACACATACTTATATTGAGAGTGGGGGGTGAATCAATATAAGATAATATTTTACCTTTTCAAAACTTAATCAACCACAATAATCATTGCCATACAAGATCTAACAATTATGAACACAAGAAAAACACAAGATTGACATGGAAATCCTTTAAGAAGAAAACCACATAAAGATATTGCTTATATAAAATTCTTTTAAAAACTTCGTAGGCACCAACCTACTAGAGACACCAAACTTCACTTATCTTTGTAGGCACCAATCCCCACCACTAAACACCAACTTAGTAAGAGACACCAATCTCTTTGATATGAGGCACCAACCTCAAATATTTCACCTTCTTGAAAATGCTTCTTCAATGGATAACAACTTGAATAGATCTTCTTTACAACAATCTACCAAAATTTCCTTCAAAAATTGCTCATAAAGTCTTAAAAAATCTGCCCATAAATCTCTTCAAAATATTTTATAGATCTTCCACACATTTTCTCATAAGCCTTCAAAAATATGCTCATAGATTTCTTCAAAAATTTGTTATAGATATTCTATTTACTTCACACAAATCTACTAATGTATGTATGATATATCTCTTTATCTCCCACACACTTCCCTCCTCTTCTTACTTGATCATCACATATCTCACATTTCTACCACACTTCTTTCTCTTCAACTTCCCTTACATTTATATCCTTCGTATTCCTCTTCATGAAGGAAGGCATTCCTTAGAGAAGAGACAACCTTTTGAATGGTCATATCCTTTTGTTATCAAACTTCTCTATTCTAGCCTTTGAGTCTTTATTAATTTCTACCTTTAATGCTTGATTTCTTTCCTCAATCGTTGCCCATAAATAACCTTAATAAATTTCTATCCTTTCATAATGAATTGTTGCTTTTCTTTTAATATATTTTTTGCTCTTCTTATTAATATATTTTCTTCTCTTCTTAACATTAATTTCTACACCTTATGTTAATTGTTTCCCATAATAATGATCTCTATCACTGCCTCATGCCACTCTTAACTCTTAAATATTATCATTGCTCCTTACCTATTAATCATAATCGATGCTTGTCATCATCTAATCGTTGCTTATCACATATGTTTCTTGCTCTTCATAACATTAGTGCTGCTCATTATACTTTAATAATTTCTCTAATTAAATTAATTGCAGTCCATTAACTTAGGCAATGTATGTGTGTGTGTGTCTTTGTACAAATGCTTAAGTGTAGTCGACTAGAAATATGAAGTTAATTTAATTCTTATTTTTCGTAATGCAAAGGGGGTCAACCATCATAAAATGAAAATTGTCTTGCAAATATGAAATTAATAAGCTTTTCTTGAATGTGGAGATCTAACATCGATTTAGGTTGGCCTTGGCCTTCGGACTACGATTAGTGGCCTTTGGTCATTATCAATTGTGTTCATACACCTTTGACATCAATGCCAACAATCTTGCCAATAATCTTGCCCATATGCCTTTGACATCAATGACAATATTGCCAACAAGGATGCATCTTTTAGAATCTATCATAGAAGTGGTTAACCAAATTACTGCCAAGTTGTCTAGGCTTCATGAAGAACCAACTATGAACCATAACCTCACAAAATGGTTCTTTCTAGAAATTAACAAATTCAATGTAAAAATGTCATTATTGGACATATAACATGAAGGAGTGATCCTTATTCATTTTGAAGAAGAGAACTCATTATTTAAGCATTGGGAGGCTATAATCAAGATCAATAGACTCCATGCAAAAAATTCAAAGCAAATGGAATGAATTTTGATGTTACAAAGAGATTGTCAACATATAAAAGTAAACTTGAGCAAAGTTGAGGAAGTTAGCTAGAGTATTATTAAAAATAATGCATTGGTAATTAAGATGTTGAATAAAAAGCTCAAGAAATGTTTTGGGCACTCTCAAAGTCAAATTAAAAAGAAGATTGATTTTGTTGGGCCTAGTACTTCTACCAAAGTAGTACTAGAGAGAACTATAATACAAATAAAAAGGAGCTAGAGGAATTTGTCAACTAGTATGTAAACTTTTAACAGGAAAAGTTAGAAGTAGTTCGAAGTAGTTCAGGTTTCACACAATTTATAATAGCTTCCTAGTTAGTGGTCATTTTCTTTTTGTGTTATATTTTTTTGATCTTCTATCTTTCAATTGACGTCTCTATTGTTATGATCAAATTTATTACAATTTGATGCTTTTTAATTTGTAAATAAGATTCCAAATCCTTTCAAACCTTGTTGTATCCTTTAAGAAAAATAAGTTTAAACTATAATTAAAGATTGCTAAAAACCTTAATAATACTTAATATTAAAAATAAATAAATTAATTAAATTTCATAATAAATGCTATACTAACCTCGTAGGGCAATTAATAATTGATTACCTACTCTCACGGTACAGCAAAAATGTTGGAGGGTGGGCCCCGGGGATTTCTTTTGCTTACAAAAATATAAAGCTATGCTCTGTCACGTCACTAGTGGGGGAAAATAGAAACAAAGAAATGTCGAGAAGGTGCTAGAGAACACTCGTCTCTTCCCCTGCACCAGCAAATTCCCTGTATAAATTGCCATTCATCATCCTAACTGACCATCGCTCTGATATTTCACAAATATCTCTTGTAGTACATTTTTCGGTGACTACTTTCAAAGCGCCTGTACTTCTGCTTCTTTGACTGCAATCACTAGACCTGGTAAATGTTCTGTCCAGCTCCTTTGAAGGCTATTGATTTATGTTTTCTCTGTAATTTGTGTAGAATTTATTTAGCATTTGGATGATCTTGAATGAAATGATGATGAAATTTGACGGGAATGCAGAACCGTGAGAAGAGATGGATCCCCTGTTGAGCACTGTTCACCAGCTTCTGGGAGTCCCTGACGAAATGGAAAATCTCCTCAATAATCCAACGCGCACTTATATTCTGGACAGCAAGGCCATGGCTTCCACTGCCGTTGATGTCAAAGAGTTTCCCAACTCTTATGTCTTTATAATCGACATGCCAGGCCTTAAAAACAACGACATCAAGGTATTTCCCTTATAAACCTTTAAAACCCTCATTTTCTCTGCATCTGGGGTATGAAAAAGGTTCAAATCGCTGGCACAGCTAAGACTAACAAAGCGGTTGCTGTGTTTGAGAACAAGCAGGTTCAAGTAGAGGATGAGAATGTGCTGATCATCAGCGGAGAGCGAAAGAGGGAGGAGGAGGAGGATGTCAAATTCATCCGTATGGAGCGCAGGGTCGGCAAATTTATGCGTAAATTTACCCTGCCTGACGATTGCAATATGGAGGCCATTTCTGCCAACTATCAAGATGGAGTGCTGAGTGTGACCGTTCCCAAACTTCCTCCTCCAGAGCCCAAGAAACCCAAGACAATTGAAGTTAAAGTCGCCTAGACGCCTGGCTTTCTGCACTGTGTTTTCTCATTTCCAATTTGTAGAGCAGTCACAAATATAAATACAGCGAGTGTGTTTAAGTATATACGGAATGTAGTGTTTTGGTTTACATTTTCACTTCCTGGATTCCTCCATAGGTACAGAGATATGTAAAGTTCCAGTAACATAATAATCAAAATGTAATTCCCCGAATTTTGAACCTATGCCTGAAGCTTGAAAGGTTAAATTTTTCTCATTCTGCGCCGCTTTTTTGGTATAAATACCTGAACAGAGCAATGCTATGCACACCAGTGTCTGATTCAGATTTGAATGTAACGATGACTCAATTTGCTCCTTTATGTAACAGGCTTAACTTGATGTGTATAATTTTAAAAATGGATGCTCACTGCTAAATTTTAAGCAATTTTGTATGCAAATTTACAGAACAATTCGGTGTTCAGAACAAATATTGAACAGTGTTGTGTGAAAATTTACAAAGTTAGCATTTAAAAATATTTAATTGGAAATGACAGAAGGAGCGTTTAAAAATATATAATTGGAAATGACAGAAGAGACTGGCATTACACGTATGCAACAGGTGCTCAAGAATAAGCGCCTGCCTTTCCCTTATTCCATTTGTCCGTCGGAAGCAACAGTGGCTTTTGTTGGTGCAGACTTTGTTACGAATATTCGTCGTATATCGTGGATCTCTACCATCAGGGCTTAAATTTGATGGTCGACCTCGCCTGTCAACAAATTTTGTAATGACGGTTATCTATTCAAAGGTGCCCTTAAAACATTATGATATACCGTAGTGCAAGTAAAATTATATATAAATAAAATATATATATCATTATAATTCTATACAAATTTTGGCAGTCTATCCAAAATCTCTTCTTTCATGTGATACAATCTCTAAATACGGTCATACGGCCATCAAATTTAAGCCCAATCTACCATGGTATACTTTCTAAATCTTTAATTTTTAGTTATATTTCACGGTAGAAATTGCTAAATTATAGGTACCTCAAATGTTTGTAATATCTCATTTTCTTCTTCGAATTAATTCGAATTTGTTCATGATTGTTTTTCTAACTCCCCTAAAATAATTTCTATTAATATTCCTACTCTTGAATACAAAAGAGTAGCATATAACATGTAAAGCATATGACCAAGGCTGAGAAAACATGATCAAAAACTTCTTTGAAGTTTGGTTTGAATATTTTCAATTAGTTTTGACTAACAGTGAATTTTAGGTTGTATGTGTTTGTTGACCTTTAAATTGAATGAAAAGGTCGATTCAAGTTAGTTATTTTAATGTATTTTCATGTGTATAATGAATATTTATTACTATTCAAAGTACTTTTATTTTGTGTTTATAATGATAATTTGAAGTACAAAATTTATGAGAGTAAACAATTAATTTAATATTGAATTTAAGTTCTTTTTATTAAAACAAACAATATTTAATTTAATGATGACAATTAAATTTTTTTTTTTTTGTGTTTTTTATCTATTTATTTATTAGATAAAAGGTATTTGATTGTATAATTTTATTGATATAATATATTATACATATAAACATAAATATGAATATGTAATAAATATTCAAATGAATTTAATATTAAATAGTAATGTACATTGAAATAATTATATTTTTATCTTTGTTTTATTTATGTAAAATTGAAATCACTTTATGATAAATACTAATATTAGCACAACACACTTCTCTTATTTTTTATATTTCAAATGAAATTCAAACAAAACCAGATCATATGTATCTATAATATTCAAAGAATTTAATATTAAATAGTAATGTATATTGAAATAATTATATTTTTATCTTTGTTTTATTTATGTAAAATTGAAATCACTTTATGATAAATTTAATACTAATATTGATACTTTAATACTAATATTAATACTAATATTAGCACAACACACTTCTCTCTTTTTTTTTTTATTTCAAATGAAATTCAAACAATAAACATTTTTATAAAATGAATGAGATTAATTAACAATTAATCCAATGTTTTTCTATGCTTCTTTGTAGTCAAATCAACATTTAACAAATTGAAATAACATATGTTTTTAATTTTCTATTATAAATGTCAATACAAATATAAGTTTGTTTTGTTTGGTAATTGTTTTATTAAAAAAAATTTGATTGATATGTTCTTGTTTGATTGCTCTATTGACAAATCAATTGATATGCTGTTTTTGTTTGATTATGTGAATGGTTTGAATGATGGCTACAATGTTATTTTGAAGTGATATTTGTAAAGTAAAATTAATCTAAACAGAGAAAGTAAACCAATTAATCTTTAATTCAAGTTTTGGTGTAGAATGCATCAACATTGAAAATATTAGAATATTTAATTTAATTTAATAATTAGTCTATTGTACTTTAAAAAATGAACTAGTCTAAAGTATTGGAATGAAATATGAAAAGGACTATTGTTGATACCAACCATGTCCTCAAGGACCTAGTCTTCTCAAATTTTTGTTGTAACTTTGGTCTATTATCCACCAATACAAAATTTTTGGTTGATGGTAAAAAATGATTTTTTCTCTAAATTCATGTTGATAGTTATTTTATCAATAGATTGGTCAATAATTGTAGTAAGATATACAATTTTACAACGAATTTCCAATGTTGTGATTTAGCATGGAGTCATATTTTAGTTTAGTGGTGTTATGATTCTAATTGCTAGTCATTTGGAGAAAAAATCACTATATAATTGTAGGTATGTCATTGGTAGTCTATGATCATTTACAATTTTATTGAAGTACATATAGTGGTTCTTAGATGCATAGTGATGTTTTAGGGGATACACAAAGATATTGCAAGTGGTAATCTATGATCATTTACAATTTTATTGAAGTACATGTAGTGGTTCTTAGAGGCATGGTGATGTTTTAGGGGATACACAAAGCTATTGCAAGTGGTTATGATCAATTAAGTGTTTATCTTTGTTATTAGAAGCTATGGATAGTGTTTGGCTATGGAGGAAGAATTGTACTTGATCCAAGAGAAGCGAGTTAATAGCCTTTAACATGTAGTGAGTGGAAAATGTTTATTATGTGTGGTGGCCATTCATATGGAAAGATAATATTATTTATAATGTATAACATGCTAACATTATGGTGGTCATGAGATGATTGTTTGATTGTACATGAAAATTAGAAAGTTAGATGATTGGTATTCTATAAAGATAATTCTTTATTTGTTCTTATGGATGTGCTAACCTATTAGACAATGTGATTAGTTCAATGCATCATATTTTGAAGGTGTGAAGTCTTGATTAGAGGTTATACAGTTAATGATATCAAGTTTCCATAGTCCATAATATTGTTTAGTATGTTTTTGGATTTGATTGTGTTGTAAATTTTTGCATCAATGTTTTGGATCACACTCTATGATCCATCATTAGGATGGTAGAGAGCAAGGAGAGAAAAAATGGTCGATTGCAGACTTTTAGACTAGTTTAAAAAGAGAAAGGAGGGGGAAGGGTAGGGTACGAGGACCAAGGTAGAGAAAGGTACAAAACACACCAAAAAAGAAAAGAAAACAATCAAAAAGACAGAAAGAACAATAATAACAATTAAACTATAAATATAAAAATAACTATAAAAATAAAAGCAAAACTCATAATAAATATAGTTATATATGTAGATATATATAACTATAAATATGAGATACAAAGACAAAAAAATATGTAAATATAAAAAATAAAAATAACACTCAAAATAGTTAAATATATAAAAATGAGATAAAAAGACTAGATAAATATAAGTAAGAAAATATAACTCTAAAACAAAAAGAACAAGAAAGAAAATATAAATATATAAATAAAAGCAAGAAAGCAAGAAAATCTAAAAACATAAAGGAGTAAATGCAAATAAATGACAAAAATATATAAGTAAATACCAATTAGGAGGAAAAAAACAAAAACAAAATAGATATGAAAAATATACATTTCTAAGCGAAGAAAGAAGAAACAATATGATTAAGACAAAGGCGAAAACAACCAAAAAATAACATAAAAATGATAAGAACAAAGACTCAAGAAAAAAAAGAAACAAAGAATCAAGCAAAAAAATATAAATATGCAATGCAAAAATATAAAAAAAGCAACAAAAAAAAAGGAAAAACACTAATAAGAAACAACAAGATTAAGATCTAGAAGTAATAACACAAAACACAATTAGAAGAATTCCATTTTCACCTCAATATAAGTGGTGGAAGCCCTATGTGGATGACACTAACATTTGTTGGCCTCATGACCTTGAAAAGTTAGAAGAATTCCATGCTCACCTCAATAGCCTTGTCCACTGCATCTCCTTTACCAAGGAGATTGAATCTGAAGAGCAACTTCCTTTCCTAGACATCTTGCTCATTAAAAAATCTGATGGCTCCTTAGGTCGTCGTGTGTTTCGTAAGGCCACTCATATTGACCTCAATCTCCACTCGTCTTCTCATCACCACCCTTGCCAAAAAAGCGGTGTCCCCAAAACCCTTTCCTTGAGAGCATATTGCATTTGTGATGAAGAAAAATTGAACTAAGAGTTAGCCCATCTGTGCAAAGTCTTCATCCTTAACGGATTCAAAAACAAGCAAATCACCAAAGCCTTTAACCATTCCAAGGTGAGTTTCTTTTCACTCCCTTTCTTCTAAGCTAGGTTTCCTCCCCGATGTTTCTCTCCCTTATATTGAAGGAATTTCCCAAAAAATCTCCAAGATTCTTCTTAAGAAAGGGCTTCATTATGTTTTCAAACCATTTTCAACTGTGAAACACCATCTCCCCTCCCTGAAGGACTCAAGGGACATTTTACTTGAGTTTGGAGTTTATAAGGTGGTTTGTTCTTGTGGTGTCCCTTATCATTCCTCTTCTACGAAACACCACATCTGCTTAGAAAATATGGAAATCCTATGCAAAGAGGATATTTTTTTCAAGAGGAAGCGCAAGGATGCCATACATATTACCAACCATCCTTCCAATCTTAATCATGATGAGGGTTACAAACTTAGTATTGCCTGGCAACCCTTATTATCTAACCTTCGCAACCATGTTCATACCTAGCTTTCTATTTTCTCATTGCCTCTGTGTCGGGTCCTTTAACTTTGTGTCCCCCTCTTCCTTATCTCCCTTTCTTCCTCCTCTTAGCCTTTCTTTCCTTCCAAACTTTTCCTTTAGCTTCAACCCCTCCTCCCCTTTGGGCCTTTCTTTCCTTTTGTGGTCGTGTCTTCTCCTATCCTTCTCCCATTTATTTTCCCTTCTCCTTCCCTCCCTCCTTCCTCTTTCCGTATGTATTCTCAACCCCCTTCCTTTCTTTTATAATTTTAGGGCTCTCTTTGTTCTTCTCCTTGTTTTTAGTCCTCACTCATGTTATTTTATCTTTATTTCTATTTTGTGATTTCTTCTCTTATGTTTTTTGTGTCGTAGAAAAAAGTACCCTTTTCTTGACATGGGATTAATTCATGATAAATTGGACTTAATGAGGCCTTGATTTAGGTGTTGTGAGGCATTGTATGCATCCAAACTAGGTCTTGGACCCTTGCAAATTTAATAACATACATTTAACGATGTCTTGTAAAGGTGCTATAAAGTGTTGTAAGATACTTTCATGCTTTTCTAGACTTAATGAACCTATTTCTCCCTAATTCAACATTATAAAATGTGTTTAATAAAATTATCACATCAATCTAGAAGGATTATAACTTAAAATTATTGTTAAACCAGTGTTGTAATGTGTCTTGCACATTCACATTGGTTCTTCTGCCTTCCTAGGCTATGTGGACCTCATTTTAGTGTTGTAAAGTGTATTTAATCACACTTTCACATTGAAATTTGTGTACCAAACCCTAATTGACCTTTACATCATCACTAATATGCCCCTGTTACCCCATATTGTGCATCCCAAGGCTTAAATTGATCAAATACCCGACAAAGTTGCATTTTAAACTTTATTTCCTTATCTCCTAGCTTCCTAACTGACAAATTGGCTCCTATGGGACCCATTTTCCATGCATGGAAAATTAGTCCCATCCAGGTGGAACCCATTTTCCATGGGTGGTGAATGAGTCCCATTTGGTTCAATTTTGACCTTTGAGCGAGAAAAAAGTGAAATTTAAGTTTAATATTACTTCATGTCAACCTGTGATGAGGTATTGACAAGTGAAATAGGAGAATTTCCTATAAATATAAGTATTTTAACTCATTTTACACATCTCTTATCTCTTATCATTCATTCATCCATCATTCTTCTATCTCAAGTCAAGTGCAACTCAGGGTTTTATCATTGCAAGACATCAAGAAAGCTCCTAAAGACATTCAAATACTGAATCTTCCTCCATTGCTGCAAAAATTCAATATCAAACATCATGGAAAGGTAATAAACTCCATTATTACATGTTTCATTCCATTCTTTCATCATTTTTGTTTAATTACCTAAAAGGGGTTTGACCAAGGCAAACCCCCATGCCCTAACATTCAACATTTCTCTCTCTTGCTTTGTGTGTTTGCAGATTTAGGTCTCTTAGAAGCTTGGAAATCATTGAAGATAAATTTTCAAGGTTGCTAAAGTATTCTTCTCATTCAAAAAGTAAAAATATCAACAAAAACTCATTTTCAGACCCATAAATCAAAGTTTCGAAAGCAGACACCTATAGGAAGTCAAAGTGTAGATCGAAAGCTTCAGATTCCACTTTTGAAAATCCAAAAATTAAAAAGTGGAATTATTCACCAGGAGTGGTGAATGAGTCCCACTCTAGGGTCAATTTTGAGTTTTTTGCATTTTTAAGTACCCTTTTGTCAGAAACGAGTCCCGACTCAATTTTGTAGAACTGGGACTAATTCGCCCATAATGGAAAATGAGTCCCACCAAGCATGAAAATTAGGATCATCAACATTTTAGAAACTATTTCCAGTCTTCATCCACATTCTAGGTGCACACTTTCAATTTGGTTCAATTTTGTTTAATTTTGCATTTGTTTCTAGGTGATTTTGTATTGCATAATGTGTTTTCAAACATTTCATATTTCACTAGTTTTGCATGTTTAATCAATAAATTTCATTAATTTATTGCATTTAGATCATCTCATCTAGCCTTAATAACATCATACATTGCATAATTGGAGTGAACTTGTTAACACTATGATTTGCACCCTAGCTAAATCTCAAAACAACTAATCATGTGAAACATTAGAACATTTCTAAGGCTGTAGGTCACCTATAGTAGAAGAGGACCTCAAGAGAAAGTTGGTTCTTTGTTGAATATCACCTAAATCCTATTGCTTTTTGCTAAGGAAAAGGGAAAAGAGATAACATGAAATGAAAAGAACTACCTCCTAAAATGATACACTAAAATATTACTTAGGCTTGAAATTTAGAATTCATACACTTGCATATAGTGACTAGAAAACCAACTTGTACAAATTGTTTTTGTGTGTTTTGCATGAGTATTTTGTAAAGAGGTATTACTACTTAAGCTCTAAAGTGGAAAAAGTCTTCACAGATAAAAGCAACCTGTTTTCTTGACACAGATTACAACCTGCAACATCACACTTCTTTGCAAAATGGTACTAAAGCCATGAGACAAAGTTAAAGGAAATGAACACAATCTCACAATGAATCAATCAATCATGTATAAATACACAATCATGTAGTAACAAGAAGGAAAAAGTACACCATTCAATGATACTCAAGGTATGCACTGTATTTCATGTCCAAAATGAAAATGAGTTACAAAGTTTGCATGGAATTTGACAAAGGACTCCAAAAGTCTCTTAGTCTCAATCTGCATCAGAAGAACTAACTGCTAAAGAGTTACAAGAGTGAATATATAACTCAACCCAAGAAGTTGCACCAAAATAGGAGCAAGCAACTACCTTGGGTCAGATCCACCAGAAAAGCCTAAAAATGAGGCATTAGATTCCTCCCAAAACTACCTCCAACATGTGGGGAAAGTGGTTTTGGCCATGCCAAGCATCTAGGCATGCAAAACCACCCCTAGATTCTAGCAAACCCTCCAAAAAAGTTCATAAATGTTCCTACATATGTGAGTACATGTCTCCAAACCATAAAAAACCCTCCAATATGCTTGCAACTTCATAAATTGAAGCATAACTCCCATGACTTGATCACATGTTTTCTAATTTGGATTTTAAAATAATGACTTAATTTAAGTGACTTATAAAACATCACTCAACTTAAGCATTTTACAATGTAGAGTAACATAATGCAAAAATAAAACCTTCATGCCCATGTATTCGACCATGCCAATAACAAAAAGCTTGCTAAGTCAGAATGTGATAAAATGCCTAAGTCACATTTTACATGAAAAGTAGACAAGGCATAAGTTAAACCCGCGAGGAATTAGTTGACATTGATTTAAAAAAAAAGAGAAGGCAAAAATGCCTATCTTCAATTGGCCTTTGGTATAAGGTTTGAAACCCTAAAAACAAAAGAGAACCGAGGTATTCTCGCACTTCATTTTAGAAGCTTCAAGAAGAAGCTAACACTGGCGACACCAAGGGTTTCTGGAAACATTTCTCAGGCTCCTTCTGCTGCAATCCGCAAGCTCATTGACCTGCATTTTCTATTGATTTTTTTCACAGGAACTCACATTGGTAAGCATTCTTATGATTTCATTGAGGAATCTGGAAATTTTCCATTTGTTTTATGTCTGTACAGGCCGTCCATGGCAGCATTTTCTGAAGCTAATCCTACCTCATTCTCATTTGTTTTTCTTGATCTCTGTGATTTTTCTGCAAAACACACCACCATTAGATGGTTTCTGGATGGCTTCATGGCATCATTCTTATGCAAAAAAACCCATCAAAACTCAAGGTGAGTTTTTTCTATTAGCAAATTCTATTATATTATTCATTTTCTTGTAGAGAAAAAGGGCTCTCTCTCTATAATATGCTCCATGCTTAGACCGTGGACACCAAATCTACACTTTCTATAGATTTCTTTATTTAATGGCTACCTTTGAACTTCATTTCTGTGTCTTTTCTAAGAGTTTTTAATCAAAACCCATGAGGGTTTCCGTGTATTCATACATTCTCTTTTTCTTTCTTTATATATATGGCTGGATGCTCCTGTGTGTAAAAATACAATGAAATTTTTGTTTTCCTATTTATGCTATAAGGAAAGGAAATTCCATTTCATGTGTTTCTCTGTGATCTTATTTTTAAAGGAAAACCCATATGACTTTCGTTGTATGTAGAGAAAAAATGCACCTTCCTTGGCATGACATTTTCTGGATATCTCATCACCCTCATTCTGAAGTTAACATTCTTGTCTTTCAATAGTTGTTGTGTGGTCAATTTTGAAGTGTGATAAATATGAATTAAAATTAAATCAAACACACCAATGAAACTTTAAATTAAAACATAAAATAAAGAAATGAAATTGCAAACTCTGTTTATGCTTCAAAGACGTTCCATTGTCCTCTATCTCCAATGTTTTCGTTGATTCCAGCTGGCTCTTAGATCTTGGGCTAGGGTCAACAAACGGTCTTCCTAGAGAACGAAATTGAATATGGATGCATGCAATGTTATGCTAAGACATGATTATGCTTATGCTAAACATGATTGCTAAAATGAAAGATTATGCAATTAATAAAAGACTATGCTAGAATGCTAGAATACTAGAATGCTAGAATGTAATTAAATTCTAATTTATATGCGTTATAAGTCGTAGCTGTAACCAATGCTTGGATTTGTAGGGATATTTATAGAGTTTTCGAAAGATTCTGATTGGCTGATGTGATCAATGACTGTGAAAATTCCTGGCAGATCAAACAGTCGAAGATGGATAAGACTGTAGAGAAAAATAGAAGAAAACAAAAAGCAGGATTTGTTTCTTTTTTCGAAAAAGAGATAAGATGAGATGATAAAGATGAATTGTAAAAATCATCTTTTTGTGAGATTATGGAAAGATTTCGAAGATAAATAATGAATTATAAAATTCAGTTATTTATTTATTAGTGACATGGAAGTTTTTTCTTAATCAAATAAGATATTCAATTAAGATTTGGATAATAATAAAAGATTTCATAATTAAATAAAATATTTAATTATGATTTGAAAAGATATGAAAGATATTTAATTAAATAAAGACATTTAATTAAACTTTTTAAGAAATGACATGTAAATGGAATTAATTAAATACAATATTTAATTAATTAGAAGAAAGATTTGAATAGGAGAAAGGAAATTAAATTCAATTAAATCAAAGATTTAATTAAACTTAAATGTGATAATTAATTTAAATAAACAATAATATTTATTTAATTAATTAAGTGGACTTAAGAATATGGTAATTAAATAAAAATGAATTTATTTAATTAAAGTGGAGGAATAAAGTGAATGAACAATATAATTAAATTTAATCATATGTAGAAGACTTTTGAGGATTAATTAAATAATAAAATATTTAATTAAATGTCAGGATTTAAACATGACCAATTTTATGCATATACATTTTTCCCCTCTTTGAAGTGATGTGTGAAACACATTGCTTCAAAGAAAATATTCCTGCTTTTTGAAATTTTGTCACGTTTGATTTTGCACTTGATTGGAAAATTTTTAACTGATATGCCCGTGATCTAACTTTGATATGTTTCTGATATTTGATGATGTCAATATTAATGATGCCCCCTCGGGAGATAAATCATTGATGATGAGAAAACATTCGGATGATAAAAGGGACATAGTGATTTAACTCCCGATAATTGATGAAAAAGATGCTCCAATTGAAAAAATTGCCATCAAAACCCCACTTTGTTTGACCCTTAAAAAGTAAAAAGGTAAGTCATTTTCACTTGTTTAATTTTAGAAACCTTGTGCTTTGACAGTGACTTGGCGTGATGGAGATCCCTTATCACCGACATAGATTTGAGTGGTCTCGCCAATATCAGTGACTAGCTGCGTATGGACCATCGGTGAGTCAATTTAGACCTTTTTGCGTCAAATTTTTCATTTTGAATCAATTTGTGAATGATTTTAACACGGTTTTAAGTTTTAACTTGCCGTTTTAGCACTTTTAGAAAATAGAATAGCACATTCGAGTTTTGTTTTAGCTCATATAGGTCATAAAGTAGCGCTTTTAGGTTTTTGATAGAATAGTGCATTCGAAAAATAAAGTAGCACATCTAGGTTGCATGTAAGAAATTTGGTATAGTAGCACATATGGCAAACATATTAGCACATTTAGGGTTGTTGCACATTGAGTAGATGAAACAACGCATTTGATAGGTAAAGTAGCACATCTAGGGAAATGGTGCATACAGGATTTAGTTTAGCACTTTTAGACCGCAGAATGGCCCATCTGGGGTTTTAGCGCATATGGGGGAAACTATAGCTCATTTAGGGTTTTGGTGCTTTTAGGCGACATAGTAGCACTTTTAGGAAAATTTAGAGAAAATGCTATTCTGATGAAAATAATGATGAATTATTGCTTCCTTGGTCAATAGATAGTAAAATTGTCATGTCATTATGTTGAGAAATTGATAACTTTACTTCCCGAAATAGAAAACAAAGAGTAGATAGCTGATAACTTTGTTTCCAAAAGAATAAAAAAAAAAGAGTAGAGGATTGATATGAATTCTGATAAATTTGCTTCCTGCGATAGAAAATAAATAGTAGAGTGATTTGAGTGAAAACATATTTGCATTCATGATTGAAGGACAAATAGGATGACGATTGTGATTGTTGATAAATTTTCTTCTTGCGATGGAAAACAAATAGTAAATGATGATAGAGTAGATTGATTTGATGTGTAGATATATAGATTTTGTATTGATGTCCTGATATGATTTCCTGAGATAAAATACTTGATATGGGTCACATGATATGATATTTGATATGAGTCTGATATGTATCCCTTGATTGATACATGGGTCATTTGATATAAATCTAATTGAGGTAGATAGATTGCATTGATATGAGTCGATGATATGAGTCTGATTGATTTTCATTGTGGTGACCAAAAATAAGAGGTTTTCAAAAACCTCCAGATTAGAGAGCGCTTCCTTATAGGTTGGGATAGGATTCGAGATTTGACACCTATAGATTTTCAGCTGATAGTGAGTTGTGGGTTGGGATCTTTGTTGTTGATGCCTCCTATTCGGGTCAACAAGGGACTGTTGACCGTGTTAGCAGAGAGGTGGCATTCAGAGCATAACACTTTTCATTTGCTGACTGGTGAGATGACGGTGAGCCCAGAGGATGTATATAGGATTTTGGGGATCCCAGTGGTAGGTGCCCTTGTGTTTTATGATCACAAGGAGTTGGGTGGGACAGATGCCCTCAGGAGAGTGTTTAGAGACACACATATAGTAGGGTACTGGGTGCCGTGGGTAGACTTCAGAGGATATCTGACCTTACCTACAGTGTTGGGTGCTTTCATTTGAGGCCTCCATTGTCCGGATCGCCAGTAAA
Source organism: Sequoia sempervirens (assembly GCA_007258455.2). NCBI lineage: Eukaryota > Viridiplantae > Streptophyta > Pinopsida > Cupressales > Cupressaceae > Sequoia > Sequoia sempervirens. Next base: position 9,731,339 of record VDFB02000009.1, on the reverse strand, counting down.
AGGGGCTATCAGTTGGATGGGGGAGGATCATTGGGCAGATGATAGGTCAGCCAAGGAGATATGCCTAGGGGAGCTACATGCTAGCTCATTTGTATCATGACCTACATTAGGTGGTATATAGAGGATCTTCCAGTTTATTGTGTGGTGTGACTCTGCTTCAGATCTAGGCATGGGAGCATATTGTTGTTACTAGACCATTATGTCTGAGAGCTAGGCTGCCAGGCAGGCCATATGCGTATGCCTATTTGTTTGCACTTTTCCAACCCAATTTGGGCAAGGTGGAGTATTGGAGATGGACTCTGGATGACATGGATACCGTGATATGGAGGCCCTATATTGATTGTGATGTTTGGGACATAGATCCCTTGGAGATGCCATTTGTAGGTATACCTCAATTTTTGATAGGCCGTACTCCATTTATTATAGAGAGGTTTTTGGCCTTGCGAGTACAGAGGCAGTTTGGTTTCACATAGGGGATGCTTCAGGGTGTGGTGCACTATGGACGGTGCAAGGATGAGCCTAGATGGGGTCCTTGCATTGCTTACTAGGTCGCATATACTAAGTATATGGCATTACAGTCTGAGGTATGGGATCCCATACCTGATATTATTAATGTTGACATGTCAGAGGAATATTTAATTTACTATCACACACACCCATTTCCACGATTTACATGTCTAGATGAGCCAACACCCATTTTGGTGGCACCTTAGCTAGGAGTTGGGAGACAGGAGGATGTGGCGGGTGGTGAGAAGGCAGCTCTCAGAGGAGAGGAGGAGTATAGTGGAGACGAGGAGGAGAGTGGACACGAGGAGAGCTAAGATGATGATGATGGGGATGATGGTGGAGATAGCCAGGACAAAGGAGTGGCAGAGCCATACGCGGTAGTTCCTGTGGCATAATGAGGTTGGGAGGAGCACACGCCTACAGCCATAACGAGCTCACTCCCTTCTAAAGGCAACAAGTGCAGAAATAATACTACAGCCTAGGTTTGTGACATTGCAGGACAACATGCACAGCCAGTAGCTAGTTGGCTCGTTGCTAGGTTTGGTAGCATAGCTACAAAACATACTAAATGTATACTGGCACAGTATAGGTACAAGCATAGATACACAGTATCTTCTCTACCCCTGCACTCCACACAAGTAGCCCAAATTTGATAGCGTGAGAGGGATTCTTTCAGACGGCGGGCAGTGGAGGCAGAGGGTGTAGCACAAAGACTTATGGGCACTGTTGAGAGTGCATCATTATGAGAGGCCATTGTAGAGGGGTTTGAGATGGCTAGGGAGGCTAAGTACTACCGAGTTCGATATGAGGAGTTGTGTCCTCCTCGAGCGATAGAGCCTTCCCACGGTCCCACGCCAGGACTGGGAGTAGGATCATAGACAACAACACAGAGTAGAGGAGTTATTGTGGCCTCATTAGGATCCCGATGCGTGGACGAGTGGTGGTGGTCGGCCATCCTTGAGACCAACTCCATCGGGGTCCACCAGCCAGCCTCAGTCATTGATATAGGACACGATGTATCCGATTTGTGGGGACATATTGTTTTTTTATCATATCTCATGCATCTCTATACCGCTTTAGCTCTCTTACTGGACATTAGACATTTGTATTATTTTTTATGAGTGATGATATGTAGCGGCGATGAGTTTTGATGATGTGTTTCTTTGATGTGATGATGATATGGATATGTATGTGTGATGAGATGGAGTTTGATATGCATGTTAATGATTTGATGACTAACATGATATGCAGGATGATTTATGATATGCTTATGATGATGATTTATGATGCGTACTAATGATGTCATGCAGGTGGATGACCTATAATAGGATTAATGAAAATATGCAATCGGATATTTGAAATGCTTGTAATGTGTTGGCAAATGATGTGGAAATGTAATGTATGTAAGAAATTTTTGTTGCTAGATTTTTCGAATGCAATAAGGATGATGTGATGGAAAATGGATGGTTATGTTTATGAGATGATTTCATGGATTTGTTTATGGAAAATGATATGGAAATGATAAATGTATGCAAGGTAACATAAATAAATGAAATGGAAATGATAGATGAGTGCAATAATGGGATGAAATGTACGATGTAATGACATGGTTATAATAATGATAATGAGATGAAATGATAATGATGATAAAAGGATAATGAAATGTTATGAAATCATAACTATAATGAGGATGAAATGATAAATGATAAATGATAATGAAATAAAAAGATGAAATGATATGATATGATAAAACAAAATGATAAAATGATAATGTAGCGAAATGCAATGAAATGATAATCTAATGAAATGATAATGTAATGAAATGATAATGTAATGAAATGATAGTGTAATGAAATGATAATGTGATGAAATGATATTGTAATGAAACGATAATGTAATGAAATGATAGTGTAATAAAATGATAATGCAATGAAATGATAGTGTAAATGAAATGAATAATGTCGAAATGATAGTGTAATGAAATGGATAATGCAATGAAAATGATTGTGAAATGAATAATGTAATGAAATGATAGTGTAATGAAATGATAATGCAATGAAATGATTGTGTAATGAAATGAATAATGTAATGAAATGATAGTGTAATGAAATGATAATGCAATGAAATGATTGTGTAATGAAATGATAATGCAATGAAATGATAGTGTAATGAAATGAATAATGTAATGAAATGATAGTGTAATGAAATGATAATGCAATGAAATGATAGTGTAATGAAATGATAGTGTAATGAAATGATAATGTAATGAAATGATAGTGAAATGCAATGAAATGCTAACAAAAATGATGATGAAATGATAGTGAAATGAAACAAAATGTCAAAATGAAGTGAAATGATAAAAGTTAATGATATGCATATAATAAGTAAGAAGAAAATATAAATGATGTGAAATGGGGAAATGAATGATAAATGAAAGGATCTAAATGACATGCAAATGAATGATATGAGAATGATCAATGGAATGCAATGAAACTATGTGATATGAAAAATGCCAAATGAAATGATAATGCATAATGATGGATAACTAAATGATAAAGTACTTTAAATGATATGAAAATGAATGATAAATGATAAACTTAGAGGATATGTACATGATCTAGATGAAATAATAATGTTTAATGAAATGAGGATAAAGATGAAAGATGATGATGAAGCAAATGTTCAAATATCCTCCACAAATAGTCCAAAGAGACATGAAAGTCATTGATGTTTTTGTTCAGCCTTTCAAAACTCTGATGCAAATCCAATATGCAGATATGTACATTGATCCAAATGAAATGCAACTAAATGAAACCAACGAATCGTTGAGCCTTTTTTTAGCTTTCTTGAATCATCATAGAGCATTTTAAAATGTTGGAAGTATGTATAAGCATCAAAGGGGAAATTAGCACCAATGATGACATGAGTACAACTTTCATGATTATTGATATAGAAAGTGAACACAAACATCAAGGTATAATTGAACCGAGACGACCTAAGCATTGCTTGCATAGAAAGACAAAGACTAACCACTTTCTAATGCAAATGTGGAACTGTCATCAATGATACATGTAGACACCTAAAAATGACCTAGGCCTGCAAGCTTCATTTTTACCACTTTTCGTCCTAGCATAATTATGACACTTTAATTATGTTCATAACCCATCTTCAACTATTAATTAAATAATTCACTATTATTTAATTAATTCAGGGTCTTCTTTCTTCCCGATTATTAAATGAATAAATAATATTTATTTAATGCGTCACTAATTACCTAAAGTCAACTCTTAATTAAATAAAGTTCTCATTAATTAATCTTTGTCATTAATGTCCTCCTGATTATCAAATAAATATATTTTAATATATTTATTCAATATGTAGCTAATTCCTAAATCCTCTCTTTTAATTAAATAGATTTGCTAATTTATTTAATTAATTAACCACTTCTTCTAAATTAAATAATTATTTTTAATTATTTAATTGTTGTATGTGACACTTCTTTATTTTTAAATAAAGCAATTTATTTAAAAATGTCTCACATAGTTAACTGATTCTTCTTTTAGTAATTAATTTCAAAAATCAATTCCTCCTTATCTCACAAAATCCAAATTTTGAATTAATTTAATTCAAAATGGAAATATTCTTCTACAAATCAAGTAATTTCTAAAATTACTGACTTTCTAAAATCCCATCTTCTTGTCTTTTGATTTTTGCTAATTCCATCTCAACTGTCACATTTATCCTTGATTTAATTTATTTAATTAAATCTTATTCACACATTTGGGAATTTTTCCCTAACCCTAATTGAGAGTTGCCATTTCAAATCTTAACCATTGATTCTAGGGCATTTTCTCAATCTCTCAATCTCATCTGTCCATTCAAAATGACATTTTCTATAAAATGCCATTTTCCTCTCATTTTCGCATTAGGCAATATTTTAGACATTAGAGGCACATAGATTACAATATTATGGCATATTAATACTTAGATTATTTTGGCATTTTAGAGTCATTTTTATCATAGTCATTAGGCATTTGTGCAAATCCTTCAAAGGTTGGTGTAGGACTTAGACATTTGCAGATTGCTCGCACAACGAATCTGAGGGCACAATATATCCAACAAGTAAGAAGGTGTTACAAAAGTAAATCATGAAGGTCTCGGCGATCAGGTATAATTGTTCTTTCATTTGCTTCCATTGTGTTTTGTAATTACTTTGGGTTTATTGTCATTTATGATTTATATGCTTTATTGATTGAATCTAATCCAAAATTTACCCTTAGTTACATTGGTGAACCCAACATATTTGGAAAAATAAAAAACCATTTTTGGAGTTGGTTTCTTTTTGTTGCAGGTTTGGCATCATTGTGGATAAAGCCCTAGTTTCCAAAGACATGACCATGAATTTCAAACGGCTGCGTATTTTATCACAAATTTTTTTTTGCAACTTGGGGACAACATCACGCACTTTCATTCCAAAAATCAGATTTTTTGGATCTGTTTTTCATTTTTTATAATTTTTTTTTTTCTGTTTTTCATAAAAAAATAATTTCGAGAGAAAATAATCGAATTTTTCAGATATGTTTACATTTATGGAAAGATCTTTAAATTTTAACATGGGTCTGTTCTTTATATTTTAAATTTGGATGCACGATTATTAGTCAAAAAATAGATCTTTTAAAATCTAGGTTTAAAAAATATTTGCTTATATCTCACTCACAGTTGTAGAATTAATCACAATTTTTTTTTTGAAGATTTGGGATGATATTAGAAGACTCCAGTAAAAAAATCAAAATTTTTAGAACTGTTTTGTATTTTTTATAATTTTTTTATGATTTTTCATAAAAAATTAATTTTAGGTGCAAAACAACAAATTTTTTTGATTTATTTAATTTTTTGGAAACCTCTTGAGATTTTAGATAGGATTTATTCTCTGTATTTTTTATTTTACTTTCAAATTTTTTTCTAAAAATCAGATTTGTCTCGACTGGCTAACCCTCTAATAGCAGTGATCGATTATCTTGTTAGGGTTTGTTGTTGGTTTTGTGCATGTGCAGAAAATAAATGCTTCAAAGGACACATTGGATCAAGTGGAAAAAATTGACGCATCTAACTATTTTTGTAGATCGATAGTCAAAGACAAACATTCAAACTACTAATGTGTGGTCTTGCAGGTTCGAATGTCAAAGACTAAACATCAAAACAATGTGCTTGTCTTTTTTAGTATAAAACACATTTTATTTTGGTGCAATTAAAATGAACCTGTGTTTACTATGTCTGAATGTGTTTTCAAAATGGTAGGTGAGTATGCTCTCACTTGGTGAAAACCTAGTGATCAGAAAACCAGACCCATTTTTATCTGTTATTACCCTGACTTAATAATCGGAGTATCCTCTCCCCTTGCGCTTTCAGGCGATCCTGGGTGTAAGAGAAATGGTTACTAACTCTAGAAATTGGGCCTGCCTGGGGATTTCATCACCCCAGTGCGACTCAAACCGGCAATGGAGCTAAGGCCAAGCTACCCCCGACCGGTATATAAATGTGAATCTTAAGGGAAGACCTAATATTACAAGTGTGGATGTGTCATACAGACAGAGTAGTACTCCCTTAAACCCTATTGAGCTTAACCTCTTCAGACTGGAGTGCCACCTAAATTGGTGATTAATCTCTTGCCCCATGTATGGCCACTTGAAGGGGGGTCCTAAACTAAAAACCTTTGTGTAGTAAGCCAAAAACCTTCTATTTGCTAACGCAGCACCAGTCGGTGTGAAGGCATCCACACTTTTGCAGTTTTTAGTAGAGGTGATCAATTTTCCATGGGAGTTTCATGGGGGTTGGAAATTTGGTTGGCCTGAGAAGAGAGTGCACTATAAGGGGGAGCCCGTGCAACCAAGCTTTTGAATTCACACGCTACAGATATGCGATTGGGGAAACCCACGTGGAATCTAGCGAATATTGTCCTGGCCTAACCATAGGATTGTACTTGTCTCATGTGTGCTTGCTTACAGTCAAAATATCGTGCTTGCAAGTGTTTTCTGGATACTGAAACAAACCAAACAATGGTCAAACATCTAGAAACAACCAAGTCAAACTTCAAGAATTTGGTCAAAACTGGACTATACATTCTGTCTGCAATGCATCTGCACACTGCAACACATTTTCCCACTTGAAATGATGCATTTGCTTAACTGAAATTTAAACATTGTCTCAGACCAGAATCTAAGTCCACACATTGTCGCCTGTTGTCAAACATCTTTTTCAAACAGTCTCTGTCAGAAACCAGAATTGCAATTGCTCAAAACACCCATCATTTGCATTCATTTCCAAATTTTAGGTGCATTCCCTAGGCGGCATAATTGTCCTTAGGTTTCATCTTAGCAAACTTTGGATTAAGCCAAACCCCCACACCTTGTAAAACCTTTGTTTTCAAAACTAGCCTATCTTGGGACTTAGTCATTACTACTCTTTTCAGTCATTTTCTTTTTGTGAGAACCTCCAACTCAACAGTCTAGTTCGGTAGGCTTACTTGTCATTTTGACCTCATCGTTTAGTCCCCTTAGTAAGTCCTTTGATAACCAAAATTGAGACATAGGTCTAGCTTAGAGTGGTTAGACAAACCTTTCTCCAAATTTTGTCCATACTTAGTCCTCATTTTAAACCTGGACTTTGCATTAATCATCTTAGTCCTCATATTGGCTTTGACAACCACGTCATCAATCATTTCCTTAGTCATCACCTTGCATTGTCATCCTTTATCGAAAAATACAAAAACATAGGCTAGTGCCATCCTTGCATTTACTTGTAATTATCATCATCCTCATTTGAGAAAATTCCTTTTACAGTTGAGACTAGGCTTCAAAGACAACAACGACAAATGGCAAACTTTGGACAAGATTCCAATCCCAACATTAACAATAACACTTATGACACGAACAAACATTGGACCTTTTCTGACCCATTTCACAACATGAACATGCAATCTTCCATGAGCATTCCATCTTCATCACAAAACATTTTTGAGCCATTAATAAAAAGAGACCAAAATGGACGAGTATATGTCGAAGACTTAGAAGCGGTAGCACAAAATCCTGATATAGTCTCCTTTGTAGAAAACTCAATCTTACGCGACCCTCAAAGGTATCTAGCCATGCTTTTGGACCAAGGGGCTAAGTTACCACGAGGCTTTGACATAAATACTTTTCCACCTCCATCCGTCTACCCTCACTACCAAAAGTCACTTAACACCATCCATGACATTAGTCCACAACAAACATCCATTAATCAGCCTTATCCTAACTTTGACAAGGGAAATCAATTGTCCGCTAGTCCATTCCATGTCTCTACATCATATCCTAGTCCTTCACCTATTAATCCTGTCCAAGTCTGCATCCCTTATCAACCATCTACAACCTCATGTCAAGTCCCCACATCATACCATATCGATTCGGCCCAAGTCTCCACGTCCCATTTTAGTCAACCTTACTCCAATCTAGTCCAAGTCCCTATCTCATATCCTATGTCATTACCAACTAATATAGTCGAAGTCTCCATGTCACATCCTATGTCGCCACATCCTAATACAGTCCAAGACTCCATGACATATTCAGTCCAAGACTCCATGTCCTATCCTTGTCCCTCACATGCTACTCCAGTCCAAGTCCCCATGTCCTATCCTAGTCCTTCATATACTAGTCCAGTCCAAGTTCCCATGTCCTATCCTAGTCCTTTGGTCATTAATCCTTTTCAAGTCACCCCCTCACAAGCCACATCTAGTCATGAAAATTCTATCATAGTCCAAAGTCAAATCCCATTTAATAAACTTGAGGATTCATGTCAAAATGAAAGTCCAAAGCATGACCTTATAATGTCACCCTCACGTCAAGAACAAGGTAGTCCATCCCATGACCCTATCTCAATGTTCATTCAAGATGTCCTTCAAAATAATCATGACATCCAAAACACACCTATCCTTAATGAAAATTCCATTTCTGATTATATCATCTATGACAACCCCATCTTTGACCAAGACCCTATTGTTGACCAAGAAGTCCAAAACAATCCACTCCTTGACCTTTACGCCATTCATGATCAAACACTTTCCAACTTTATAAAGGCCTCGACTATTGACACTTCCCACGATGAGACACTTGCCTCCATGGGACACATAGATGATATTCCTCCAAAACAAGAATCTTCCACTAGGGACATGCTTGCATATGATCAAGTTATAGCTAAAATCATTGGACTCTATGACACTAAACATAATGATGGCTTCGACATTGCCTTGGAAGCACCAACATAATCATCTGAACCTGACATGTCACACGATCAGACCAAAGATATCAGTCAGGAATACGTCCAACATGATAATGAAGCTAAGACACTTTATCAACTAGGGTCATCTATCTTTGTCAGAGCAGGCTTTCTTGCAGATGAAAATATTACAAGTGACAGTATCCACATACCTAATGATGGGTTAGCATCTTGCTTTCAAAACATAAAATACCCCATCACAAATAGAATCTGTCAAAGCATGCAATATCAAGGCAAAGGACTAGGCATACACGAGCAAGGCATTCTAGAACCAATACAACTTCTGGAAAATTACAGACATCAAGGTCTTGGCTATTCCTCAGTTAGTAAATCAAACGATGTTAGCGGTACCTCCTCAATACTGGGGGAAACTTTGTCATACACAAACGTCAAAATGGAGTTCATGAGAAATCCTTGTCATAAGATTGCTGCCAACACCCCCTCCACCCACACCATAAACCGTCATTCTCAACATCTTAAACCTTCCCTTTCAAACCAACAAAAACAAAAGTTTTACAAAGTCAAAAATTAAATGTCAAAGGCCATCGAATCAGACAAAAAGACAAGTGGACAAATGAAATTAAAATGGATCCCAAAGAAAAGTGGATCAAGCAAAGAAAATATGTCAAAAGGAAAAGTTAATTACAATGTGGAGCCACAAGCAAAGAGGACTCCCACATATAACAGATGTCCACCTCCTTTAAAATGGTCATCAAGCAAGGCACATAAAAGTGTTGGTTCTAAACATCGTCCCAATCAAAATTACAAAATATTTCATCCACCATCCCAAGTTTGGAAAATAAAAAGTGATTCATCCAAACGTCCAAACAACCTTTCCACATCTACCATCATCTGTCATAATCCTACATCTTGCCTAAAGCCCAAAAATCCCACGTCACAAATCCGTCACATCATGGCTACAACTCTTTACCACAAGGACTCTCATGACACTCTATCACGATGGGCGTATTCTGATAAGCCCAACTCTAGTATAAAAAAGGATCACAATGACATCGATCAGTTGTATGCAAGCGCTATGATCCTGACAAGACAACTCCTTCACCAAGGTCATTATTGGCATATCATGGCACCAGTCTCTACATCGACACCGTCAGTGGATTCAGAACAGTCAGTGGTCATCTAAAGCATCCAGGCTATCCCCAAAATAAAAAATGCAAAAAAAATTTGAAAAATTAAAAAATCGTCACCCTGATGAAAACTTGGCAAATAGGCGTCTTGGTGACACCAAAAATTCAAAAAGTCAAGAAAATAGTAAAGAGAAAAATTTCGTCCAACGGTGAAAACTTGGCAAACAGGCACCCTGGATAAGTACCATGATGAAAACTTGGTAAACAGGCGTCATGTGTAAAATAACTCGTCTATGTGGAATTTTATACTTGGGGGCAAGTCGTCTCATTTTCCCATGCCTTCCTCATGACATTTACGTCCATCTAAGCCCTATCATTTCCATGCTTTTTTCCCACTTACCTCGGTCTTGACATAAAATTGGCACACATAAATCATGCTTTGGGAAAACTCTTGACATGTCTATCCTTCGGTCATACACAATTCACGGAACATCATGTCATTCACCGTCATAGTCTTATTGTCCTTATACGACATAGTCCTTGAAAATCATATGACAATTCCATTAGTCTCATGTCTCTCATCTTTTACCAAGGCCACCCCCTATCCTTTCATGCCTGTCACCTATCTTGGCTTTCCCTTGTCAAACGGTCTAAGGATAATCATCATCCCATCTAGTCCCAACCAAGTCATTCCAAATGCAATGAATCTAATCCATACAAGTACATTATCCAAAATTTTACTTGACTGCGTTCCTAGCCCACTTGTAGACCTCCATACTTTTGTCACATTATCGTCATCGTCCTCATGTTGTTTCAGGATGCGTCCTTCCCACGTCAAACAACGTTGTCATCACCTGTCAATTGGTATTCAGCTTGACTAGGGGCACAATCATGTTTTTCCTTGGATTCTCATGTGTAGGCATCAGTCATATGCATTTTTCACGATCCTCTAAAATGGCAAAAAGATCAAAAACATCATAAAATGTCCTAAAAAAGACAAAAACATCATAAAATGTCCTGAAGAAAGACAAAAACATCATAAAATGTCCTGAAGAAAGACCTAAAAATCATAAAATGTCCTGAAGAAAGACAAAAACATCATAAAATGTCCTAAAGAAAGACCAAAAACATCATAAAATGTCCTGAAGAAAGACCTAAAAATCATAAAACGTTCTAAAGAAAAACACAAAAACATCCAAATCTATGTCAAAATCCTAAAAATGGAGTCAAAGTTAGTCATGTCAATCAGTCCATGTCATTGTCGAACTACGTTGTCTTTGTGCATTTGCTACATAGGCAAGGCCATCAGTCAATGAGTCCCCAAGACATTAGGTCAGTCCTTTTAGGTTGGTCCAAATAAAATCATGGCATATGTCACAATCGTCACATCGATCAAATAAGTCAGACATAGTCAAACTCGGACACAAGATAGTCATTCGAAACGCCAATGTCAAAATTGGTCAAAATCAGACAACACAGTCCAATCAATTATACAGTCAATATCAATCAACTTGCCAAAACATATTAGTCAAAACAATGTCAATCCCGTCACTATTTGATCCTCTTCAAGATGTGTCCTTCTTGGAGTTAGACCTTGTCAAAATGTCCTTTTCCTTTTCAGGATGTGTGCTTCCTGACAATAGGCCCCGTCAAACCGTCAACATCGTCAAATTGGAAAAGCTCTTAAACTGTTAAACTGGCAAGAAATCAATCTTTGGCAAACAAACATTGGAAAACAAAAGAAAATGGCTGTTAATCTTTTTGGTCTATCTTGTTTTATCTTTTGACTATCTTGGCTATTTTGTCTTATCTGTTTACTGTCTTTTCTTTGTGGTCATGTTACTAGCTACCTTGAGGATGTCCCATGAAGGATTTAGAGGTGCGATGACGTCTCTTGGCCTATTTTATTTTCTTTGACTGTTGTTTGTGGATTGTCTTGACAAAAGGACTGGGGCAACTTCACCCTTAGTATGAGTTATGGCATTCCTTGTCTGTGACTGTCTTTTTTTCAAGTGGATGACCTTGCACACCTTGGTCTACGTCATATCATGGTGTTTGTTGTCCATTTGTGTCATTTTTACCGCCCAATGATGATTAAGAGTAATAAATATTAAAGTCCTATGCTAAAGTTTTGAATTATTTAGTCTAGGAACTAACATGCATCTTCTTTAGTCTTGTCATCTTCTCTCACCCGTCTCATATAGGCATTGCATCCATATTATCATCCATATCTCTTTCACTAACATTTCTTTGTCTCTTCATATTCTAGTCTTCTCATTAATTTCGAGAGCACACCCATGTTCTTGGAACCTATCTGTCCTCTCGAGGGGGCATACCGTAGCCCTCCTTGTCATTCTTCCTCATCTTATTTTGCACTGGGGCATATTTTTGATTTATTTTCTTTGTCATAATGCGACACGCGACATTATGACAAAGAGGGGAAAAATGTAGACACCTAAAAATGACCTAGGCCTGCAAGCTTCATTTTTACCACTTTTCGTCCTAACATAATTATGACACTTTAATTATGTTCGTAACCTATCTTCAACTATTAATTAAATAATTCACTATTATTTAATTAATTCAGGGTCTTCTTTCTTCCCAATTATTAAATGAATAAATCATATTTATTTAATGCGTCACTAATTACCTAAAGTCAACTCTTAATTAAATAAAGTTCTCATTTTATTTAATTAATCTTTGTCATTAATGTCCTCCTGATTATCAAATAAATATATTTTAATATATTTATTCAATATGTCACTAATTCCTAAATACTCTCTTTTAATTAAATAGATTTGCTAATTTATTTAATTAATTAACCACTTCTTCTAAATTAAATAATTATTTTTAATTATTTAATTGTTGTATGTGACACTTCTTTATTTTTAAATAAAGAAATTTATTTAAAAATATCTCACATAGTTAACTGATTCTTCTTTTAGTAATTAATTTCAAAAATCAATTCCTCCTTATCTCACAAAATCCAAATTTTGAATTAATTTAATTCAAAATGGAAATATTCTTCTACAAATCAAGTAATTTCTAAAATTACTGATTTTCTAAAATCCCATCTTCTTGTCTTTTGATTTTTGCTAATTCCATCTCAACTGTCACATTTATCCTTGATTTAATTTATTTAATTAAATCTTATTCACACATTTGGGAATTTTTCCCTAACCCTAATTGAGAGTTGCCATTTCGAATCTTAACCATTGATTCTAGGGCATTTTCTCAATCTCTCAATCTCATCTGTCCATTCAAAATGGCATTTTCTATAAAATGGCATTTTCCTCTCATTTTCGCATTAGGCAATATTTTAAACATTAGAGGCACATAGATTACAATATTATGGCATATTAATACTTAGATTATTTTGGCATTTTAGAGTCATTTTTATCATAGTCATTTAGGCATAGGCATTAGGCATTTTTGCAAATCCTTCAAAGCTTGGTGTAGGACTTAGAAATTTGCAGATTGCTCGCACAACGAATCTGAGGGCACAATATATCCAGCAAGTAAGAAGGTGTTACAAAAGTAAATCATGGAGGTCTCGGCGATCAGGTATAATCGTTCTTTCATTTGCTTCCATTGTGTTTTGTAATTACTTTGGGTTTATTTTCATTTATGATTTATATGCTTTATTGATTGAATCTAATCCAAAATTTACCCTTAGTTACAATACATTGTAGAAATCATGTCTCGTGGCATATTTGCACCATAATGATAGTTAACCTCAAGACAACAGACAAAGAAAAATCATTCTCTTTCCTCACCACTTAGTTTAGTACATCATCGAGTATGCTCCAAGAGATATCGAAAAATCAAACAACCATTGTTCAAAATATAATAATACTATTCCAAACATTATTTAGATTTTAGATCATCAAGATATGAGTCATGATATGGTACTTAGCTGAAAACTGTTGTGCTATGGATCAATGATTGGATAGTTGTTAATAGGATTTGATGTTTGTTTGCACGAGTGGATTCTATGTCAATGTCTAGTTGTTTTGGTAGAACTTGAAAGTTGATTGTCCCTAGTGTGTCAATGTTTGCCCCTAGTATTGACACAACTTGCTGAAATGAATATGTACATTGATCAAGCCATGGTAAAACATTATCACTCTAGGAAAATGATGATAATATGATGCTGGTATGGCCCTAGGATGCTGGAAAGATGCATGAAATGAAGGCGGATATTTAAGTGCAAAACATGAACTAATAGATGGAGAGCTACAAATATCGTTTGTTTGCCAAATTTTCACTATTTGTTTTTATTGCATTTTTTTGATTTCTTTTTTATTTTTTTGTATTTTTCCTATCAATAGACTGCCTGTAGCTAGGTTTTCACCCTATGATGATTTTTTTTTCTGGGACTTTTTCTATTGTTTTTGTGGTTTTTTTAGGACTTTTTCTATTGTTTTTGTGGTTTTTCCAGGACATTTTTTGGATGATGATGACTACTTCAAACATAATAATTTTTTAGGTGCATGTTGTTGATAGGTTCGTAAAAAAGGTCCCCTTATGGCGTTGATAGCTTGTATGCTCCTGAACCATATACAACGATGACCATGCAAGGACCCAGCCAATTTGGTTCAACCTTACCTTTCTTCTCTCTGCCTTGCTGATTGCGTGGGTTCTCCTTTAGAATAAGATCACCAACTTGAAAGGTACATGGATTGACTCTATGATTATAGCTACGAGACATCATCATCTGTTGATATGCTTTCAAATGATTAGTTGTTCGTTGTCTCTTCTCATCAAGGAGTTCCATCTCTTGCAGTCGTGAAACTCTATATTCATCATCCGTTGTGAGACCTTTTAAAGATACCCTTAGTGATGGAATCTCAACCTCTAGTGGTAAAATGGATTCTGCTCCATAGATAAGAGCAAATGGTGTTGCTTGTGTTGGCGTTAAAATGCTAGTTCTGTAGGCCCATAATGCGGGATTAAGTTGAACGTGCCAATCTTTCCCTGCATCATTCACAGTATTTTTCAAAAAAATTACTATTGTTTTGTTCGAGGCCTCTGCTTGGCCATTCCCTTGTGGATAGTAAGGTGTTGAATATCAATTAGTGAATACATGGAATGGCCAATTGTTAGATCAACTATAGTATCAATGCTTGGAAGTGGGAATTCATCTTTAGGACATGCCTTATTAAGATCTCTGAAATCTGTGCACACTCTAACACTTTTGTCAGGCTTGGACACATGAACAATGTTGGAGATCCATTCTATGTAGTCAATTGATCTTATAAATCCCACGTCAAGGAGTTTTCTGAGCTCCTCTTTAACTAGTAGTGCAACATGAGGATGCATCTTTCTGAGTTTTTGTTTCACCGGTTTAACTCCTGGTTTGATGGACAAGTGATGCATTATAAGATTAGGATCAAGACCTGGCATGTCTGCATAAGACTAGGCAAAGTTGACTTGATTTTTTCTGAGAAATTCCATGAATGCAGGTGCTTCTTTCTCTGTCATTGATACAGTTAATTGTAGAATATTTGGCTTTTCTAAAGTTTCAAGATTAACTACTTTTGTATGCTCAATCAAGATAGGCAATCACTCATGATAATGCTCTAGGAGAGTGTCAAGTATCCCATCATCAGGTGCCTTAAAAATGTTTTCACCATTTGATATGCTCTTTGTTTTATCTTTTATTTGATCTAACACTGCCAGATTTTGGTTTTCACCATTAAATCTTTCTTTTTGATTTTTATTTTTGCAGCTAGGAGACTTGACACTCTCCTGATTAAAGAATTTGTGCCAAAAATCGCTAGTGGAACAATCATTTGTATCATCTGTGGAAAGGAAGTTCATGATAGATTCATCGCTTGGGAACATAGGTAGATCGATAGGTTCAGATGAATCCCAACCAATGAGATTGGGATGGATCAGTGGTAGCGGGTCATTGGGTTGCATGAGATTGGCTGTGGTTAAGGTCATAAATTTTTTTTTCTGTAGGATCCGAGGTATGAGGCAAATCAATGATGGTACTGTTATCACAATAATTTTGTTTGATTAAATCTGACTTAGTATCACTAGAATCATAGTCACTTTGTAGTTCATATTCTTGTGGTTGGGACCCTGACCCTTCTCCTTTGATTAGAGTTGGGGTGTATTTGTGTACTCCATCAACCTTTTTGTCCCTCTAGAACTAATTATTATGGATAGTGTCCCATTCATATTCACCAGAATCTGTGTCAGAATTGTTATCCACGAAATTTTGAATTGCTGTCAAATAGGATTCCTTTGTATCCGACCCTTCTTGCAATGTGAGAACAGTATCATGCAATTGCTTAGATATTACTTCTTTTGAGTTAGTATCATAGCCTAGTCTTGTTTTATCTTTTGCAGCAAGTCCTAGAAGGTGAATAGGCTCAACTACTCCTTTTCTTTTTCCAATAGGACCATTACCATCATAGCCCATCTTTTGCATGATTGAATATCCTTTACCATATTGATCAGTTGGTAGTTTGATATTAAGAACTGTTTCATTTTCATCTTTGTAGAGCCAACTTAAAACTTCTCTATCCTCAAAATCTTCCATAGGAAATTGGTCTTTGATAAATCATCCATTAAACTTTGTATTTGGCTCTGTTGGTGGTTGCGTTGATGTGGATGCTACATATATTTGTTGTTGCACAATAGAGGGTCTTCCATGTGACTAAGGAGATATAGGTAGATTAGCAAGACAAAGAGATTACTCCCCTACTTCATTGTCCTTGAACTGTAGTTTCTTGTCAAAGATTTTGGCTAACTGACTAATTTGCATATCAACTTTGAGAAAATTATCAGCAGGAGCTTCTCGATTGTTGGGAACCAAAGTATCTTGACTAGCTTTGATGCTGGCACAATTTTGACTATTTGAATTATCAACTGGTATTATGATCTCATGTCTATCATAAGGAAACTTAAGACATTGATGATATGTGGACGGGACAACTTGCATTTCATGGATCCAAGGATGACCCAACAAGATGTTGTATGCAAGATCATGATCTAACACTTGACAAAAAGTATTTTTGTTAATAGGTCCCACTCTGAATGGTAGCATGATTAAACCTTTGGACGCTCTTTCCTCATCATCATAGGATTTAATAGTAATCTTTCTTCTGGGATCAATGGAGTCCTCAGAAAATCCTAAAGCCCAAACTAACTTCATAGTACATTTATTCAAACCAGCACCTCCATCTATTAGGACGCGTCTGACACGAAACTTGTGGATCATGACTTCTAATTATAGCAATGAATTATGGAGATGTGCCATGGAAAAATCATCTTTTTTGGAGAATGAGAGGCATGTGGGTGAGGACAAGTGTCCCACCATGGCTTGAAATTAGTCTACATCCAGATCGATGGATACAGTTGTTTCAACGAGGGCCTTTTCTAGAATTTCCTTATGTGCTGGGGAAATCTTCAGGAGTTCTAAAATAGCAATCTGAGCAGGAGGTTTTCCAAGTTGATTGACTAGGACATATTTATGTTGAGGTAGGGGCATATTGGTTTTTGAAGAAGCGCCCTTTAAGACAACTTTAGCTTGTGCTCTTGTTGTTGCGTTGACTTCTCTATATTCCATCTTTTCCTTAACTTGTATAACATTGACCTGTTTTTCATCAGTGTAGTTGTGATTGATTATGTGATCATTGATATGATTCACACTTTTTCTTGAAGACTCACTCTTTTGATAGTTGGGAAAATGGTTGTGAAATGCTTGGTGGTCTTCATTTGATTGTTGGTGTCCTATTGTGATGGTGCCATTTTCGATTAAGTCTTGGACTTTATTTTTCAAGGCTTGAAAATTATTTGTGCAATGGCCCTTGCACCAATGATAATCACAATAGTATACATCATTCCATGATGGAGGCTTCACACTGGGTTCAAAATTGCATTGAGGTGGCAAGACGAGAGCATTCTTAGCCATCAATTCTTTGAATGTTGATTCTAAGGATTGACCCAGTGGAGTAAAAGTTCTTCTATTAGAGAACAATGAAGATCATTGTGGATTTGTGTTTGAGGTATTTCCTAAGTCATTGTTGTTGTTATCATTTCCATGGTAACCTTGATTGGTGGTATTTCCTTGATTGGGAGTAGAAGTTTGATTCATGTAATTCCTCGAAGGAGGAGGATTGTTTCCCTGATTTGTGACTGAGTTGACATTGTTATAGTTATTGTTGCAAGGAGCACTAAGTACAAATGGATTAGTCAAGACATGATTTGCATCTACAACACCATCATTCACCACATTTTTGTTGCAAGTCCAAAACTTAGATTTGTCATTGTGGTGATTTGATGAGCTAGGATTGTCCTTATCAAGTTTTATTATCCCTCTTTGAACCAAGGCACTTTCAATGGTGATGGAATTTTCAATCAATTTCTGAAAAGAGGGAGGAAAATGAAGATTAAGATGATAGCTCATCTCTTGATCTAAGCTGTTTGTGAAAGTGGTGATATTTTCCTTTCCAGGAACATGGTGTGGATATCTAGCGAACAATCTTCTCCATCTCTGAAGAAATGTAATGAATGGTTCGCCACGTTTTCGTTTAGCCTTGCAGAGATCAATCATGGTTATTTGATGTTGTATGTTGTAGGAATATTGTGATATGAACTCATTAATCAACTCCTCAAGTGTCTTGACAGGCGGTGTAATTTTTGATAGCCATTCCATAGATTGGCCTCCAAGACTTCTAGGAAACAAATGCATCAATTATGTGTCCTCATGAGAAAACTCTAAAGTCATATTTCAGAAGTCTCTAATATGATCAATTGGATCCAATTTCCCATTGTAATGATCGAACTTTGGGATTTCACAATGTTTGGGTAATGGGATCATGTTGAGACATCAGTCAAAAGGATAAGGATATATGTCATCAAGAGCATATGTCTTTGTTGTGGCTCCCCCTTGTAGATCTTTAATTTGTCCCTGTAGTGCTTTAACTTGTTGAGTCATGGCACTAAGATCAGACAAAGGTGTTTCATCAGGATTACTCTTTATTTTCTCAGTATCAAAATCATGGGGTAATTTAGCTCCTTTGTTAGCTAGATATAGAAAATATTTTTCTTTGTTACGCTCCAAAATATTTTCTAAGGCTTTGTGAAATTTTGGATCTTGTTCAGGCTCTCTAAGATGTTCTTCATCTCATTCATCATCACTATCTATAGGAGTTTTTCTCCCATCCTTGTTGAAAGGGAATGGATTTTTTTCTCTTTCACCCATGTTATCGTTAAAAAGGGGATTATGACTCACACTATAAAGGGTATTACTAGTCTCACCTTCTTCTTGAGTTCTTCAAGTATGATCTTCTTGTTGAATATCCTCTTTTAGCTTATTATATTTAGATCTTGTAAAAATAGGCATACAATTTTGAAACGTTCTTCTAGACTTAGATCACAATTTGCTAAATGCACAAATGATGATATTTTGATCTAATAAGATGAAAATATTATGATATGATCAAAAGATGTTCCTAATTCTTGATTGTGGCTTCCAATGATAAAGGATATCAGAATCCTGTTGGGGAAGTTGAATCAAATAATCGGAAATTTGTTTGAAAGGTGCACTTTTTAAGATTTGATCCTTGTTTTCAAAGAATGATAGCCTAATTTAAGATCACTGAAGTATTTGACTGGGATGTGTTGAATATTCAATAGAAGGTTGTGGTAGGTAATCGAACTCAAGAGGCTGACTATGATTGTGTCATTGAGATAAAGCTCTTCTCTGGAAATATGCTTGTGAATATAAAGGCTCTACAACGTACTCGTCAGTAAACCCCCTAGCAAAATCTTGGTATCTATGGAGAAACTTACGGTAGTGGAGCAAGACGTTTCAACTCTTATACAAAAACTTTCTACGTTGCAAGGTTTTCTTGTAACCTAAATGTTTCTTAGGTTTCTTGATCCTATTGACAATCGACTTCTTGAAAAATTTGGTTGATTTCCACTCTCTAAGCATGTGATAAATGTCAACATGCTATTGGACCGAAGATGTTATAAACTCAGATTTGTCAAAAGGAACAATTCTAGAAAAGTGACAAATGTGCTATTCTGTACCCTGCATGTGTTGCATAAAAAAATATATGTGCCAGAGAAATAGTCAAATGTGCTACAACAGACCTCAGATGCACTACTCTATGTCCTATATGCGCTACAAAAAAAAATGTTTTGACAGTGACAGAAACTGTTTGCAGGATATTCAGTCTACGGGCTAAAACAAACCCTAAAAGTGCTAAACTAGCCAGTGAATGCACTAGAACAAACTCTATATGTGCTACTCTGTGCCCTATATGTGCTAAAATAGTTTTCCCAAAGCGGTTTTCAAACAATTTTGAATAGTTTTCAGCTAAAATTTTTGCATGTTAATTTTGGATGATCCTTTGTCTAAATTAATGTGATTGAAGGCACAACAAACACTTTGAAAATAGTTGTTTTTAAGCCCTATGCTAAACATCAAGTGTATGCTCAATTTTTTTTTTCAAAATGTTTTTTCATAGGTTTCACACATAACAGACAATTCAGACAGACTCACTCTTAGTACTCAAGTAGGTCATTATAATAACCACAACCCACATCTTAGAACTGCGTCAACTCACACATCCCTATCACCCCCGGAGGGGCGCTTGTGTTTTTGTCTTTTCCAGGCGCATACTCAGAGTGACAGAAGTGGATACCAGATCCCCTAAGCAAATGATCCTTGGCAGTTATATGGTGAGTGTCTTGGGGGTAGATTCTTCCCTCCCCTTGCACTGTGATTATTAGGATGTTCAAAAACTGACTTCGACTGGCTACTACACTAGGTTCTTAGTAAGGGTTTCCATTCGGTGCAACAATAATAAACTCCCTCACGAGACCTACCAACCTTTAGAACAAAGGCTTTGGGGATGGTTATCTTGCACACTACCAGAAAAAGTGGGTTTCCCCAGATTCGCTTTAAATTTTATAGTGGGGTGGAATAGCCTAGCTTTGGCTTGAACCCACTTGAGTCATTCCTCTTGGGTGAGTAATTTTTCCCACAAGAGCAGGCCCTCTAAAGGATGTAATAAAGCATTAAAATTGCATGAATGTAAAAGGAAAGTGTAGTATTTTGGTCACCCAGTTAAGGGGAGAGCATAGACCTATTGCCACAAAACATAGTAGACAATGTTCTTTTTAAAACCCAAATCACAATGATCTAATCTATGTGAAGATGTTGCTTTATGAAAACATGTTCAATTTTAATTACAAAAATCATTGTGTGGTGACTATCCTAGATTGCTTCATTTTAAATCCATGTCTACCCTAGGGTTGCTTCTTTTTTAAAAACCAGAAGTGACTATCCTAGATTGGTTCTTTTTAAATTAGAAAAGGTTATATCTAGAGAAGGAATTAGACTCAAAACCTTGTTTAGTTACAACCTGCATGCACTAAAAGATCACTTATATATGCCACAAGAAAAAGTAAATGTGCTAAAATAGATCCTATAAGCATTGTAGAAAATCCTAAATGCGCCAAAAGAACTCCTAAATGCGCTAAAAGAAAATGCAACAAAAATTTTACAAAATTTTTAGTAAACTGAGCTGAGTATATGTGCCATTCTGTTCCTTATAAGCATCGTTTTGTTCCCTAAATGCGCCGAAATAGTTCCTGGATGCGTTGGAAGACCTGCAAAAGCACCGAAAGAAACTCGTGGATGCGCTAAAATGATTTTTTTTTTCCTAAAATCCGAATTCCAGCATGCAAAATCCTATAAAAAAAACTTGCAAATAGATGTTAAAAATGGGGCAAGGCCCCATAATGGGCGCTAGAAAATGTGTGGTCAATTTTGAAGTGTGATAAATATGAATTAAAATTAAATCAAACACACCAATGAAAATTTAAATTAAAACATAAAATAAAGAAATGAAATTGTAAACTCCGTTTATGCTTCAAAGACGTTCCATTGTCCTCTATGTCAAGTGTTTTCGTTGATTCCAGCTGGCTCTAAGATCTTGGGCTAGGCTCAACAAACGGTCTTCCTAGAGAAAAAAATCGAATATGGATGCATGCAATGCTATGCTAAGACATGATTATGCTTATATGCTAAACATGATTGCTAAAATGAAAGATTACGAAATTAATAAAAGACTATGCTAGAATGCTAGAATACTAGAATGCTAGAATGTAATTAAATTCTAATCTATATGCGTTATAAGTTGTAGGTGTAACCAATGCTTGGATTTGCAGGGATATTTATACAGTTTTCGAAAGATTTTGATTGGCTGATGTGATCAATGGCTGTGAAAATTCCTGGCAGATCGAATGATCGAAGATGGATAAGACTGGTAAGAAAAATAGAAGAAAACAAAAAGCGAGATTTGTTTCTTTTTTCGAAAAAGAGATAAGATGAGATGATAAAGATGAATTGTAAAAATCATCTTTTTGTGATATTATGGAAAGATTTCGAAGATAAATAATGAATTATAAAATTCAGTTATTTATTTATTGGTGACATGGAAGATTTTTATTAATCAAATAAGATATTCAATTAAGATTTGGATAATAATAAAATATTTCATAATTAAATAAAATCTTTAATTATGATTTGAAAAGATATGAAAGATATTTATTAAATAAAGATATTTAATTAAATTTTTTAAGAAATGACATATAAATGGAATTAATTAAATAAAATATTTAATTAATTAGAAGAAATATTTCAATAGGAGAAAGGAAATTAAATTCAATTAAATCAAAGATTTAATTAAACTTAAATGTGATAATTAATTTAAATAAACAACAATATTTATTTAATTAATTAAGTGGACTTAAGAATATGGTAATTAAATAAAAATGAATTTATTTAATTAAAGTGGAGGAATAAAGTGAATGAACAATACAATTAAATTAATTAAATTTAATCATATGTAGAAGACTTTAGAGGATCAATTAAATAATAAAATATTTAATTAAATGCCACGATTTAAACATGACCAATTTTATGCATATATAGTTGTAGCCATATATGCTATAGGCAGTCATCCCTATCTCTTGAGCTTTCCAGACTCTGGGCCTTCTTTTTCAATTGTGAAAACCCTAGGGTATCATGTTGTAAATGTATTCCTTCTCATTGTATGTGCTTCAAAGGCTCCATTATTCATGGCACAAACATCACATTAGCTTGGATGGATTGTACATATAAGACTGTCACATATTCCTGCAAACAAAACCTCTATTGTCACTATTGGACAGTGTTATAAGCACTTCATTTCTGAGATTTTGACAACTATTGTCATGCCATTTTCATAATAATCCCTTCATATCAATTATGGATTATCCTATTCTCTCATGATCATACTCTCAAAAACTATAATGATTATGACTTGCATGATTAGACTGCTACCTTATGGCTTCATGAAACAACCTTGGTTCTTTGAAAGGGCTATTGCATGGACCCTATTTCATTGTCACAATATAACTGTCATGGTATGCTCTACCTTGCACTTGACATGACTATGTTTTGATAGGAAATGATGTGTGCTACCTCAACATTAATCATGAACATTCTTCAAATGAAGAACTTAGTTTGTAGCCGGTAAACAATAGTTACAAAGGTCTTAAAACATAAATTTTACACAGTCTGTAACCTTCATTTTACCTATTCTACTGACTGTTGAGGGATGCCTTTGATCTCTGTTGCTTTCTTCTTTCTTCTCTTACATCTGCATAGTGACTGTTCATTTTACTTGTGAATGAATTCCATTTGTATATGATGACTGCATCTGCTTTGTATGCTAAAAAAAAACCATTCAAGAATGCCTTTATCACTATTCTTTTCACCATATTGCCTTTTTGTTACTGCACATACTCCTACTTACTGTAGTCACAGTTTTTATCATGAAGAAACACACCTTTTGTTTCAAGTATTGTTGTTTATCTATAGTATGAATTATATAGTTATAATATCTCTTATTGTAGTGTCGTGATAACTTACAATCATATTAATTATGAACATGGCTATGTTTATGACATTGAATCTCTATCTTCATAACTATCACCATTGTATAAGCAATACTTTTGTATGAAATGTGAACCCTCTGTAGGAATAATGATTATGACATCATATTCTTAGCTTCTCCTCCAGTTTTAGGCATCAATTTTTTTTTATGATGTCCTTTTCTCTTTATAGTTGTACACCTGTTTCACTTTGAGAAGGCATGGAAAAATTATTTATTTTTATCACCTCACAGACCTATTCTGTCTTCTTAGCATCTTGTAATAATAAATTTCATGCATATTGATTGCTTATGTAACCATCTTTCCTTTGAAGATATTGTTCTTTACACTTTTTCATAGACCATTCCTTACTCATGTATGCCTTTCCTCTGGATTTCCCTCCATGCTTTTTCATGTAAAAAAAACTCTAACAAGAAGATGGAATACATGCAAGAAATAATATGAAGCTTGTTGGATGGAAAAATTTGGTGAGGGTCTGGTATATATGTCTTTACTGTTGTATACAATGGTGATTATCTTTTGGAACTTTGGCCATTGCTTCACTCTTTCCTTTCAACAGTCCTATTACATATGTTCTTCCTCAAGGTAGACACCTACAACCACTGTCAATATTAACTGTCACACATGATCTTCTAATCTTTTGGTATTCCTGATGTCCGTTGATATTTGATTCATGCTTTATGATTTTCCTGAATAACTATATGTCACTTATGACAGTAACTGTTAACTCATTGCCATAAATGATAGGTACTTATTTTTGTGAGCCATAAAGAGATGATCCTTCTGATTAATAATCTTTCAATATCATTAAAAGAAAAATAATGTAGCATGTCGAGCTCAACCCTTGTGGGAGCCACGTTTAGCCTATGTGCTAAATTTTATTGAAATAGTAACATTACTACTCCTGTATCTGCACACGAAACAAACAGTTAGAAAAAATATATGCATATGATTGATATATTTGATGATCTTGTTTTTTTCTTGGACATTACAGTTTACATGTTTGTTTATTGCACTTGAGGGGAAGTTTATACATTCACGGGTGCATGAATATGTAGTGTTAGGATCCTTCATTTCTTAGAGCACTGCTCTAACATCATTGTAATTTCCAAATGTAGGGGTTGGGAGCAGGAAGTACAGAGGATGCTAGATAGCTCAAAGTAGGAGACAAAACAAAGCAACATACTCTGATCCAGTCATCAGGAAATGATTGGCCTTTTTCCCTAAATGTGCATTCTTTTCTCTTAATCCATCAATGTATAAACTGTGCTTCATTTACATTGAACAAGTTAAGTCTCATAGCTTGTGTGGGACAAATATGTAATTTTGTATCAATAAAGATTACTTTCAAAAATATTTGTGCAAGTCTTTTCCATATTGTATGCACTTGTATAAATGCAATAATCTGTTACTAAAGCTTGTAATCTCTTTGATTTTCCTATTTATACAATTGAATGCAATATAGGGAAGATAAAAAAGAAATGTACTTCACTTTCATTTTGCAAACACTCTAAACTCAATCAACTTGAGTAAATAACAAAAAATGAGTAACATTTATGGCAACATCTGCTATATGTTTTCCTGCTAAACATTAAGACCAGTTTCCTAGACTATTCATTGGCCACGGGGTCACTCAAAAACTCAAAATATATCAAAAATAAACTTGAGTCAATGTTGTAACTCAACAGAAAAATGACTCAAAACACCTTGGAAACTTATTAAAAACTAGAACTGCAGAAGGAAAATTATCTAACTGTGTTGAAAAGCACTTAGGGAAATTGAAAACAACAACTAAACTAAGGTGCACCAGCACTTATTGAAAGAAAAACTTCTAGCCTAGCAGAAATGATATAGATAAAACCTCAAAGCAACGCTTGAGGTTTATCTCATTGACTGGGATAGGTAGAATCTCTCCATTCATCTTGGAAAATTGGAATGCATTTTTATCCTTGCACTCTATGATAAAAAATGGGCCACTCCAGAAGCTATCAAACTTCATGTGCTTTTCTAGCCTGCTTTTCAACTCATCCCACTTGAGTACAACATCACCTTCCTTGAAAAATATGGCAGTTTCCCTTTTATCAAAAAATCTTTTAGTTTGGAGTTGATGATACTCCAAATACTTCATAGCTTTATCTCTTATTTCCTCCAACTCCATGAGCTGAGCAAATCTAAATGCCAATGGATCTTGTTCTTCAAACATTTCCACCTGATGCATAATATCAAGAGTTGGTAGATCTATAGAAAAAGGTAATCTGGCTTCCTTGCCATAAACTAGTACATATGGAGAATTTCCAATAGACTATTTGGGAGTTATCCTATCTACCCATAAGGAAGATTTCAGCTTGGTGTGCCAAGCTCTCTGATTATCCTCCATTATTCATTTAATGATTCTGATCAGGTTCTTGTTTGTGCTTTCAGCCAAACCATTACCTTGAGGGTAATAGTTAGAGGATGTGTTCAATTATATTCCATTCTTAACTGCCCAATCACTCACTCTGAGTCCTACAAATGCCAAGGAATTATCTAAAATGATTGATTCTGGAACACCAAATCTGGTTATTATGTCATCATAAAAGTTCAAAATAGATGTCTCATTGGCTTCTTTCAGAGCCACTACCTCAATCCACCTTGTAAAATAATTGGTAGCAGTGAGTACCCACTTGTTTCCTACACTGGAAGGTGGGTTTATGGGTCCAATAAAGTCAATGCCCCATCTCATGAAGGGTTGTTTCACTTGTATTGGTTGCAAAGGTAATGCTGGTAGCTTTTCTTTTCCTACAAAAATTGCACACTTTACACATTTTCTGGCCCATGCATGGGTATCCTTAAACATGGTTGGCCAATAATAACCAACTCTCACAATTTTCCATATTTTTGTTCTTGGGGAAAAATGACCCCCTGCAGTTCTATCATGGAACTCATGAAGCACTTTTTCAATCTGATCCTGATCAATACATCTCAATAGAACACCATTTAGATCTTTTTTGAAAAGAACATTATCAACCAACACATATGGTATAGATTGCAATCTAAAATATCTTCTTTTAGCTCTATCTAAACTTGGTGGACATTCACCAGTCTGTAGAAACTGAGTCATATCATGCACCTGTCCTGCTGCTAATGCAGGTGCAACATTTTGATCCTAATTATCAATGACTAGAACAACCTCTGTTTCTATTTTTCCTTCATTTCCTAGTGTTGAAGCAAGCTTCTCTCAAACTCCTTTACCTCTCACCAACTTTGTGATCTTGATATCAACATCAAATTCCATGATCTATCCAACTCTCTTTTCATTGAGATCTTGACTCAACATGAACTCTTTCACGCTTGGATGTGCTACCATCAAAAGAATTTTATTATTGGAAATTAATGGCTTAAATTTTTTTAGGCTTCTTATGACATCCAGAACATGTTTCTCCACAAATGAATACCTTTGTTCATAATTTTCCAAACCTTGGCTGAAAAATGCAATGGGTTGTTCTAAGCCTTCAATATTTTGTTGTACTAGCATTGCAGAAACATGATCTATACTACCAAAAGCGTACATAATAAAGTCTCTTGAAAAATATGGGTTTACCAATGTGGGAGCTGATGCTAAAGCCTCCTTAATAGTTTCAAAGCTACGTTTAGCTTCTCTTGTCCAGTTGAAAATTGTACACAAGATTTACAACATCAGGTATAAACCTTCTCAAAAAGTTAATTCTACCCAAGAAACTCTGCAACCCTTTCTTGTGATTGGGTAAAGGCAGCTCCAATATGGCTTTGACTCTCTTAGGGTCAATATTAGTAATTCCCTATTTTGACATTATGTGTCCTAGAAACTTACCTTCATGAACAACAAAGATACTCTTCTTGGGATTAAGGGATATTCCATATTCGCTACATCTTTCAAATACTTGTTTTAAATGTAGCAAATGTTCATCAATTTTTTTTGAGAATACTGTTACATCATCTAGATATATGAGCATAATTTTATTAATTAAATATTGAAAAGCCATGTCCATAGCCCTTTGAAAAGTGGCTCTAGCATTAGACAGGTTGAAAGGCATTCTCTTGTAGGCCATAATGCCCCATTTTGTTTTAAATGCAATCTTGTATTGGTCCTCTTCTTTGACCAATACCTAGTTATAACCAGAATATCCATAAAGTAGGGAAAATCTCTTAGAACCAACAACCACTTGAAGGATCTACTCCATGGAGGGTAATGGGTAATTATCCTTCAAAGAAGCCCTATTAAGATCCTTGAAATCCACAAAAGCCCTAATTTCCCCATTTTTCTTTCTAACCAGAACTAGGTTAGAAACCTAGGTGTGTTTAATTGGAAATATAATCCATCCTTCAATCAACTTGGTTAATTCCTTAATCATGAGGGGTTCCAGTTTTGGATTTAAAGGTCTTTGTTTTTGTCTTACAGGCTTCACATTGGGTTCTAGTTCTATTGTGTCTTGAGAAATTTTAGGATCAAATCCTTTCAAATTAGAATAATCCCAAGAAAAAACATTCTAAAACTATTGACATAAAGCAACAAAAGCTTGTCTATTTGATTGTGAGCAAATTTTTCCAATCTTGAGAAGCTTACCTTTAAAAATCTTCAGCTCTTCGTAATACTCCTCTTTAATTTGAATGCTAGTTTTACTCCTCTTCAGCTGGTCATCAGTGTTAAAGATGGATTCTAATGTAACCAAACCCCTGGGTAGCTTATTTGTCCTCAACTGTATAATCTGATCCTCATATTTCTGTTTTAACTTTTCTTGGTTTACAACATAAAATTGATCTTCCTCAAGCAAAAAACTTAGAATCTGTTCATCACTTTCAAAGACTTTCTAGATGACATTGTTGTCAGGGATAGAGGGCCTAACAACTATTTTAACATGTTGTTGTACCTTCTCTTTTTTAATCTCATTGGGTATATCAAATTGAGCACCAATTGCAACCAATATGTCTGTGTGCTTATTTTGACTCCTAGGGACTGAAATCAGATTAAAGGCATCAAATTACTCTATCATATCCCATACCCTATGCTTATAAGATTTCAAAGTATCATTTTTTGTCACGTTTAACCCTCTCACCTAATTAACAATCAGTTTGCTATCCCCAAACACTTGCAAGAAACTGATTCCTCTTCTCCTTGCCCATTCTAAGCCCTGTATCAGTCCTTCATACTCAACAATATTGCTAGAACAGGAAAAAGAAAATTTGAAAGAAACATAATACCTATCACCTTGTGGAGAGATCAACATTGCACCTCCACCAGCTCCATTTCTACTTCTGGAGCCATCGAAATACATCTTCCATAGGTCATCTTGCTATGGTAAATGTTGTTCTGCCTTCTTTTCAAGGTTTGGCATCTCTGTTTCTGGTTCATTTAGCATATAAATACCCAAACTAGCCTCTTGAATGAGCTAATTTGGATTATCCATAATGTTTTCTGCTTCCCACTCATTTAGCAACACTTCTAGTATACTATTAGCTTGCAACTTCTGAGCTGCAACAAGCTCATTATCCTCAAAAATAGTATAGTTATCATTAACTACACTTGGTTCATAAGGTTCAATGTGATCCTTTACCAATGATTGATTTTATTGTCACTTTTGTTCTGTACCTAGTCCTAAAAAGCATATGAGACTAGTCAGAAGACAGATAACCTCCAATTTTTGTAGTGAAGTCCCTTGATAAACATAGGGAAAAAAATGAAGGTAAGTCAATGATGAAGACATCCCAGGAAATTGAAAAATTCAGACATGCATGTAATGTGAGACCCAAATATTTAATAACACCAACAGTGTTAGCTGTTGTACCATCTAGTTGAAGTACTCCTTTCTCAAGGGGTTGGTATTTTAGTCCTAATTGGTCTGCAATATTTTTTGGCATGACTAAACTACTGGCTCCACTGTCAACCATAAAATTATGAACTAATTTATCTCCTACAATCAATGTTACATAGAAAGGAGGAGGCTTGACACCTTTTTTAGACTCTTTACTTGGTTTTATTCTTTGTTGTTTATCATTATCTTGGGGTATATTTGTGAAAAAAACCTTAACTATATCAACTGAAGCTTCACTAGTCACTATTTTTTTAGTCAAGATAGATTGCAACAACTCTTTTTGGCCTGGGATTTCCAAAGATTCCCACATAGAAATTGTAATATTCATTTTTTTCATATTCTCAACAATATTGAAGGGAGCAACAAAATTTACCTTCTATTGTATCCTTGCAACAACATGATCAATTTGCAAGTGGGTTTGCTCCTTGGAAGCAACCTACGTATTTCTTTGCAAAATGTGGGGTACTTGTGATGCAGATGGTTCTGCAACTCATTTTCCTTTATTAACTGACTGCTCAAGCTCAAAAGCCCTTTTCTTGGCTCTTGTGTTTGCTGCAATTGAAGAATCATCATTGTATACTCCACAAAATTCTTCACCCTACCAATTCAGAAAGGTGGCATCACTTGTAGATTGGCTTTACTGCTGTAGGGATGCATCATTGGGTTGATTAGGCTATGAACTCGAAGCATTTTTCACCATTAATTCTTGGTTAATAACCCCATTTGGACAAGTGGCTTGGTTATGGGGCTGATTGCAAAGTGAACACCATTCATATTTTGCAACAAGATTGTTCTGAACAGGAATAAGCTCCTTAACAACACTAATTGGGGTTGGGTTATATGGATAAAATGGTCTTGGATTGACATTCTATCTTTGACCCTGATAATTTCCTTGATAAGGCTACCTATTTCCCTAATATTGCTGCCCTTGACCTTGATTCTACTAAAAAGGTTGTCTACTCTGTTGTCATTGCTTCTCTATATTCACTAACTTGTTGCCAAAAGTCTGTAATAGGTTTTTAATCTCCTCCAACTCTTGAGATGAGCTTGAGGCAACAATTCCTTGATTAACAATAGGTTGAGTAGCATTTGGTAATGTTGGTACAACTGGTAAAGGTGGAATTTGTAAGGGAATGGAAGGCTGAATGTCTAGAAAAATTGGCATTGGGGGTTTGGGAGCTATCCTTCCAGCCTGAATAAGGTTGTTTTCAGCCCGAATAGCTATATCATATGCTTGAGGAAATGTGTTCCCACCCATAGACTGGATCATGATAGCAATTACGCTATGCAAAGCCCTTAAATAATATAGGAAATTATACTTAGGAGAAGGACTTACTATTTTAGGTATTCTGAACCATGTCTTCTAAAAATGAAAAATTAAAATCTATCATTTTCTCTTGAGGAGCTCTTTTAATGGTTGTAAGTTGTTCAACCAGTGACAAGTAGTATGACTTATCCTGAAACCGCTTGTGTAATTTATCCCCTAATTCATCCCAAGTTGCAATAGACCCAACTTGCAAACCTCTAAACCACTGTAATTCCTTACCCCTAAATGAAGCTGCAAGTAATTTAATAGCTACATTCTCTTGGGTTATATGATGAACCCCACATAGAGATGCTACATCTCTGATATGCTCAATAGGGGTTGTTTGTTCTTCTCCTATAAAAAATGGTAAAATTTTCAAGGAAGCTATAGGAATATCATCATGTTGGGCTAAATTTAATGTGCTTCCTCCATTAAAAGCCACAAATGGTTGTTTCCTTGCCATTTGTACAACTAGAGGTTGGCTAACCTGAGCTGGAACAACAGGGATTGAAGTGGTTGGTGCAAGTGAACTGGTTATTAAAGTTGGTCTAAAAATTGGTGGGGTTGATTAAACCCTATTTGAGATAGGAGTTCTTTTTACAAACCTACTCTGCCTTCTAGGTGGAGACAACTATAAGTACTCAAAGGATTCTGAGCTCCTTGTTTGAATCTTTTTCATAAAAACAAAAAACACTTTTTCTTGTTTTTTTCTCAGTGGAAGTCGACAGATATGCAAAAAATGCCTCTTAAAGGCTTGAAAATGTTGGCAACATATCAAAACTAGCAATAACTTACACTTTTTCTAAACTATCTAATTCAACAGTCCCACCGGGTGTGCAAAAATTGTTAACACTACGATTTGAACCCTAGCTGAATCTCAAAACAACTAATCATGTGAAACATGGGAACTTTTCTAAGGCTATGGGTCACTTAAAGCAGAAAAGGGCCTCCAAAGAAAGTTGGTTCTTTGTTGAATATCACCTAAATCCTATTGGCTTTTGTTGAGGAAAAGGGAAAAGAGATAACATGAAATGAAAAGAACTACCTCCTAAAATGATACACTAAAATATTACTTAGGCTTGAAATTCAAAATTCATACACTTGCATATAGTGATTGGAAAACCAACTTGCACAATTTTTTTTTGTGTGTTTTGCAAGAGTATTTTGTAAAGAGGTCTTACTGCTTAAGCTCCTAAGTGGAAAAAGACTTCACAACTAAAAGCAACCTATTTTCTTGACACAGATTACAACCTACAACATCACACTACTCTGCAAAAGGGTACTAAAGACATGAGACAAAGTTAAAGGAAACAAACACAATCTCACAATGACTCAATCAATCATGTAGAAATACACAATTATGTAGTAACAAGAACGAAAAATTACACCATTCAATGATACCCAAGGTATGCACTGTAGTTCATGTCCAAAATGAAAATGAATTGTCCAAAATGAAAATGAATTACAAAGTCTGCATGAAATTTGACAAAGGACTCCAAAAGTCTCTAAGTCTCAATCTGCATCAGAAGAACTATCTGCCAAAGAGTTACAAGAGTGAATATATAAATCAACCCAAGAAGTTGCACCAAAATAGGAGCAAGCAACTACCTTGGGTTGGATCCACTAGAAAATCCTAAAAATGAGGCATTAGATTCCTCCCAAAACTACCTCCAACATGTGGGGAAAGTGGTTTTGGCCATGCTAAGCATCTAGGCATGCAAAACCACCCCTAGATTCTAGAACAACCTCCAACAAAGTGCGTAAATTCTCCTAAAAATGTGAGTACATGTCTCCAAACTATAAACAACCCTCCACTATGCTTGCAACTTCATAAATTCAAGCATAACTCCCATGACTTGATCACATGTTTTCTAATTTGCATTTTAAAATAATGACTTAATTTAAGTGACTTATAAAACATCACTCAACTTAAGCATTTTACAATGTAGAGTAACATAATGCAAAAATAAAACCTTCACCCCCATGTATTCGGCCATGACAATAACAAAAAGCTTGCTAAGTCAGAATGTGATAAAATGCTTAAGTCACATTTTACATGAAAAATAGACAAGGCATAAGTTAAACAAGCGGGGAATTAGTTGACATTAATTTTTAAAAAAAGAGAAGGAAAAAATGCCTATCTTCAATCGGCCTTTGGTATAGGGTTTGAAACCCTAAAAAACAAAAGAGAGTTGAGACATTCTCTCACTTCATTTTAGAAGCTTCAAGAAGAAGCTAACACCGACGACACCGAGGGTTTCTGGAAACATTTCTAAAGCTCCTTCTGCTGCAATCCATGAGCTCATTGACCTACATTTTCCATTGATTTTCTTCACAGGAACTAACTTTTGTAAGCATTCTTATGATTTCATCGAGGAATCTGGAAAATTTCCATCTGTTTTATGTCTGTACAAGCCCCCCACAATAGCATTTTCTGAAGCTACTCCTACCTCATTCTCATTCATTTCTCTTGATCTTTGTGATTTTTCTGAAAAACATGCTACCATTAGAGGGTTTCTAGATGGCTTCATGGCATCATTCTTTTGCAAAAAAACCCATCAAAACTCAAGTTAAGTATTTTACATCAGAAAATTCTGTTATATTATTTATTTTCTTGTAGAGAAAAAGGGCTCTCTCTCTATAATATGCTCCATGCTTAGGCTATGGGCACCAAATCTACACTTTTTGTAGATTTCTTTATTTGATGGCTGCCTTTGAACTTCATTTATGTGTCTTTTCTAAGAGTTTTTAATCAAAACCCATGAGGGTTTATGTGTATTCATACATTCTCTTTTTCTTCCTTTATATATATGGTTGGCTGCTCCTGTGTGTAAAAATACAATGATTTTTTTTTTCCTGTATATTCTATAAGCAATGGAAATTTCATTTCATGTGTTTCTCTGTGATCTCATTTTTAAAGGAAAACCCAGATGGGTTTCGTTGTATGTAGACAAAAAATGTACCTTCCTTAGCATGAATTTTTTTGGATATCTCATCATCCTCATTCTGAACTTAAAATTCTTTTCTTTCAGTAGTTGTAGCCATATATGTTATAGGCACTCATCCCCAACTCTTGAATTTTTGAGAATCTGGGCCTAATTTTTGAATTGTGAAAACCCTAGAGTTTCATGTTTTTGTAAATGTATTCCTTATTACTGTATGTGCTTCAATGACTCCATTATTCATGGAACAATTAGTACTTTAGCTTGGATAGATTGTACATATAAGACTATTGCACATTCCTGCAAACAAAACCTTGGTTGTCACTTTTGGACAGTGCTATAAGCACTTCATTTCTGAGATTTTGACAACTATTGTCATGCCATTTTCATGATAATCCCTTCATATCAATTATGGATTATCCTATTCTCTCATGATCATGCTCTCAATAACTATAATGATTGTGACTTGCATGATTAGACTGTTCCCTTATGGCTTCATGAAACAACCTTGGTTCTTTGAAAGGGCTATTGCATGTACCCTATTTCATTGTCACAATATAACTATCATGGTATGCTCTACCTTGCACTTGATATGACTATGTTTTGATAGGAAATGTATGTGTGCTAACTCAACATTAATCATGAACATTCTTCAAATGAAGAACTTTGTTTGTAGCCAGTAAACAACAGTTACAAAGGTCTTAAAACATAGATTTTACACATAGTCTGTAACCTACCTTTTACATTTTCTAGTGACTGTTGAGGGCTGCCTTTGATCTCTGTTGCTTTCTTCTTGCTTCTCTTACATCTGCATAGTGAATGTTCATTTTACTTGTGAATGAATGTCATTTGTATATGATGACTGAATCTGCTTTGTATGCTCAAAAAACAACCATTCAGGAATGCCTTTATCACTGTTCTTTTTGCCATATTGCCTTCTTGTTACTGCTCATACTCCTACTTATTGTAGTCACATTTTTTGTCATGAAGAAACACACCTTTTGTTTCAAGTATTGTTGTGTATTTGTGATATGAATTACATAGTTATAATATCTCTTATTGTAGTCTCATGATAACTTATAGTCATATTTATTATAAACATGACTATCTTTATGACATTGAATCTCTATCTATATTCATAACTATCACCATTGTATAAGCAATACTTTTGTATGAAATGTGAATCCCCTGCAGGAATAATGATTGTGACATCATATTCTTAGCTTCTCCTCTAGTTTTAGGCATCATAAAACTATTATGATGTCCTTTTCTCTTTATATTTGTACACCTATTTCACTTCGAGAAGGCATGAAAAAAATATTTCTTTTTATCACCTCACATACCTATTATGTCTTCTTAGGATATTGTAATAATAACTCTCATGCATATTTATTGTTATGTAACCATCTTTCCTTTGAAGATACTATTTTTTACACTTTGTCAGAGACCATCCCTTACTCGTGTATGCCTGTCCTCTGGATTTCCCACCATGCTTGTTAATGTAAAAAAAAATTCTAACAAGAAGATGGCATACATGCAAGAAATATTATGAAGCTTGTTGGATGACAAACTTTGGTGATGGTCTGGTATATATATGTCTTTACTATTGTATACAATGGTGATTATCTTTTGGAACTTTGGCCATTGCTTCACTCTTTCCTTTCAACAGTCCTATTACATATGTTCTTCCTCAAGGTAGACACCAACAACCACTGTCAATATTAACTATCACATATGATCTTCTTATCTTCTAGTATTCCTGATGTCCCTTGATAATTTATTCATGCTTTATGATTTTCCTGAATAACTATATGTCACTTATGATAGTGACTGTTAACTCACTGCCATAAATGATAGGTACTTATTTGTGTGAACCATAAAGAGATGATCCATCTGATGAATAATCTTTCAATATCATTAAACACACAACAATGGAGCATGTCGACCTCAACCCTTGTAGGAGCCACATTTAACCCATGTGCTGAGATTTGATGAAACAATAACATTACTACTCTTATATCTGCACTTGAAACAAATAGTTAGAAAAAATATATGCATATGATTGATGTATTTGATGATCTTGTTTCTTTCTTGGACATTACAGTTTACATGTTTGATTAATGCACTTGAGGGGCAGCTTATACATTCATGGGTGCATGTATATGTAGTGTTAGGAGCGTTCATTGCTTGGAGCACTACTCTAACATCATTGTAATTTCCAAATGTAGGGGTTGGGAGCAGGGACCTATAGAGGATGCAAGACAACTCAAAGCAGGAGATAGAACAAAGCAATAGAGTTTGAACTAGTCATCAGGAAATGATTGGTCTCTTCTCCTATATGTGCATTCTTTTCTCTTAATCCATCAATGCATAAACTGTGCTTTATGTCCATTGAACAAGTTAAGTCTCACAGCTTGTGTGAGACAAATATGCACTTTTGTATCAATAAAGATTCCTTTCAGAAAGATTTGTGCAATTTTTTTCCATATTGTATGCACTTGTATAAATGCAATAATCTGTTACTAAAACTTGTAATCTCTTTGATTTTCTTGTTTATACAATTGAATGCAATACATGGAAGATAAATATGAAATGTACTTCAATTTCATTTTGCAAACACTCTAAACTCAATCAACTTGAGTAAATAACAAAAAATGAGTAACAAAACCTAGCTAGATCCTTTGGCCCTGCTTTCTCCTTTTAGGTGAAAAACCCTAGAAGTGCTAGAAAGACCTAGGGTGCCAAAAATCTATGGTTCAATTTCTTCTTTTCTATTTTGTGTTCTTGCCTTGCTTAGGTTTCCTTTTCATTTTCTCATAATTTATTTTCTTATCTGCCATTAATTTGGTTTTCACATTTATATATTTGTGGGTGTGTATATATTTATGTTGTGCTATATATATATACTTGCATATGCTTTATTTCTTCTATCTATATTTTTATGCATATGATTGCTCTCTTGCATGTATAGATATATTTATATTATATCTTTTGTAGATTTAAAATTTCTTTTCATTTTTATATTTAGTGGTATATATATTACTTCTATCTTAATCTTATTGTTTCTTATTAGTGTTTTTTCTTTGTTTTCCGTTGCCTTTGCTATATTTTTGCATTTCATATTTATATTTTTTTGTTTGAGTCTTAATTCTTATCATTTTTAGGTTATTTTTTGGTTGTTTTCGTCTTTGTCTTAATCGTGTTGTTTCTTCTTTCTTTGCTTAGAAATGTTTATATTTTTCATATCTATTCTCTTTTTGTTTTTTCCCTCTTAATTAGTATTTACTTATATATTTTTTTCATTTATTTATGTTTACTCCTTTTCTTGCTTTCTTGCTTTTATTTATATATTTATATTTTCTTTCTTGTTCTTTTTGATTTTAGAGTTGTATTTTCTTACTTATATTTATCTAGTCTTTTTATCACATTTTTATATATTTAACTATTTTGAGTGTTATTTTTATTTTTTATATTTTTATATTTTTTTTAGTCTTCGTATCGCATATTTATAGTTATATATATCTAAATATATAACTATATTTATTGTGAGTTTTGTTTTTATTTTTGTAGTTATTTTTATATTTATAGTTTAATTGTTATTGTTGTTCTTTGTCTTTTTGCTTGTTTTCTTTTCTTTTTTGGTGTGTTTTGTACCTTTCTCTACCTTGGTCCTCGTACCCTACCCTTCCCCCTCCTTTCTCTTTTTGAACTAGTCTAAGTCTGCAATCAACCATTTTTCTCTCCTTGCTCTCTATCATCCTGGTGATGGATCATAGAGTGTGATCTGAAACATTGATGCAAAAATTTACAACACAATCAAATCCAAAAAAATACTAAACAAGGTTATACACTACTGATATATAGATTGAGATTGTAGGAAAGTGACCTATTGTATTAATTTATTTTTTGTGAATAATAGAATTTTTAATGACCTTTGCAAATGGGTTTTTTTTCCATATAAATCTTTGTCACATATATATATTACTTGTATACTATTTTATATATTTTCTATTATTTTAATCAAATTATACAACAAATATAACTATATTTGGTCATATAATATTAAGGGTTTGCTTATTGGTCAATTGTATCATGAATTGAATTTTTAACATTTAGTATTAAAGGATTATTTCTAGGCAAGGGCATAATCATTTAGATCTGTAACCTTACATGTGTTGAGGTGTAACCCTCAATAATTTTGAAACCCTAGAATGTATATACGATGTAGGTTTTGTATAACTATTCTTAGTGGAATCTTGTGAAGGATTGTGCAAAAATATGGAGTAAGTGTTTTACTAGATTTATGGAAAATACATTAAGGTTTGAGAAAATAAAGTATAATAGTCATAAATTTGACTTATGAAAGTTAAAAATTGAGTTATTCATATAGAGATCAATGGATGATATTGTCTATGTATGTCTAATGAGGAGTGGAATAGGTTGAATAAGAAGGATAAAAATAAAAATTTCCTATGTCTTTCAAATTATATGTTAATGAATGTATTAGAAGGGGCTTCTACTTATTCATTATGGAAGAAGATATGATCAATTTATTAGCCTAATAGTTTTGCTAGTAATTTTTTCTTAAAGATGAAATTGCATTACCTAAATATGAAAGAGGGGGACTCAATAAATGGTCTCAACACCTTTAAGTTGATTCTAAGTTAGCATCAATAGGAGTCAAGATAGAATAAGAAGATAAATCCATTTTATTTTTTGTGTTTGTTACTTTACATGTGGGACAACCAAATAATGATTATCAGTGTTAGATTTGCTTCACCTTAACTAGAAGAACTTTTCATATTTTTAAGTGAGGAGTTTAAGAGAATTTTCATTTATAATTTCTCTATATATGAGTATGTGCACCAAGTTGTGACACAAAAATGACTCTTAAGATGCCAATTTTTTTTGAAATAAGTAAAGTTTAATGTTCATGAGAAAATGAAGATAGTTATATACTCAAAATTTTGAAGATACAACAAGAACAAGAGTTGTAGTGCTCCAAATCTACTTTCTAAACTACTATTTTTTTTGAAATTAATGAAGATTAAGGGTTTGAAAATGGGGGTCCACACAAAGTGGTCCCTTTTTTATAAAAAAAATAGCATAGCATATGTTGTGGCCTCCCTAAAAAGTTGACTTTTCTTTTAGAATATTAAAAATCACTAAGGTGAGAAATTAGCTAACAACATGTATTTTATGCTGGTTTTTTGGTGAATTATTTAATGAATATAATATTTTACTTATTTTTGAAGTGGACACATCTTGAAAAGCTAAAATTTGAGCATTCCCCCTATTTTTCTTGAAAACTAATCAAAAATCATTTTTTCATTGTGTGTAAAATGAAGTCTAGTTTCTAAAAATGCAATTTATTTCAAAATTTGATGAAACAAGTAAAAATATATACCCAAACTAGCATGTGTTGGTTTTTGATAAAAATGGAGGCACTAACAAGAGGAGTTATAGATGAAAACCTTAACATAATTAAAATGTAAAAAATGTCATATGGTTAGATAGCTAAGAGAGAGCCTAATGTCATCATGGTACTTTTATAAATTTGCATTCAAACACATGCAACCTAATAGAGAGCACAACCAAAAATGTGTGAAATTTTGTTACCCTTTCACAAAATCAGATCGGTATGAAATGGTTGTCCAACCCTTTGGTTTGGATGCCCAAGGAAAAATCCAACCCTTTGGGTTGGTATTTCTCAATGTAATCAGTTTGGTGAGCACCAAATTTGGTGCTCACCAAAAGAAACACAATCAATTTAGCGCTCACCAAATGAAATGCATCATTTGGTGAGTTCCAAATAAAATGAATCATTTGGTGAGCACCAAATTTGGTGCTCACCGAATGCGAATGCTAAGTTTTTAGAATGCATTTTGTTGAAATGTTTATTTTTTCTTTGTCTTTCTCTGCCAAAGAAACTATATAAATGAAATAAACATTTAAGTATAATTGACATGGGTGAAAGCACAAAGTTGAGTCCACTTAAGGTGAAAGTTTTTCCCTTAGAAAAACTTTTGAAATCATGAAAAAAGAATTAGGATCTTGTTTTTTAGCAATTGGGATCCCATTTTGCTTTGGGGCCCCGAGCCTAAAACTAAAATGAGATCACGTTTTCAAAAATCAGGATCCCATTTTGCAAAATGAGATCCTATTTTTTAAAAATCAGGATCTTGTTTTGCAAAACGAGATCCCATTTTTTTAAAAACGGGATCCCGTTTTGAAAATTTTCCATTTTTGGAAACTTTTCAAAATGGAATCCTATTTTGAAAAGTTTCCATTTTTGGAAACTTTTCAAAATGAGATCCTATTTCGTAAAAGCATAAAAAAATTACAAGATCCTGGCATTTTAGAACAGGATCCCCTTTTTCAAAATATGAATTTTTGGTCAGGTTTGTGCTTTGTTTTCTGGTTCAAGAAAAGGCTTGGGGACTTGAACCTAAGCTTTTGACTTGGTTTGACCTACAACTTGAAGGTCCTATTAATATCACAAGAAAATAGTGATTTTGGGCATATGTTTTAAGACCTTTTTTGTAGAATTTTTTGACGAAATTAAAACCCATTATAAATGAGATAGTGTAGATTCCAAATTATATGTAATTTTTTTTACAATTGGATCATTTTTTTATTTTTTAATTAATTTATGATGAAACTGGTCCATACACTTGAAATATCAAGGTTTTTTAGTACTTTGATAACTTTTTATGGTAATATTTTTTTTTAAAAAAATTGTACGAAAGTGTACTTCACAAAATTCTTTTCAATTTAAAACAAATTCAAAAAATGATAAGTTAAGGTCATATTATGCATGACGTACACAATGATTTTTTAAAACAACAAATATGGACAATAAAAAATTAACAAAAAAAAAATTCAATAAAAAATAAAAAGTGTGCTTTAGTGTGTTACAAATCTTTTCCCAAAGGATTAAAAAAAATGATTATTTAGTTCAAAATATGGATGACATACACATGTATGGTATGGTAAAAAAAAAGTGACTTTTAAATAGTGGTTTTTAGAAATGCCTATTGAAAATCAATTTGTATCATTTGGATATTAAAATAAACTACATATTTGGAAACTAGACTTTTAGTACTACATTTTATGATGAATGACTTCTTTTAAGATTCCATCTCTAAGTGCTTCAAATTTTAAGGTCAAATGTGAAATTTTTTGAAAATCAGGGAAAACACCACTTTTTAGCCAAAAAGTAGACTCAACTTCTTGCACACACCCACATTTACATATGTAAATTTACTTTCTTATACTTTAATTTATATTTCATGTATATAGTTTCAAGATGTTTGAGAGTGGTTTCGGATCTCTTGGAGTTATAATGTAAATTCTAGTTTTTGAAAGATCTCATAATTTTTTAGACAGTCAAATTTTAGTAATTAACATGTCAAATTTTAGTAATTAGGAGGTCAAATTTTATTAATTAGCAAGTTGTATCATCTTTCTCTCTCTCTCTCTCACACACACACACTCATTATTCATCTCTTATGATCTAGACCTCTCTCTCTCTCACTATCTCCATCCCTTTATCTGTCTCTATCTCCCTTGAGCTCTCTCTCTCTCTCTCTCTCTCTCTCTCTCTCTCTCTCTCCTCCTCCTCTCCCTTCCCTCTCCCCTTCCCTCTCCTTCCCTCTATCTCCCTCCCTCCTTCCCTCTCTATTTTCTTTATTACCCTCTCTTTCTCTCTCCCTTCCACCCACCTTCACTCTCTACTTCTCTCTATATAACCTATCCCTCTATACTTTTGTCTCTCTCCCTCACTCCCTCCTTCCCTCTCTCAATCTCTCCACCTTCCTCCTTACCTCTCTTCTCTCTCTATCACATCTCTCTATCACCTTTCTCTCCCTCCCTCTCTCTCACCTCTCCCTTCCTACCTATTCCTCCATCCTCTCTCACCTCTCCCCCTCTCCCCCTCCCTACCTCTCTCTCTAACCTCTCTGTCCCTACCTATCCATACATCCTCTCTCTCTATCCAACCTCTCTCTCACCTCTACCCCTCCCTCCCTACCTCTCCCTCCCCCTCTCCTTCCCTCTATACTTCTCTCTATATCCCCTCCCCTCTCTCTATCTCTCTTTGTTTCTCTCTCTCACCTTTCTCTCTCTCTATCCCTACCTCTCCCTCCATCTCTGCTTCCCTCTCTATTTCTCTCTACCTACCTCTCCTTTATACCTCTTTCTCTCTCCCTCCCTCCCCCCTTCCCTATCTAATTATCTCTCTCTATCACATCTCTCTATCACCTCTCTCTCTCTCTCTCTCTCCCCTTCCCTCTCCCTACCTACCCCCTCTTTCTATCTCTCATCTCCCTCTCTCTACCTACCCTCTCTCTCTATCTATCTCTCCCCCCTTCTTTCCATCTCTCCTCACCCTATCTATACCTACATCTATCTCTAGTTGTATCTATCTTAGCTATACCTCTTTAGCTCTCCCTCCCTCCCCTCTTTTTGTCTCTTTCTTTATCTCTCTCTCTAATGTGCACCAAGATGTGATACAAAAATGAGAGGAAGGTGGGGGGAGAGAGAGAGAGAGAGAGAGAGAGAGAGAGAGAGAGAGAGAGAGAGAGAGAGAGAGAGAGAGAGAGAGAGAGAGAGAGAGAGAGAGAGAGAGAAATATGGGAGAGATAGGGAGAGAGTGAGAGATAAAGAGGGGGGAGGGAGTGAGGGAGATGAGGGAGGGAGAGGTAGGAAAAAAGAGAGGTGAGACAAAGAGAGAGAGTAGAGAGGGAAGGGGAGAGATAGAAAAAGATAGAGAGAGAAAATTAGAGGGAAGGAGGGAGGGAGAGAGAGGTGGGATAGAGAGAAGCAGAGAGAGAGCGGGAGAGTGGTAGGGAGAGAGGGAGAGAAGTAAGATAGAGAGTAGAGGGAGAGATAGATAGAGAGATAAGAGAGGGAGAGGGGAGATAGAGAGATTTGTAGTGTTGGGAAATGTACTTTATATTTTCACACTATGTTTGGGTCCCTTAATTAATTGGACTTAATTAAACCTCTAATTGGTTCAATTATGCATTAAAAGCCTAATTAATCCCATTTTCTAAAAGGGAAACTTGTATTAAGCAATTGAAAACATTAATTAAATTGCCTTGAAATTGGTGTGTCCTAGGTTTGGACCCCCCTTCAGTTTAGGATCCAAATTTTTAATATGTCTTTGGTGGAATTTTTATGATTCAAATTCAATTTGCAAATTTTGGTCTTTGATGTTTAATTTTTAGGAAATTAGAAAATTACCTATAAATACATGGTCTTTTATCAATTCAAATCCTAGAAGCAATAGGTGAATTTTACAAGAGAAAAAATTATTGTTAGAGGTGTTCAAGAGCATATTTCTTGGTCATTTGTTGTAGCATTCAAGATCTCAAGCATCATGTCAAAGTTATCTTCATTCATGCATGTGTTTGGAGCTAATATTGTGACGTAGGGTTCAAGCATTCAAGTCAAAATTCAAGCTATCAAATCAAGCATCCAATCAATCCATTCATGCAAGACCAAGA
This sequence comes from Sequoia sempervirens, assembly GCA_007258455.2. Lineage (NCBI taxonomy): Eukaryota > Viridiplantae > Streptophyta > Pinopsida > Cupressales > Cupressaceae > Sequoia > Sequoia sempervirens. The sequence continues at coordinate 9,687,878 of VDFB02000009.1, read as the reverse complement.
CCTTGGAGAGATCATCTAGTACATACAAATTAGGTCAAATATGGTATCAGAGCCTATGACCTGTGCATGACTTGCATAGTTCATCTTTGTCCCTCCCTTAGTTCATCTTTGTCCCTCAATTTTTTTTATGTCCCTCCATCCTCCCCCCATCCTTCCTTTCCCCAAGGATTGGGTAGAGTTGTGTCTCTTTTATTGTAATTCTCATGCCAGAAATAGATGATTAATTACATAAAGATTGTGTTACTACTTATTGTCCCAATGGATACACTACTTTTCTGAAATCATGTGCTTGTTGCATTGTTCTTGTTTTGTTACTAGTCTAGTCATTTGATGCTCTTACACATGGGAATAGTTGATAGGATCAAAGCCTTAATTTTAACTTTCTATAGTGCTCGTTTGATTAAACCATTTCCATATCTCTTCTCATAAACTATTATTTTGTTAAGTTCCCATTGGCCCAAGGCATTTAGTTTCATTTTAAGCCGATGGACATGTGTTTGTAAGACAAAAATCAAGACCTTATGGGTAAACCGCACACAACAACAAAAGTAGCAGCGATAATGGAGGCTAGACGTGACGGGTCATAAAATAATCCTCTGGCTTCTACTTCTGAAATGGTATTTCTTGAGGACCTCTCTCATGATTATGAATGTAGCATTGTCTTATAACCTAAGGATAATGATTATAGTTCTTCTGGAAAGAAATTAGCTGAGATACCCCATGAACGTTTTAGAATTCCTAAGAAGCCCTTCTAGGAAATTTACATAGATTTAGGAAAATGGACTTATTGTTCAAAAAAGTGTTTAAATTTATTGAAAGACAAATCACAATCTCAGATGAGACTGAATACTTTATCCAACTCTTCTCTGATGAAGATTGTAGAAAGCTTAGATACCAAGCTTTAGTTGGAGGATATCAATACATTCACCTGAGTTATGTCCAAATTGGAATAGAGGCTCATTATCATCTTGGACTTGATTCTTATGCTTTTTGTAGCCTCTTAGATGCACACCATAATAGGTATTTTGATATGTTGCTAGGAGGTGCAAATGGAGCTATAGGTTTTAGCCTTGTAAGCTTTGATACTATCTCAAACTTCTCAGTATCCCTCTGAGATGCTCATTTGAATAAAGTGCTAAAATTTTAGTTCAAAATTGAGGGATTAGATATAAAATATGGATCCATACCCCATACGCTACATTTTGGTATCTATGGGCGATTGTTTAAAACCATAATGCCATTAATATGGGATCTAAGAGGAAAACTAGGAAACCAACAGTATAGCATAGTTTGGGAAACCCATATAGATAAGAAACTAATTAAGCTCGATTCCCCTAAGATTGTTCCATTAAGAAAACTTCAGGTTCCCAAACATTGGGCTATCAAATACCAGAGTCTTGTTGAGTAGAAAAATCCTAAAGAAAGAGAACACATTAAAAATATCATTGAAAAACAAGGGACTACTTATGTCACATTTGATGACAAGGAAGATGAATATAATCCTTGTTTAGGACAACTTATTCAAACCTAGTCAGTTAGATATCCTGACCCCACAAGATCTAGCTTCTCTACTAGCTTTAACTCAACCACATATCCTACTAAAAGTTCATCTCAACCCCGAACTAGCATATTTGAATACCCTGGTTATTAGGAGAAATCGACTTTTAGGAATATATCTTGGTTTGTTCCCTAATGTAAAAGGCCATTTAGTCAAAAAGCGAAAAATAATTTACCCAAATATGATTGTCCAGTTGTAAGTATTACATGATTTTTGCTTCTAGCTAAATCGGGTAACTCATTTTTGTGTTTGCATTTAAAAATTAAAAGATACATCATTTTCTACTAGATTTCATTAATCTGCATAAAAGAGATTGTCAAAATAGATCGCATAATTTCAGTTTTGCAATTACATACAAATAAGAAATAGAACCAACATGTATTGAAAATGTAATCTTTATTGATGATCATAAGTGTATAATGTCCCTCACAAGCCAAGAGACTGACTAGTGTAATGCATATAAAGAAAAGACTATACACTTATAGATAAATAGAAAGAGATGCACATAAAATGAAAGGGGGCCCATCATTGCCTAGTGGAATGATGAATGCCATTAGCCTTCTCCTGCACCATCTCAATCTTCCCTGCTTGTCCTGCTTCTATTTTGACACTCTCCTTGCTACTCCTATGTTTCCTGCATTTGAAAAAAGAGTGTTGTTAGAGCAATGAAAGGTCACTAATCAAAATATGTGCAAAACATCCATAAATGTGTAATCTGATTTCCATAAGCATTACAATAGACAACATACCATAAGTGTCCAAGAAAACAAGAATAAAGTAATCAAACACACCTATGATATTCTTTGTTTATCTAGCTGGTTTGTTCCTTGTGTAGATTTAGGACAAGTCTTGTTACTATTTTGATTCAACTAATTATAGCATGTAGAGTAAAATGTGGCTCCCATGAGGGTTGAGCCCAGCATGCTACCCTCTTATGTATTAGGAGGGATAGGAAATTGAGCAACTTGATCAAATCAATGATAAACATATTCTTGATGCATTAAATCAATATGGAATCACACTAGTTGATCAAATTTCATTATTAGATTCAAAAGATGCAACACATAATGTGAACTATCAAGAAAGTCACACTTCATCTTTTCACAATGAATCAATCAATAGATTTCCATCATGTTAAAAGGAAGGTGTATTTTGCTAGATATGTCTTTCAATCTTCTTAAGTGGATCCAAGATCCATTTTATTAAAGAAGTAAATGATTTATGTGATGCATCAAGTTCAAATCCATTAAATAATGGAGCTGTCAAGTCATGTCTGAAACCATCCTGAGTCATTTGGAGCAACAAGAAGGAATAAAGATAATCATGCATTGTTGCACGAAAGACACAGTCCAATTCATCTCACTTCAATCCTATTGAACACGCACACATCACCTAGGATGGTGAGCTTTCAGGTCACCACCATAAATGACACATGTCTTCCCAGTAGGATTAAAGAAAAATGAATGGTAGTGAGTATTGATATTCATTAAACAATCATGAAACGTAGAGATGAAACTCATTGTTTATGCCAAGTGAGTATAACAATGAATTTTAAGAGTTTGCAAAGGGTAGTCTTAGGTGGATGAGGAGACACCAACAATGATCTCATGACAAGGACAACAAAAAATCATGCTACATCTCATGAAGGGACAACAATATTGAGTGCATGCTACAGGGCAGCAAGGGGAGCTTTCTTGGTTTCAAGTTAGAGCTATCAAGCATTTCCAAAATACAATGAGTAGGCCATGAATCTGAAATGGTGGGAAAAAAATCATTAAATATGCATTCATATGTGTTATGAACATCATAGCATGCAAGGATAAGTGAATAATGTCAAGATAGAGAGTGACAAATATCACTCAAAGCAAGAACATGGATAGCCATAGTGAACATGGAGAGGTGAGGAGGATATGACGATAGTTTGTTGCACAAAGATCAAAGGGACCTAGATGATTGTGAAGACTAAGTAACAAACCTTAGGGGGCAGCAAGAAATTGTGGGAAATCATGAATATTGGAGCAGTCATTTGATGCTACATGACAACAAGGGTAAATGGGAAATCATCTATGACAAAAGTATTACAATCATGGAAAAATGATTAGCCATATACCTCCCTGTTTCTAGTGGAGACCAGACATAAAGGAATCAAACAGTGGGAGATGAGACCAAGCAAGGATGTGAGGAAACCATATGTATTAGTTCAACCATTTGATATCAACTCATGATGATATCAGTCACAGGGTTAAGCCACAATAGTGGTTTACAAATTTTTTGAGGAAGGAAATTTGATTTTTTTTTGTTTTCACAATGACAAGGGGTTCGGTTGAACTCTATGGTTCAGCCAAACCAGTTTAAGTGTTCGATCGAACCTACTGGTTCAATCAAACAATAGGTTCAACTAAACCCATAAACATATGAATAAAAAATAATATTTAATAGGGTTCGCTCAAATGGATGTTCAAGTGAACCCGTTGAAATAGGGCATAAGAAATAAAAATAAATTGTCACTGTCATTCTATGTATTCTCTGTTGGAGCTCTATATGTGGTGAAAGCGAACTCGAAGGCGAATGTAGCGAAAAGACATGGGAAGAACGTGCATGAACCCGACCTCCATAGCCACAGTTCATCAACCTGACCTCCATAGCTCACTCACAGGTTGGTTAAATTTGAATTTCGTAGATTTCAAAATGCATTTGTTTGAGAAATTTTGAAACCCTAAATGTGAAATGTTTCAAGTTTGTAGATTTCAAACTGCATTTCTTTGTTTGAAATTGCATTTGCTTGAAAGTTTCTAAAGCCTTTTCAACAAACACTATTTCTATCATGCTTTGATGAATGTTCATACCCTATTCCAAAGCTCCAATTTTGGCACGGGCAGAGAGTGTTGAAAAAATGGCGTTGCATTGCTTGAAAGATTTTTGAAACTCATTTCAAAACTCTCTCAAAAAATTAACATGCATTTTCTATGCTTCCACATTTTGCATACATTTCTACCAGGGCACCTCCAATTGCATTTTCTTTAATGTTTCTAAAGCCTTACCTGAACATAAAACAAATTTATTTGAGACATTATATCCAATAGTTCATGTAAATTTTTTTTGGTTATATTTGTTATTAAAATTATTGTTGATAACCATATATCTTTATAATTTTGTATCAGATGGATTATTTTTTTCAACCCACAATAACGAATTATTGGTAAATAAAAATGTGAACCATAATAGTGACTATTTCCCTCATTGAGGTTTTTAAGTTATGCTAATGATTGTGGTATGAAAGTATAAATAAGAATATGATCCCTAATTGGTAAGATTTATTAATGCACAACCTCTCTAATGAGTATAATTTTTTGAGGGATTTAAAAATATTAATCTAGAACCATTGATTAGAACAAAACATATTATATTACACTCTAACAAAAATTCAGTTGGAACTTAGGTAATCTAGACTATTTATAAAAATAGGGAATTATAGTTATTCCCCTACAAGTTTTTATATTGGTAAACTATGAAATTATAAATTGGTAAAAGGTAAAGTGGTAATCAATTAGAATGAAAATGAAAACATTGTTGAAGGTTTATCTAATTATCTTTTATATATAGGACCTTTAGAAAAACGGGCCTCATTCATGGTGGATATGACACCAACAAAGAAAGCTAGGGAGAATGGTGATAATGATGTGAAAATGTCATACCTAGAGCTATGAAGTAGAATTAATATATTTTATATCTTAAAATCTTAATATAATTAGGTGCTTCTTACTATTTTGTATCACCTTAGATAGTTTAGAAATTCAACTTAAAATCTAAATCCTTGTTAAAAGAGGTAGTTTTGAGTTGTGTACATGTCCCAACTTAGATAGTTTACAAATTATACCATTCTAAAATTATAACTTAGGATGCATACAATGGAAACTTGGATAAAATTATTCATATATTTCCTTTGAGTCTTATGACATTACTCCAAAAATGGTTGGTTCTAAATGTATGAATCAAAGAATAAATTTAGAGGAAAGAAACTAGATTGTTTGAATGAAATGCTTAATAAAATAATTCTATTAGGATTAGAAGGAATGAAGGTATTATTAAATTTTCTATTTTACAACTCAAAAGAGAATAAATAAAAGGGTGTGCCTAGTTTGTTGTTAATTTAAATTATTTAGTAAAAGTGAATGAGAACCATTCAAATGAAAATAAACCTCCGTTACAAAAGTCTTAGGATGTCTTTCCTAGAATGAACTCCTCATGTTTCCTCCTAAATGGGTGTTTTATTTTTTAATACAGTTCATGCATGAATTAGCCCCTATATCTAGAGATCCCTATCAAACAAAAAATTCATATTTGCATGAATTAAAGGATTTCCTAAATGACATTTTTTAAGAAAGGATTTATATGTTCTAGTGTCTTGTCGTGGAATGCTCCAACTATTTTTATGAAAAAGAAAGATTTAAGACACTTTTCCAAGTTGTCTTGATTATGTACATGTTCAATAAATAAACAATTAACATTAATAGCCACCACCTAAAATAGATTACTTATTTTACTGATTGAGAGGGGTGGCCATATTTTTAAAAATGGGTCTAATATTCAATTACAATTAGCAAAGAATAAAGGAGGAATACATTCATAAAACTACATTTAGAATTAGGTGTAGGACATCAAAATTATATGTTCGAGGCAATGCATATAAGACACCCATATACAAAACAGTACAAAAGAAAGAGAAAAAATGTAAAGAATGCACTTGTAACCTATACTTGCTCAAGCATTAAAATTTTGAAATTAAAAATAAAGAATAATAGGATTTATAAATTAAATACATGTGAGGCTATTATATAATATCAAAAAAGACTATTTTAAAGTTTAAATTTATATTTTAATTTTAGGGTAAATACTTTTGGTTGAATTTATGAATTAGAAATAGAAATTTTGAAAGGGCCCCACCCTTTTACAAATACCAATAAAGGGACAAAAAATGATCAATCATATTGGCATGGAACAACAACAAGAAAAATATAGTTATAAGTTAGAAAAATAACATCCAATTAGAAATACTCCACCAATAGTGGCAATGTATCTAATAAAGAGGGCCATTTTCCCAAAAACATTAGTAGATCTATCATTGAACACAAATTGAATCCAAAATTCTTCAAGGTATATATTATTGTCAACCTTATTATTTTCCATGAATGAACCTAGTTCCTTTGTAATGGAGTTTCCATCTTTAGTTTCCAAACTTGAGACCAAAGGGTTCCTATAATCTTCTAAACTTGAACCTTCTTCATATTTTTAAATTATTAGAAAGAATACCAAGAGGTGAATGTTGCAATTCAAGAGAATGGTAGAGGCAATGAACTCCAACTAATCAATTTGTAACATGGTTCTTGTCTCTACCAATCTCCTCTAAATTTATCTTGACAAGACCTTTTGAATTAGTCATGTCTACAAGAGGACCAACCACCCCTCGATTATGCTCAAAGGGAGCCTCAACCAAATCCTAAGGTAAACATGGCTCCATCTCATCCTTATGCATTTTGTTCAACCTTGCCTTCCTCTAAAATTCCTACACCTATAAAACACATAGCTATGATCTACACATGACAACATGGTGAAAACACAAGAAAATCCTATAGCATGAAATGTTGAACCCAAATAACCAAATTCAAAAATAATTTAATCTATAAGTATAAATAGTTTGATGGTAGAAACTTTATACATATAAAAATATGATAAATGTGTGATTATTTTTCTTTCCAATCTATAAATTTTTGATGTTCTTGGCTATATAATTGAGATGATTCACTCATAATGTAACATGATAAAAATTTAGTATGTATGAAAGAAATATTTTCGAGACATCAAGCTACCATTCTACATAACTCTCATGGAAATATTATTTTATTTTAACTAAAGAAATTGTGTGCACTCTATCTTGAAAATTACTAATTAATTTTGAATTATATACTTATAATTTAAAATAAGAGCATCCTTTGTAACATGGAATAGATAGGTTAATTAATGAAATAAAAAAAATGTTCTTATATTAAGAAAAATTTACAAATATATGGAACTCATACATTGAGAAATTAACTAAGACAACTTTGTATGAGAATTAAGACATTCTCGAATAATAATTTATATACCTTCTTTCAATATTTACCATTAGAAATTAATACTTGGATCATATTGTACAATCACACTAGAAACCAACAATGGAAGATTGAGAGTCTCAACTAAGAATTCCACCTTATAGATAACATTCATACTAGAGGCCAACAACTAAAGACCAAATTTCATAAATAAATTTCATGTGTTATATATCATGCCTTTGAGGGGTCCATAAGTACCATGAGCCTTTTGAAATACTTCTCCATCTAAATGCATCCATTCCAAGACAATTGGGAGGTGGGTATCCCAAGTTCCTTAATTTCTTGTAGGAATTTAATCAAGAGTAGGACATTGTGACTTTGGCATGTAAATTTAAATCTAAATGCGCATCCAAACAATACAAATTCAATAACTAAATTTAATTCAAAAAGTGTCCCACCATCTATGGCCTTCTATAAACTTCTCAAAGATGTCATTACCATAAATGATAAATTAAAAGTTAAGATATGACTTCATCAAAATGACATGATATTATCTTTCTAATCTATGTCATATTTGCATAAATCCCTCAAAGAAATTTTTAACTAATTTTAAACACTCAAACAAATACATATATATGAATATATACTTCATTTATAAATTCTTGGAATATATCTTGATCCATCACAATTAAATTCTTAGACATCATGCATAATATTTTTGATGTATTCACAAAGCCACCTAGGGTATCATAAAACTTGAGTAAGTGAATACCAATATGCATATCTAATGGTGGGGTAAATGGAGGGGGATTAGGAGTAAGTTCATATATATCTATTACTTATTTTGCAATCCAATATATTGGTTGGAGAGGTTGCATTTGAATAGGAGTGAAGATAAGGTCTATTAAAATATGGCTCACCATCTTCTCTATTCTTAGGATTTTGGAGTTTTTCAAAATATCCTTTGTCTATCTCAACCAATCTTTGCTTCAACTTTCAAATCATCCACACAATCCTCCCTGAAATATTCAATATGTGAAACATAATTATGAGGAAGATACAAATAATCCTTGACATAGATTTTTGTATCAAAGGATAATATGGTTCTATAATTTTAAAGTATTTCCAATTTTGAAATCTAAATACAATCAATAATCTATTTAATCGAGGAATAATCGTAATTTTAAGGTAAACATAAATTACTAGAATCTTTTTAAGGTCTAGATCATTAGATTCTACTTACTCTAACTTAAATTTAAAAAACAACATTAAAATCCACAAAACAAATTTCAAAGATATAATAAATTATTACAATATTATTTAAAAATATAATTGTAATGAACATGTTATAGTAATAAATATTCAAATTTTAAATCTATGAAAATATATAACCAAATGATCCTTAGTTTTCATATATCATTTGTGATGAGAATGTTGAATATTATAATTTTTTAGGCCAATCTTTAGGCACTAATTCACCATTGTTAAAATGATCCTTAGTTTATTCATTGTTTTTTTCATGATTATAAATTTTTTCAATTTCTATTAAACCAATCTTAAAATAATGGTATAGATTAAGATTCTTGTCTTTATCCTACATTTGGGTCATGTTTGATTCTAGATTTATTATCATAATTAGAAGTTGTATAAATTGTTAAATTATATATTTTTTAACATATATAAAATGTATGGTTGGATTAGTGAGATATTTATAACAAGTACATGCAATATGAATTCAAACTCTATTAGATTTGATTATTAATAAAATTAGTTTGAATGATTCAATTTATAGCTTTATGCAATCTATAAGTTTAAATAAATAGTTTGATGGTATCTAAACTTTATACATATAAAAATATGATAAATGTGTGATTATTTTGCTTTCCAATCTATAAATTTTTTATGTTGTTGGCTATATAATTGAGATGATTCACTCATGATGTAATGATAAAATTCAACCTCATATGGAGGATTTTATATTATCTTCCATCAAATTCATCCTCTTTATGAGATTCTTATGGAATATTGATATTCTAGTGTGAATTCTTAATTTTAGACACATCTTCCATTAAATTTTAGAACTATTTTAGATTATGTTTTGTGTGCAATCTAGTAATTTGATTGTTTTGAAATTATTAAAAACTATGGTAGATGTTGAATGTTTTTTTTGTTAATGGTATGAAAATATTATTGATGAGTAGATGAATTATTACAATTGTTTTAGATTTGTATTCCCTTTATCTAGATATATTATTTACCAAGGTCTCATTGCTCTTTTAGGTGTATTGTATATATATATATAGCATTGAAAATGTAGATCATGTTCCACCTGAGCCAAATTCTTTTTTTGAAAATACCACTAATGAGATTAAAAAATTGAGAGACTCATTAGCACAAGGTCCAAACCCAGGGTTATATTCTAAACCATGTATGTCAATATTACATAGTTTAGAAAAACTAAGAGATGAACTTGAGAGGACTAGTGCATATTCCATAGATAGAATAGTTGCTATTATTTCCCGCATGCAGGAAGAAGTACATGGTGATGTTCCCCTTAAACAAATACAAGATAGTGTGACCAAATAAATGATAAAAGCACTTTTTTTTCCTTTTTATCAAAATGTGTGTAAGGTTAGGGGATACCAGGTCACTAGATGTGCCGATCATGCTATGGTTGAATTGATCTACCCACAATTTCTCACAACACATGGTCAATACCCAAACAATGAACAAATTCCATTATATCTTGTTCAACAATTGTATGTTGAGGTCCATTTGGGCCTCAAAGTTAACTACCTGAACATTCCACCATATGCTGGTAAGGGGAGTGGCAGGATTGCCGATAGGACCACCTATCGTCGAGTAGGTAGACCTACCCTAGTGTTTAGGGAATTGGTTGGTGAGAGGTCTCCTGCTTTCACCCCAACTCTAGCCCCCATAGCAGATGATGTTGTCGTTGCTTCCCAAAAGGAAGCAATTGACACTGTACGTGACATTGCAGCTGCCACCACTAGGATATCTATTGATTGTGTAGGTTAGTATTTGATGTCTAGATGTTCCTGATCCATGCCATTTTTAGCATAGTGGACCACCATGGATCCTTTTACAGCGACTAACATCCCTACTCTGACACAACTTGATGCACTTACAGGAGATATGGCACGTAGGACTCTACATTGTTTGGCTGAGGACCTGTTGGAGGCATATGCCCACATTGCATTAGACAATGGGATCAGTATAGAGCATGTCAAAGATCATTTGGCACATGGATTCTGTTTAGCTCCAGGATCCCATCACTCTCAGCTGAGCACTAGAGTGCATTAGGATCCACCTATAGTTCATTCGGCAGCTACATAGACTATGGGTTTTACTGATATGTTGATTGGTTCTGGTTCATCATCGTCAATGCCATCTCACCTTCATAGTACTCTACATTCATCATTTATGGCATGACATGGGATAGATCAGATGGATACAAATGTTGACTCATGGCTTGACCGTTTGGTGGATATGGTGGAGGCAATTGTTTTAGAGGACTTAGGTCATCAGATATCAGATGATGTGCATGTATGTGTGCATGTGCATGTTTCAATTCTTTTTTAATTATTTTGAAATTTTTGTTTTAACTAGATATTCATGTAAGTTGATATATATGTATATATATTGTTACAGGTGGGCATACCTCATGTCACTCCTAGCCTTGGTCCAGATCATGTGCATGATCAATGTGACTCAGATGTGGATGAATCTGTTGCCAGTGGACATGTGAGTTTTAAATTTTTATATATACATGTGTATATATCTACATGCAATATTTATGTATGCATGGATCTAGCTAGATATTTAAAAATACAAGTTCATTTAAAAATAACTTTCACAAAATTTATTTAATATAAATTATATGTATTTAACACATTCTATACACAATTTTATTTGCAAGGATCAACACATCTATTAGAGCAGGACCGTTCTCATTCAGATGGTCGTTCGACCAGGAGTCAACATTCATATTAGGCCCTGCACACTAGATTTATGATCTTTACTACATGTATTTGCTTATATGATGATATTTAGTATTTGAGATTTGATGGTCTCTTACATTTGCTTATATGATATATACATACATTTGCTTATTTTTGATCTTTAGTATTTGACATTTGATGATCTCTGATTTATGTTAATTTGCTTATATGATATGTACATACATTTTCTTATATGATATATACATACATTTTCCTCTTTGCTTATAACATGTGTTATGTTTATACATTGAATCTCTTTACATGTATGTACATGTGTTTTCTTATGGTTACATGTTTACACATGATACATGTATGCATTTACTTTAAATATTCAATATACATACATGTTTGTTTATTTGATGATCTCTTACAACTTACATTTCCTTATATTCAATATACATTTTATCTCAAGTAGAATTTTAGGAGATCAATGTCACTTTGTAATTAAGTTCATTCATGTTGATCACAATAAATATTTTTTAAAAAATGAATTAAGCAACATGAACCATTGAGTTGAGAACAAAATTTAATCTTTTTGACAAGTAACTTGAAATTTAATTCAAATATAATTAAGAAAATTCAATTCAAATTATACCTCTATTATACATTTTTGACAAGTAACTTGAAATTCAATTCAAATATAATTAAGTAAATTCAATTCAAATTATACCTCTATTATACATTTTTGACAAGTAACTTGAAATTAAATTCAAATATAATTAAGAAAATTCAATTCAAATTATAACTCTATTATACATTTTTGACACTCTAACAAAATTCTAAAATTACTAGATATGTTGTGCATACCTATGCATTAAATAACAACAAACTCCACAATGAAATAACTTGTTTGTTTACTACTTGATCCATTTAAATTAGGATCTAGTTATTCCATGTATACTAGAATAATTTTTTTCCCATCCCATATGCATATAAAAAGAAGCTTATTTTTCATTATTCTAGATATCAAATTGCAAGATTAATTCTCATTTATATCACTTGGAGCATAGATTTTGGAGAAGAGGTTTTTGCACATTTATCAAGGAGGCAAATATTGGAGAGACAACTTTTCATTTTTATCAATCAAGGAAAAATTTGGAGGAGAATTTAACTAAGTTGGTAGAGGACTTGTTTTGAGTCATCTTTAAGTTGAAGAAGAAAATGGGACAACAAAGAAAAAGAAAAAATACGTCTCAACAAAAATTGTCAAAAGAAGAAGAACAAAATAGGCATGAACAAAACTTGGAAAATTATCATAGAAAGAAACAAGGTACATGCTTGTTTCTTCTCTCTCTCTCTCTCAAGTGTCTATTTAGGAATTTTATTAACACCTCAATTTGTTTTGCTTATAAATATATTTCCATTAGTCATCTTGCATAGACATTCCCTAAATTCTTTATCATCTACTTCCAATTGCTTTTGTTCCATAGATTCTTAAGTTCAAGAATATTTTATTTTATTTCTTTCAACAACACTTAGATAAATCAGTCTCTCACTTTCTTTTCTTGCATGTAAATTCAAACAACAAGCAAGAATTTCTCAAGCTGGAGTTGAGCCAAATCTAGATATTGGATCAAATGAATCCGTTGAAGAACACATGGACCTTGAAGTTAGAGAGAAGACCCAAGTTCAAACAATGCTTGTTGGAGAGGGGTCAATATCACTTCCTTCTACTGGTATGGATGAGCATATAAAACTAGTAGAAGGGTATGTGCAGGATCATGATGGGCCAAACAGGCCCTTAAGTGGCAATGAAAATTCAGAAAAATCAGAGTTAGGCAACTTGATGTAAAAATTTGAATAAGTTATCTATATTATCTCAAAAACATGTAAGAATAGAATCTGTGGGAAATTGAATGTAGTTTCTAAACTACTAGGTTTTTTTTTTTAAAACAAATCTATTTGGTGAAAATTTGAAATTCAATGTAGTATTACTTAAATTTCGTGAAAAAAAGAAGTAGGTGTCATCTGACCACCCAACCACAATAAAATGATAATATTTTTATAAGATTTTAGATATAAGTAGAGGACTCATGTCCAATGTGATGCATATTTTTGTAATTTTTTCCAAGTAAATAATTAATTATGAGTTTTTATTACAAAGATGTGAGGGCTTGTGGGTTCTCAACCCACCATAGCCCTTCATCTTGACCTTGTTGGATCAATCTTGACCCTTGAATTCTCTAGAGAATTCAAAATCTCCTATAAATACCCCCTTCTCAAGGGCATTTCCAACACTTCTTCATTTGAGCAACTACATGCTGTCCATTTGCTTTCCAACACTTTGCACTCTCATAACTACATGCTGTCCATTTGAATTCTCAAGCCTTCTTCAATCATTCAACCATTTTCGTTCATCATTTTGCATATTGAAGCTTGCATTATAGTCATTCAAACAATCATCTAAGGAGCACACAACCAATCCAAGCAAGGGCCAATCAAAGAGGTATCAACAACAAGGGAGGTAAAATATTTGTGTTTCATTTTATTTGCATTCCTTTTCGTTGAACCACTCTTTAGCTAATCTTGAGTGTCCTTGGTATTTTGTTATTCATGTTTCTTAGTTTGTTTTGCACACTTAGATTTAAATCAGATATCTGATTTGAATCGGATATCCGATTTGCTTACATAGCATTTTAAAAATGTCAAGACTTTATAACATATGATTTAACATATGCAATATATCTCATTTGTAGTTTATAGTTTATTTTAATATATTTAGTTTAGAATATACAATTTGGTTTATATATGATTTTTAAATAGTTTATAGTTTATA